>VZTR01016929.1:8449-68186 GCA_013400775.1 Chaetops frenatus | reverse complement strand
GACCCATGAGCCAGTTGCTCACCCACCACATGATGCATTTATTCAGGTGTTTTTCAGTACCTCCAGAATAATCTTCTCCGTAATTTTACCAGGCACTGAAGTAAGACTGACAGGCCTGTAGTTTCCAGGGACCAGTTTCTTTCCTGTCTCTAAAACTGGGACAATGTTTGCCAGCTTCCAGTCATCTGGGATCCCTCTGGATTCCCAGGACCACACAAAAATCACTGAGAGAGGTTTTGTCGTGATGTAAGTCAGCCTTTTGAGCATTCTCTGATGAATCCCATCAGGCCCCACAGATTTGTAGGGATCCATCTGGAGCAGAACATCCAGCACAAATTTGGAGTTGACTGGGAGTTGATCATCCTAGCAGTTATGGTCCTCCAGCTCAGGGCACTGAGTCCCCCATGGTCTGTCATCTGTGTGGAAGACAGAGGAAAAGAATGCATTAAGCACCTCTGCCTCACTTTTCTCCCTACATTTCATTGGAGGCTCAGATCTATTTAGCCCACTCAACTTTTATTAAATGTTACTAAAACTCTTATTGTAGGAAAAAAATTGACAAATTTCACCACAAAATTGAAACCTCCAAAACCACATTAGCCTAGGGAAAGCTAAACAACCTTCTGGCTAAACCAAGACTTCTGGAGAGAGGGAAGATATTTTACTTTTTAGCTGGCAGCCATGGGAAGAGTAAATTTTTATCATCTTTCCAATGAAGGATTAATGAAAACAAGTAGTAAACCAAAAATTACTCTCCTTTCACCTTACAAGAAAATAGCCAGCCCAGTTGCTTTGATTTATGCTGAGAAAACACACAGACATTGGCCTGAAACTTTTAACAAGAAACAAAAATTCAGCTTAAAACCTGAAGGCAGACATCTCTTTCAGACACTCCTGTTGCCTGCCTCCAGCAGCTCCTGAAAACAAAGCAGATATTCATCCCCACTGGCAGCCACATTCCCTTGCTTCCCACCAGTGCATCCCCAGCTGCCCAGCACTGTACCTGGGCCCCCATCTTCTCTAGATGAGCCCCGGCCATGCCTGAGGAGGGATGTACCAGGCCCCTCAACAGCCTCAGTGCAAACAACCCAAAATGCCCCAAAATGGTGCTTGGCCCTAAGGATCCCTTGTGGGTTTAGCAGGGACTCATGGGGACAGGCTGGGTCCAGTGAAAGTTAGAAAAGGGTTAGGGAGGAAACCAGCAGCAGGAAAACAGCTGAGCATGGCTGCAGAGGTGAAACAAGTTGGGAATGGACTGGTATGTGGAAGATGTTGATGGCGTTTCTGTGTGTTCTGTGGGACGTAAGCCACTCATGTAACCTTCCCTATCCAATGTGGGATGAGCTTCCCCTCCCATCAGATGCTGTATCCCCAGCTTTCCAGGGGCAGGGGTTGTATTTCTGCTGTGTGGCTCTGCCTGGTTACCTCCACAGCTCTCTCTTGCCACCCTCCTCCGTGCTTCTTCCATGGGTTTTGGCATTTCCTAAACCCCTGCATGCTGTGCTGTGCCCTGTCCCTTCTTGCCTGTGTTTTGCATCCCAGCCCAACAAGACTGGGGTTGTGCTGGGACCCTGAGGATCCAGCATGGCACAGCACACTGTAGCACATGGGCTTGTAATTGTCTCTGTTGCCTGGCACAGTGGATCTGACAGCTCAGATCAGGCCATGAATATGAGCCTGCCAAATATCACTGTCAAAATAAGCCTGTGTTACCATTGTGTCACTGTGTGTTACTATACTATTATTACTACTACTAATAATAATGCAATTTGCCTAACCTGCAGAATGAAGATTTCATGGGACTCCTGGCCTTGAAAGGAAGGAAAAACAAATGAGGGCTTGGCATTCAATCTGATTGGCTTGGGAAGGATTAGAAAGAGTCAAGGATGAACACACTGTAATGATCAGCATGATGTGCTGCAGCAGAGCAGACTTGGTATCTCCAGGGAGCCCAGAGCTTCTCAGTTTCCCCTGTCGTTCTGTGGCTTTCATTTGAGGGTTTTGGATATGCTGTGCATGGTGAATTTTGAGATCATTAGGACAAATCCCTGCATCCTACATTGCTTGAGAAGGACTAGATTTTTCTTCCCAAGGTGCTGCGTTGATAGCAGTATCTGCCACTACCAGCACAGTAACATTCCGGATCTTTTGGCTGGAGGGCTGTAGATCTTTCATTTCCAGTTGAAGTAAACACCACATTTTATCTTTGCCGTCAGTAATAGCAATTTCTTGAGCTAAATGGGCTCCATTTTCACTAGACACAGACCTGAAAGGCATTGTGTAGATTGGTATTTTTTCACCAATGATTTTGGCCAAGTTCACATTTGAGGAAAAGTTGAGACTGAAATTCAGGTTTCATGGAAGTGACTGTTGTCACAGATGTAATCTCAAAGTAGTTATTATCTCAAAATTTCAGGTTCTTCCAATCCTTCTTCCAAATCTGAAGTATTTAATCATCTGACCAAGGCATCAGATGGGGATTATTGCTCTGGAATTATTCTTAAGGCACGATCTTGGAATTCCACATTGAACACCTTTAGTATCAAATAACCCTATTTTGGCATGATTATAAATCCCAGTTCCGGAGAGCAAAAACAACTCAGGGAAATGTCTGGAGTAATTTTTTTTAATGTGGGCAAGCAGCTGATTCTCCCTCCCTCTCCTATCTTGCAATTTCATTCTCATAAGTGTTTCCATTCTAGCAGATTTTTTCCCAGAAAAATTCAACCTCATCGCAGACACTCAACAATTCAACTTGAATTGTTTGGCAAAGTGATAAGCAACTGAAAGCAATATTTTCTAATGGGAAAAAGGTTTTCTAACTGGAAAAAGGGTTGCACAGCTGTCTCTGTATCACTCATTATTTTAATGTTTTTTCTAGCTGTGGTATTGCCAAGGCATTTATTACTGGAGTATTTAGGACACCAGTTAAATGTCAATTATTTCTCCAGACTTACGGCAAAGATTTAGCATAAAAAGCCCAAAAAATATTCCTTTCCCTCATGCTTTGTACAGGCAGTTTTGGCATCCTAGGCAAGGCGCCTTTTCAAGGTGCAGGGAGTGGAAAAGGCCTTTGAGGAACTCAGTTACTCCCACGAAGTTCACATGATCGACCTGAAATGGTTTTTATTTTTCATCTAAGTGTAGAGGTATTTTCAGTTTTCTTCAACTTTTACACAGACTTTTTAAAAGAGTGGGATTATACTGTGTATAATGGTGTTACAGCTACACATGCTAAAACTAGAATAATTGAGCCTCCTCCTTGTGACTGTAATCTGGATTTCCTGGCTGTGCTCCTTCAGCTCAGGCACTGGTGATGGAATGCGTTACTCACAAACTAATCAGTGCATCTGAATTTATACATCATTATTAATGTCTTTGTTCCGTGCCAAAGTACACTTGTTGTTTTTTGAACCATGAACATGGGTAGTGCCTGGCCTAAGGAAAGGTTGACATGCATAACAGATATGTTAGCCGGAACAAAGCTACTTTAATGATCAGTGGAAAAAAATACTTGTAGGAGGAAAGCTTCACTGCCTGTCAGGCATAATTAGACAAGAAACACAAGAAAATCACATATGGGTCTAGATTTTAGTTGGCTAGGACCAGTCAAAGCCACACCAGATCAAGAGAGATTAATTCAAATGGCACCTGAGGCAAGACAGAACAAGCAATAGGATGGGGTGATGTTAGATCAGTCCTGAGTGAGAAGACTCAGTCTGTGGCCTCACAAAAAGAACAAAAAAACTGGAGTGAGAAGGCATGATGAGGCTGAGTGGCAGCTGGGGTAATAAAAATATGCTGGAAAACTGCTGCATATGATATTTATAGAGTAGTTTAATGTATAGAATGATGCCAACAAAAGGATTCATGGAGATAGTAAGTATGGCTATATCTAAGCCAGAAGTTAGATGGAGATTTCCCACCATGGTGGCTTAAGGCTCTGGGACAGTCTTCTGATGGAAAGCAAGGAAGGATGGCCACAGGGTTGTGGGATGGAGCCTGTTCAGGTCACAAGGGAATAGATATGGTGTAGACTCCAGGGAGGAGCAGCCAGCAGTGATGCAATCCCACCCTGTGGAATGGATAAACTGTCAAACCATATTTCTCAAAGGATAAGGGTAATTGCATCCAACATGTTATATTTACTTCACATACTATATGGGACACAGAGGATGCATTCCTCCTAATGACAATTTCCTACCTCTGTGCAAAAGATACAACTCAGCAGTTCATTTCTAAGTTCCAAGTAAGGTTCTAATTGCATTTTTCTCTCCAAGACCACTTTTTATGAATTCTGATTGTCATGTCTCAATCTTCATGAACCAAAGGTCTGGTGCCAGCTTGCTGAACTTAAGTGAAGTGATCCCTTGGAGTTCAAGGTGATCCCTTGAAGAAGAAAGTAGATGCCCTATCCACACCAGGCCTGTGCATACTGGTGCACAGTGAGACTCAGAAATTAAATCAGCAGCTTCTTATTTCCCTTTTACTTTTACTGCCTTTCTTGGAAGCATCTAACCTCTCACATGACATTTGATTTCAGACGTTTCTTTCTTGCAAGATGTAAGAAAAATTGTATACCTCACCTTCCCCCATATTAATCAGGAATAGTAACGTTCTCTCCTTCCATTAGCGGAGGGAGAAGAATCTTCTGTTTTCAGATACTTCTCTTAAAATTTCATTTGCTGTAATTAAATTTTTCTGTTAGTGTCCCTGGAGATCAAATAAAGGCTGCACTTACAACATATATTTTTGGCCTTGTTATTGGCAACATGATACGACAGCAGCAGAACATGCCATGCTGGAAGCTATCCAGTCTTCTGAGAAACCTCCTCACAGCTGTCACAATGTGCAGCCAGCATTCAAGAACAAAAAGTAAGGAAAGCTGAATCCAAAGCAACTCCAGTATTGTGGTTAGAGAATATATCTATATTTCTTGTATCATATATTGTCCTTGCTTTTACAAAGATATTAACCCTTTTAAACCACTGGCCAAATTAAATGTTCAAAGATTTTTTTTTTTTTTTTTAATTACTGCTTTTGCCAGTGAAGCTGGATCCAAGTCTCATTTTCTATCACTGTGTGAGTCCTGAGAGGATGGACCCCTTCATATTAGCTGGCATATGGCACAGCAAGACATTACTGACTCTCTTGTTCTGTCCCTCACGCACATTCACATTTTCTCCCTCTCTCTCTCTCTTCCCTCCCCATGTATATGTCTGCATGCAAATGTATGCACACATGTATGCATATACATATGCATATGGATAGTTTGTTTTCAGCTTTCCAAGTAATTTGAACACCACACAGTAAATCACAGTCACAATTTTTAAACACATTTTTGAAAGGAGAAAGCAATGTCAGGCCCATTGAGTGACCTGTGCTACCATGATGATAGCCCAGGTTAATCAACCTTGTCCCATTGAAGTGAAACCAGACCAACAGTAGGACTTCTTGAAATGGATGCAACCTTATACCACCAGACATTTTATTATTTTGAAAAATTTATGTTTGATGATTTCAGCTTAAGCTACAGGCATATTGCTAATTTTTTCAGGTCTGTCAATGGAATGATGAATGTCGTTGATTCAGCACGTGGTGGCAGTAAAAGGAATAAACATCTTTGGGCTGTGGGTCTTGGAGTTCATCAAAGCTGTTTGTTTGGCATTGTTGCTTTTAATGCGAAAAGGTCACAATATCACACTTAAAATAGGTACAGTTGGAAAGAAATTCAAATAAACAGTGATTCCCACTGGGATAAACAGAGGAACCCTTGCCTTAGGAAATAATCATCAGCTGTTCCCACAAAGCTCATCACTGACACATATGCACAGACACACAGGCCAGCTCTCATTGGCACCTCCCCTCCTCAGTCCTGCTGATACATGTCCATGGAAAGACTGCTCCAGTGGCCCTGGGAACGAGAGGCAGCGTGGGAGAGGAGCCACTGGATGAATGTGACCTTAGTCACAAGGCTGTGGAGCATCTCTCAGCTGAATCATTCTTGCCTTTTAAAAAGTATTGGGCAATGCTTTGGGACTCAGTGACCTGCAGGGACACTGCTTGAACTGTTCTGCTGCTGTGTGTGGGAGAGAGGAAGGTACAAGTTTTACAAAGGACAAGACCATTAAAAAAAAAAATAACCAACAAAGCAAAGCAAAACCAACAACCTATTATTTTACTACAAAATATGCTGGAGGATTTCAGGACCTTGGTCTCTGAAGGCCCTCAAATTCTTCTCCAGACATAAATATGTGAACAAATTAAGTTCTTTGTGGCTTTGGCTGATCCCAGTCATGTTTAGTCTTAATCTATCTCAATCATGAGCTACCTTTTAAAAACAACATTTTGTGGTTCCAAAACATCTCTAGCTAACCCTTACTTAGTTTGGAAAGGAATTTATTTGGAAGGATGCATATGTCCATGTGTCTTTGAGGGATACTCCCTTTACAGTTCTCATATGTCATAAATTTTCCTGAAAAATAATATATAACGTTCCAGCATCATGCTACTGGTCACTGGATTCTAAACAAAATGCTTTTTTTCCAGGGAAACATACAGCTTGTAACAGGCAAAAAAAAAAAAAAATTAAATTATTGAAAATATGCCAAACTGATATGTGAATGTGCTGGGATCTTCTCCATACTGGAAATCAGAGGCATCAGTGCTACTTACCACACAAGAAGCTAAGGAAGAAGACACAAAAATTTTATAATATTTCAAAGATCACAACCACCAATGTGTCTGGAAAACGCCTGACGTCTCACATGGAGATGAAATGCTCTCTGCAGAACAAGAACTTGGCTTTAATTACTAAATGTAAGGAAAACAGTTTCTGAGATTCGTTTCTAATCCATGGGTAATTTAAAAAAAGGCTTTTAAATGGTTCATGTCAGGACATCTTTAGCACTCTTTTCTCAAGTGAAATATTCATTCTCATTTCTCATTTTCCTCTCAAATTAGAGCAGTCTGAGAAATCTGGTATCAAGTTCTCTTTTTATACTTCTGAATCAAACATTTCTTGCTTTCCATTTCACCTTTTAGATACTGTATTGAAATTTTTAATCAATGACAGTATTCCACATCATAAAATAAAATGTATTTTAAAGCACATTTCTTAAAAAGAAATCTTCTCTTCTGTAGAAAATGTATACATTGCTTAAGCCTCCCTCAAATTAAAATTGGCTTGCATGACATGAAAACTGGGGGTAGCCTTTTTCTAAAGCTTAAAGCTGAATTCAACACTGTCATCTTAATCTTTTGTGGACAGCTTTCATTTATATTACAGCTAACGTGTTTGTCCCTCTCAAGTACTTTTCAGTGAGGGCCCTGTGGTCGGTGCACTAAACATAAAAGTTCCTAAACCCCACTGTCACTTTTACAACGTTTGGATTTTGTGGTAAAAAACTTTGCCACAGGATTTTTGCAACCAGTTTTTGGTTTGTACCTTCAGATTGCGTTTGTGCTGGAATTAAATGTTTGAGAGCGTGTCTGCTTGATCATGTGGATATGTGCTAATACAGCTAGCATGCACACATCTGAGGCCACAAAAAACAGCACATAAATTTGTGGACAAGTAAAATGAAGAGTGCAGTTGTAGAAGCCAGATCAAAACCACCTACAAAACAGTTAGGAAAAATACAGGCATAACATTCAAAGAGCACAAAACCAAGGCTATGCAGTGCTGTCTGTGCAATTTGAAACAATTCAGTATTAAATTCCAGAAGACAAGCAATTGCACAAAACATAAAAACCTTAGGAAAAAAAAGTAAAAATAATTTACAAATTAGTTCAGGTTTTTTAATTGATTTCCAGCTCTCTTGTTTCCACTGAACAACTAGAACTGGAAAGCCATAAAACTGAGGAACTGCTATGGTAAAGGACTTTGCAGTGACTCTGCTAGCGTTTTGACAGCTGGTGGGGGGAGAGAGGGAAGAATGATATCAGCAATTTCCAAAGTAATTTGCCATTTCTTATATTATTCAAGTCAAGTTAGTAGAATCATCCCCAAGAATGGTCTTACATGTGGTGCATGCCAAATACTTTGGGGCAGTTCCTCAGAGAAATGTGATTTATGCAGCCAGCCATTGCATATGATGTCACAGGGACTTGCTGTCTCCACTCACAGCACCCAGTAGAGTCACATCAACAGCACTGAAAATAGATGCAGCAAGGAGTACAACCCTACCGGCTATGGGTAGCTAAAGAACATTTCAGTAAACACGTACTGTGATCTATTGATTTAATTGAATATCCATAAATATCCATATTTCTGTGTCTATGTGGATTTCTTTTATCCTTTTTTTAAAAATAATTTTCTTCAATGAACTAAAATGAGTCTTCGGGGCTCCTATGTGAGCCAGATTTGCATCCAGATGCTGGTGCTGCTGTTGTGCCCACCTGGAATAAAAGCTTAATTAAACAACCTGCAGTAAAAGTCCAAAACTGGGGGTAATGTCTGTTTTGGCATCTACTTTATCCCAATGAATGGGATTTCCCAAGTGTCAGCCTGCTGCCCACACATAGGATGACAGCTGAGTTTTGTCCAAAGTCTGCATATATATTTGCCATTTTCAGTTTTTACAGTGTATGGGAAGTTATTGCACAGCCATCGGATAAGTAAGATTTAAGAGAGTATTTTCATCCTCAAAATGTACATTTCTAGGCTGTAAAGGACACTTGCACAATGAGTCAGAAGCACACAGAGACCTTTTGTTTACCAAAGGCTGGCAGATCATTTCATCTCAACCAGCAGCCTCCTTAGTGACAACATCCTGACTACTCCTAGCAGCCAAACAGTTTTTCACAGCAGGGTTCAGGCAGTAATTTTCTTTAAGGAACCTGCTTATATTTTGCCTTGTTAGACACCATTCTTCTCTGAGTTTAAACTGCCACATGCAGGAAGGGACACAGCAAATATTTGCAGCTGGAACACAGCTGCAGTAAGATAAGATGCCATATTTTAACTATGTTCAATTTAATCGGCTGCTGAGAGCCCAGGTGGAAGCACATGGGTAGCGTGAGTGGATTGCACCCAGGGAGAACAGGTGTGAGGGAAGACTAAAGCCTGATAAATAATGTCATTAGCATTGCACTCTAAACCCCTGGTTTTGCTACTTTTAACACTTACAGCAAACCCTGTAGAAACATTATTCAAACCTTCAGCACCATAGGGTCAAAAGGTTTGCATGTAGAGGAGAACATCAGGCTGTGTGGAACCACAATTTGGAGATCAGTAGTACTGTCTGTCTCCATATTACAGGTTGGTGGACAAGTTCTTGTCCCTGGTGCAAGCCCCTGCCCTTAAATCTCATTATGTTAGGTTTTATGGGTTTTACAGCTCAGCCCACGCTGAGGCACATGCCCTGTAATGGAATCAGTTTCTCCTGGGGGATGAATTTTGTTCTAAGCAAGGTGTGACATTAGCAGGGCCACCTTCCTGAAGATTGCTTTGCTTTGAGGTCCATTTCAGATCACAGCCCTCCCTCCAGCGTGCTGTTATATGTCAAGTATCTGTCACTGCTGAGGTCTCAGTGTTTGTTGTCTTTGCATTGGAATAGTCCTGGAGGGAAGAGAAAGGATGTTTTGAGAAATGCAAATAGTAAAAATCAAGAAAATTTTTACAGAGTTTTAAAAGAAATATGGTTGTCAAAGCACAAAAGCATGGACCAGCGCAGGTGAGGTACTAGACAATGTTCCTTGAGATATGCACACAATGCTGTAGCATGTGATTCTACTTTTCTGCCAGCTTAGTCTGAAATTTGGAAGTGGCCAAACTGACATTTTCTGTTGAACCTGTTGAGTTGAATTGAGTCAGCTGTACCACCAAGGTCACCGCACTCATCGTGCTGCTGTTTGCATCAAATACCAAGAAAATAGAGCTGCTTAGGTGCCCACACAGTAGGGCCATGGAAATTCATCGGCATTTCTTGAGTGGATGGTTCCAAAGGTCTCCACACAACCTTCTCTCCTCTAGGCTGAAGGGCCCTGACTTGAGAGAGAGGTCAGTCATGGAGTGACCGTCTCATGCTGATATTTGAGCTCAAGCACTGCTAAGCTGGCACCATCCCTGCTCTCCAGCCACCCAAACTCCTCCAAGCATACAAGCAAGGGCTAACACCGGCTCTGAGAAGTGCCTGTTCAGCTGCAGAGAAAGAAGCAACTCTCTTCAGGATGGGCAGAAGCCGGAGGAGGAAGCAGAGCAACCTCAAGAAGGTCACCAAGAACACAGAAATTATAGTATGGCAGCAACAAGGCCACCAAGGCATGGTAGAGAGGCAGGGCCTAGGGCACAGCAGGGACACTGGAGGTGCCAGGCCATGAAATGAGAGGAGCAGCTGAGCTCCCTGTGTCCTGACCTACTTGTGTGCAGCTGTTCTCCATCCGGGTGGCAGTTTTTTGGTGGCAACAGGACTGGTGGAGTGGTGGCTGGTCTGGGTCAGAAAGAGAAGGCAGAGACTTTTCAGTGTGACGTTGTACTTCTCAACTCTTATTAGCGGGATTATTATCCATGATCTCTGTGTATCTTTAAACAGTGAAATGGGATAGCTCAGGGAGGGGGTTGCAAGTGATAGGAATTTGTTAGGATTCATAGATGGCAAGGTTTAGAATATTTTTAATTTATATAATTCCCAAGGTCTCCACACAACCTTCTCTTCTCTAGGTTGAAGAACCCCAAATTGAGAGAGAGGAATCAAAATGAACAGCTACACTTATAATTTCCTACATGAAATTGGCTTGTTAGTTTTAGCTTATTAAGAGCAAACCCAGTCTCCATACATCCACACATATCTGTCCCAGCCACACTCAGCTACTCATGGAGCACCCTCAAGTGCACAGATACTGTGCAATCCACTGTGTACATATGCACTATTTTGTATGCCCAACAGATGAATGAAGTCATAATAAAACCACATTTGTGCAGGGTGTACAGTGTACAGCGTGCATGTAACTGAACACTGAACAGCACTGCTGAGCGCTAAGAGCCTTTGGGGATTACACCTGTTTGTACCAGGATATAAATGTTTTCTTTCCCAGGTTAGAGTCCATCCACAGATTCTCATTGAGAATTTGCTCACGATTTTATATTCTGACTGTAAAATTGTCGTTCTTTTAGCGCACTCTTGGAAAAAAAAAGAAGTCAAAAGGATACTGTGGGAAAGAATCTAAGCTTGGAAAATACCTTAGAGATCAAAACAGTTCCAGCTCTCCCACTGAGGCATGACTTTCCTACTTATTCATGTAACCTTTCTCCTACTTAGAGCAGTTTTAAATGAAAACAAAACTATTGCATTAGGAAGTCCTAATGTACCCTATGGCTGTGGATAATAATTTCTTTTTCTTTTGGATGTCTGGTTACAAAATAGCTCCATTAAGGAAGGTGTCTGTCCTGAAGCAAACACCATAGAGCATACTCTGTGTTCTCAAAGTACTATGTGTTAAGATTTTTAGGTGATTGTAACCTGCTGAGATGAGCTTTTAAGAAAAATATTTGAGGGCTGCCTCACAGGGGACCTGTTACATCCCCATGTTACCATGCTATATCCCTGATCAGGTCTTTTGGATCAACCCAGGACATCAGCCTTGGAGAGGAAGCAGCTGCTTTTTATCCATGGGTACAATATCATGTGGCTCTTACATTATCATCAAGGCATAAGAAATATACTTTTATTAGTAGATAGATTAGTTTATTGGGAATTTCATGTACCTAGCAGTCACTTATCCTTTTGCAAAGTTTCTGCCCCTGGGATGAAATGACCACCAAGTCCTTCTGGCTGTGCTCTATATGTCTGTGTCTTGCTCTGAATTTACAGACCAGCCCTGTGTTTGTGGTGATGCCCCAGGCACAGCAGTGTTGGTGTCCAGTAGGACCACTTTAACACCCATGCCTCTTTCCCAGTTCCACAGATTGCCACAGCAGACCAACCCAGCCATACAGACTTTGGATACAAAGCCCAGCAATTATGTTCTCGACCTCCAAAAGTTAGTATCACCTGATTCTCAATATTTAATGATGCAAAATGATGAAGATATATATGGCAGAGCTAAATACAATTACTTTGCTCTTCGTAATGCCAGCTTCTCTCTCTGGTCCTTCTCATGCTCTCCACCCAGCTTAGCCTAAATTCAAGATGGGTGCATGGAGAGAGTCAATCCACTTTTTTGCTGCAGCATATTGCAAGTAATTTCTGTATAGTGTTATTACAGAACAAATATTCATGCTACTAGTCAGTAATGCCTTCTGCATCCCCAAGGAAGTACTGAGTGAATGAAAGATGGTAAGTGCACATAATGTCTTTTCCCATCTCAGTATTCACAGAAGCTCTGCAGAGATAAAACCTCAGAAATCAGGGGGCTTGGAATTTAGTCTTTTGCATCTTTCCAGGCCCTTATATCAAGACATGTCAAAACTTGAAAAATAACTGGATATCTGAAGAATATATAATTGGGATCCTTTCAAAAATACCCTCTTTTCCCTAAACTAATTTTGTACTACCTCATCCTAAGAACCCTGTGTATTTCCCCTTGAGTGGTGATGGGCCTTTTTTGCTTTCTCTGCAAAGATTATATTGTTTGATTCGGGGCTTTTTTTTTTTTTTTTTTTCTTTTTTNTTTTTTTCCTCTCCAAGGCTGGTGTGATATATGAAATTAAGTCTAGACAAGCCACATTTGAATTAGAGCAAGCCCATGTGTATAGGGTGGCTTTCCCATATAATGTGGACTCCCTTGTGGGGACTCCAGCCATGTACATACCTCTATGGACTACTGTCAGACTGACACTCCTACAGTACCTACCAAACTCTTTCAAAAAGCGGAATCATTGGGCTTTTAATTTTATGAGTATCTCTTACAGAATGATCTTGATCATCAGAGAAAGCAGGTGAATTTAAGGCAACCTGGTATCTTGCAGGCTACAGCACCTTGTTATAGGTTTGGGTTCTCTGGAAGTGGGCAGGAGAGATAGGAAAAGCCAAGTGGCACAACAAATGAGAACTCTGAAACAAAATTAAATGAAGGGAAACTTGATGATGAGCAGTTTTGCTGAAAGCTTTAGTGTTGCTGGGAAGCCATCTTCTTGTATTATAGCACAGACCTATACATTGCAAATAACAGAAACTTCTTCTACTTGACAGAACACACAGTTTTGTTTATTCACAGATTTTATTTTTTTTTACACATTTTCCATGATGGTACTGTATCAAATTAAAAGGCTCACCTTATTGTAAAAAATTTCTTCCTTTTATGTAGTCTGAATATACCCTGTGTCAGCTTAAAACCACCACCCCTTTGTCCTATCATCCCAGGCCCCGCTAGAAAGCCTGTCCCTGTCTTTCCCATAAAACCCCTTCCAGTACTGAAAGGTCACAACCAGGTCTCCCCAGAGCCTTCACTCTTCCAGGCTGAGCAACTCTAACTCCCACAGCCTTTCCTCATTGGAATGCCAATGGTGTTCATAATAAAAGTTGTCTTTTCAGAAGTCAGGGCCTGGAAACAGGCACCCAACAGAACGCAACAGAAAATAGATGAAAAACTATTAAAAATTGGGTGGTTGCGGGGGTGAGGAGGGCAAGAGAGAAGCGGGGTTGTACCTATCATACCTTTAAGGCTATGTGCCAGTAAATGCAAAGTAATACTAAATGGATGATCAACACATTTAGGCAGACTTTCAAATGGCTTCCTCCTGCTGCTGTATCCTGCTAGCAAGGCTGCAGAAGCAGCACAGGGACAGACCTACAGACACATATCTCGTTTCTCATGCTGATGATCCAGTAAAGAACACTGTGCTATCAGTGCGGTGGGTTTACTAATTTGGGATTTATCTTCTGTGAAATGACTGTACTAATAAAAAAAGCATATAAAAAAGGCCAAGTGGCAGTGACAGGAAATTTTAACTGCCAGCAGTCAACTGTTACTTTAGGAGGAGGAAATAAACTGGAGACTGGTAATCTCTGGTTTTTGACTTAATCCAGGATATGCATTAAGTGTAAAAAGCTGGAATAAAACCCAGGTTGCAGACAAGGGAGGAGTTTTAGGAATAGTCAGGTGGTTGGGAAGATGAGGAAGACATTTTTCAACATCTAATTCCTTTGACATTTTGCCACAAAAAAGCAAAGGGATGGCACAGATACTTAATATAAAAAGAATTTTAAAATACACAAATGAAGGAATTTTATCCCATCCACAGTCAGAAAAGGGTCATCACTGCCATTTGCTAGAAGAACAAACTCTTTCTTCCTTCCACTTTGAATGCAATGTATCTTTTGGGTTGTCCTTTCTTAAAATCTGTCTCTCTCACTCTCTTATGAAATTTTTGAGGATCCAGATTTCAACATTATGAGTTGAAAACAACTCATGCAATTTTTGAGGATCCAGATTTCAGCATTATGAGCAAGAAGATATGGCATGAAAATGCCTCACTGGATGATTTCTTACAGAAGTACAGCACTATATATCCATAATAAATAAAATCAAATGGGATCAAAGTCAGATATATTAACTATGGCATGGCTACCTAAATGAGAACAAATGCAGGGAGGGTTGTCCTGTTGTTGGAGCCAGCACTGAATTCTTTAGGAACTATAGACTGATTTCACGACAGTCCTACTTTTGAATTTAAATATGTGTGTTAACCCCTTGGAGAGGTGTTCCATGTGTCTAATCATTCCTGTGGCACACCTCTGGATCCTTTCCAACAGTTCCATGTCTTCCCTGTATTCTGGGCCCCAGAGCTGGATGCATCACTCCAGGTGGGGTCTTACAAGAGCAGATGCAGTGGCAGAATTGCCTTCCTTGACCTGCTGCTCACACATCTTTCGATGCAGCCCAGGATGCTGTTGGCTTTCTGGGCCACAAATTACATTGCTGGGTCACATTCAGTTTTTGTTCACCTGTATCCCCAAGTTCTTCTCAGCAGGGCTGCTCTCAATCCTTTCATCCCTCAGTCTATACTGATGCTGGGGAATGCCCTGACCAAACAGAAGATTCCAGGAATGGGTCATCCACAACTTCTCTGGGCAACTTGTTCCAGTATTCACCATCCTCACAGTTAAGATTTTCTTCCTAACATTTAATCTAAACCTACTCCTTTTAGTCTGAAGCCGTTTCCCCTTGTCCTGTCACTACATGCACTTGTAAAAAGTCTCTCTTCACCATTCTTTAGGCTCCCTTCAGGTACAGGAAGATCACAGTTAGGCCACTCATCTCTTCCAGGATTCTTTTTTCAGGCTGGATAATCCCAATTCTCTCAGTCTTTCCTTGTGGAAGAAGTGCTCCATCCCTCTAATCATCTTAGTGACCCTCCTCTGGCCTCACTCCAACAGATCCATATATTTTCCTGTGCTGGGACCCCAGAGCTGGATGCAGGGTTCCAGGTGGGCTCTCCCCAGAGCAGAGCAGAGGGGCAGAATCCCCTCCCTCCCCTGCTGCCCACGCTGCTTTGGATGCAGCCCAGGACACCTTTGGCTCTCTGGGCTGGGAGTGCCCATGGCTGGGTCATGTCCAGCCTCTCACCCACCAGCATCCCCAAGTCCTTCTGCCCAGGGCTGCTCTCCATCTGTTCATCCCACAGCCTGTGCTGGTACCATGGTTTGCCCTGACCCAGGTGCAGCACCTTGCACTTGGTCTTGTCAAACCTCATGAGATTCCCATGGGCCCCGTTCTTGAGCTTGTCCAGGTTCCCCTGGATGACATCCTGTCCTTCAGGTGTGTCAACAGCGCCACCCAGCTTGGTGTCATCTCCAAATTTCCTGAGGGTACAGTCGATCCTTATGTCTATGTCATTAATGAAGATATTAAATAACAGAGGTCCTAATGCACACCCCTGAGGGACCCCACTTCTCAGTGATGTCCACTGGGACACTAAGCTGTTCACCTCTACTCTCTGGATGTGACCATTCAACCACTTCCTTATCCACCAAACAGCCCATGTCTCTCTCCAATGTAGAGAGAAGGATGTTGTGGAGGACCATGTCCAAGGCTTTACAAAGTCCAGATAAATTATCTGTGTAACCCTTCCCTTGCCCATTGATACAGTCAATTCACCATAGAAGGCTGCGACACTGGGCAGGCAGGACTTGCCCTTGATGGAGCTGTAATGGTTTTTTCAAATCACCTCCCTGTCTTCCGAGGCAAAAGGTGCCATGGGGTCTGTGTTGCATAGGTGAGTGTAAAGGTTGAGGCATCTGGTTGCTTCAACTATAAATTTCTTAGCCCACCAATAGTGGCTGCAGGCACCAGTGCTGCAGACCTGAGTTCTAGATAATTTCTTAAAATACACTGGTGTCTATGGAAAAGAAGGAAGGAAATCAGCTGTTTGATGTGCAGAAGCTTGAAACATGGTTTTGTTGGAGTAAGTGCATGTGCAACAGTTAAGGCAAGGCTTGCTCTCGTCAAGGCAATCAGTCTAGCCTTGTTTTCTCAGGACTGATGAAATGAAAATAGGATTGGCATCAGAAAGCTCTCTTTGTCAAGAGCCAGTGCTCACAATTTAGTAAAGAACTTCCATATAGGCTTTTTATTATGGAGAACATACATGGCCCTGAGTCCAGACCATGATGTGCAGCATCCAAAGCCCATTTAAGAGGAAGGCTTTGAGAAGTAACTGTTTTTCACATGCTGAACTGCAGAACATACGGGTAATCTGTCCTCCATGGGAGTATGAGGATGAGGGGATCAAGTCTACTGCTAGCAAATGATAAAAGCAGATGACCCAAGCTGTGTGTGAGTGTTAATCTGCTGGAGGACAGGAGGGCTCTGCACAGGGACCTGGACAGGCTGGACAGATGGGCCAAATCCAATAATATAAGGTACATGTGCTGGGTCCTGTGCTTTGGCCACAACAACTCCCTGCAGTGCTGCAGGCAGGGGTCAGAGTGGCTGGACAGAGGCCAGGCAGAAAAGGGAGCTGGAGGTACTGATTGACAGTGGACTGAACATGAGCCAGCAGTGAGCCCAGGTGGCCAAGGAGGCCAATGGCATCATGGCCTGTATCAGAAATACTCTGGCCAGAAGGACCAGGGCAGTGATTCTTCCCCTGAACTCAGCAGAACTGGTGATGCCATACTTTGACTGCTGTGTCCAGTTCTTCCCTCGATTTAGGAAGGATGTTGAGATGCTGGAGCGTGTCCAGAGAAGGGCAGCAAAGCTGGCAAAGGGTCTGGAGCACAAGTCCTACAAGGAGCAGCTGAGGGACCTGGGGCTGTTTAGCCTGGAGAAAAGGAGGTTCAAGAGAGACCTTCTTGCTCTCCACAACTGCCTGAAAGGAGGGTGCAGCCAGGAGCAGGTCATTCTCTTCTCCCAGGCAACCAGTGACAGGACAGGAGGACACAGTAGCAAGCTGCACTAGGGGAGGTTTAGGTTGGACATTAGGAAGAAGTTTTTCACAGAAAGGGTGACTGGGCACTGGAATGGGCTGCCCAAGGAGGTGGTGAAGTTACCATCCCTGAAGGTGTCAGAGAAAGACCAGATGTGGCACTTGGTGCCATGGTCTAGGTGACAAGGTGGTGTTGGGTCATAGGTTGGACTTGATCTTGGAGCTCTTTTCCAGCATGGTTGGTTCTGTGGTTCTGTGATATCTTACTGTACTTACCTTGACCACTCCTGCAAGACACAGTCTGTGATTTGGCTTGAGAGCTTGCTTGTTGATCCCACATGAGCAATTTATAAGCTAAAGATAAAGCAAATCACGGACTCTACTCTTCCATTCATTCTCTTTTCTGTTCTTTGCACTAGTGGCTGGATTTTCCAGCTATAATCTGAACCAAAACATCTTTTTCAGCCTCTGAATCCTCAGGTCTGCTCTTTGTGTCTCACTTCTGTTGTTCCTGTCTAGTAAGGGATTTTCCATAATGCTCTGTGTTGCTGGCAACTCTTTTAGTAAGTTCTCAAAAACCAGCCAAACCTGGGACTACTTGGTTTTAGCATTGGTAAACAATCCTAAGTCTGGCTTCACAAGTATTACCATTTAAGCTGATTCACTCTGTGTTCATACAAAAGGAATTGAATGCATTTTCTTACACTGTTAGCAGATATTAGACATCAGTGTTAATCACATAGAGTGTAATCCAAAAACTCTGTGTAACCACTGTGGATGACATGTTGTACAGAGCTATATTTTATGGCTTATCCCTGGAGAGCTCTCAGGTTAGGCAAAAAAAGCCTGCTGTTGCTTGATGTTTAATAGCTTGGACATTATTGTGGAGCCTGTAAAACCTCAGCCTTGCTGTTACGTGTGTTCTTCAGCAACTATACAATCAGCATGTTATAGCTGCAAAATGTTTCCTCAGTCAAGGGAGTTGTAATCTAAAATAAATATTTTAAAGAAATATTATGAAGGACTTTTGTCTACAGATGTACGCTTGTGTCATTGCAGCAGTGAAATTATTTTAAGTGGAATTTTTTTGGCTGACAAACTATAGCTATACAAATGAAAAAGCAAAAATACTTATCCGTGATAGATACATTCATATTAATATTTTGAAAACTGCTCGTTCTTGTTTAACCCAGAGCTGTAGCATGTCAGCAAAAGAAAAGTATTTCAGTGTTCAGTTTGCCCCCTGTGGTGGTACAGTTAATTAATGTGGGTGGAGTACTTCTGACCCTTTTGCCATTATTGGTTATCATGACTTCGATCACAGGTTAATGTCCAGGAAATTATAGGAAAAAAAATCAGCAGTACATTTAACTGTAATTTCTTCAAATTATTATTTTCTGATAGTTTCCACTGAAAACAGAAAAGTATAATAATACTGCTGTATAAGTAGAACTTCATGTGTCCTTCATCAAAGTATATTACCAGCATCACATTTAATGCAGAGAAAATGAAGGTTAGGAGTGAACTCTTGGCCCAAATAAAGTCAGTGGGAGCTTTGCCATGGCCTTTAGAGGACCAGCTTTTTACTACATGTATTCAGCCCAAGTCAGTATAACCAATTTTTATTTATGGACTTTATTCTGAGCACATTTTTTCTTTAGTGGTTAGAGTGTGTTGAAAATACTGACCTTCTGAGCTAAAGGAAAATGAAATAAGGAAAAGAAAAAAAAAAAGAAGTAAAGTGATTTGTGTGCACGATAAAAGTGTTTTTCTGCAATAACACAGCATGTGGTAAAGAATTACACAGGTTGCATTTGCCACTTTATATCTCCTGCCAGAGGAATACAATTCAGTGCCTGTTACTCCTGCCTGCAGTACTGTTTCATAGTTATGAAGTCATGACAGCTGTGATTGCCGGTGTAGAGAATAAAGTCTGTGGAAAAGTCTGGATAGCTTCCCACTGTACACAGGCCAAAAATAAGTTAGCTGGAATTAAAACAGAAGAGGAGCAAATTTGCAGGGGGGGACAAGCAGGGGAAGCAAATGGTATTTCATATTGGGACACAAGCTGAGGCAAACAGACTCTGGGACAGATCCTGACTCCACTCCCACCTCTGCAGGGTCCTGGAACTGATAAAAAGTCTGAGGTGTAACCAAGAACCCATTTTGGCCAAGTGTACTCTACCTCATGGAAATTGGTACTTCCCATTTCCTGCCTCCCCAGAGATTCACAAGTCATTTGAATTAATTTCATTCCCAGCTTAACAATAACTGTGCAAACACACCACCTCAGTTCCTGCACCTGAGGAAACATTATGATCTATAAACTCACAATGTCCCAGTTGAACATGGGGAGCAGGTGCTAATCAATAATGCGCCGCCAACATTTAAACAAGGGATCTCCGCAGACACAGCCTCCCATAGCTGGGACAGACACCACAGCTCCATCCCCCCGCAGGTTCAGGGCTGTACGATTTGCAAAGCAGGATCTGATTTCCTCTTTCTTCATCTACCATCTGTGGAAAAATCTTCTCATATAATTGAAGCAACGATGCTTTGCCAATGAACATTAGTGGAAAATGTTTCTGTTGCGTTTGTGAAAAACAGTGCCAAGGTATGCAGAACAGTATAATGATCAGTCCGTACAGTTTGGTTCTGCACATTGCTGTGTAAGTACCAGAAAGGAGAATGCCATTGTTTGGGGGGGTTTTTTGCATCTAGTAACTGATATTTGCCACAACAAAAGATTTATCATGAAGGTGAGATGTGTGTTCTTCAGAAGGCCTCGGAGGAATCTTAAAGAGAGGTTGTTTTCTCCCTTAAAGAGAGGCATGACAAGAAATACCTAGAAACAGTGATCTGAACAGAGAAATAGAAGCTGATTGCAGACTTTTCATAGGCCACAAAGAATCACTCTGCCCTATCTGCATCTGTGGTTGATCCAGATGGGCAGTATAGCTTGAATTCAGTCTGATTATGGTGATTGCAATTGCATTGAACAGAATCTTCCCACTCACTCCAGGAAACAGCAAGTGTGGTGACATAAGATATATGGCAAAAGCTCTTGAGAAGAAGGATTAGTCAAAAAAGGACAAAAGGGGGACTAAAAAGACGACCAGATATTAAATTTTGAGTTCATAGGCATCAGCTTCAAGTTGCCTGTGACCATATTCAGAGGGAAGGGTGTACTTCTGCCTGACTTGGGGAGAAGAACTTGAACTCATCCTTACAATGACAGCTCATGGGGGCCTAGCATTATGCTGCTGACCTATTTCACTTGCATGTCTCACAAATTGTCCCTTGTCGCAAACCCCTGCTAGATGGTGATAAAGCTCCCTAGAACATACCAGTGACAACAGCAGCAATGATTTTTTTTTTCTTTTTATTGCTCCAGCTTATGTGGTCAGAACTTCTCTTTGCCTTATGTAGAAATAAACTTTTATATTATGAAAGTATCCATTATATTAACACAGAGGCAGACTCAGACTGTTTGACTTTTCTAATCTTTATTTGTTTATGATTTTAAAATATTTAAAGCCAGAAAAAAAATAGATTGAAAAATTAAACATGGTGAAAGCCACATGCAAGGGGAAGATTAGAGAATCAAGCCTTCCCCTTCTCTGTCCTCCCTCACCAATTACATCATCACTGTAGCACCTCCTCCACACAGTTCTGTGAGGTCTTGAAAAACAGCTAGCCTGCCATCAAAATACAAAAAAACCAAAGATAATAGTGGGTGATATTAAGCACTTGTTAAAAGCTTCTTCTCCGATGCCACTTGACAGCCAGGAGCTTCTGCAGGACTAAAGAATGGGTAAGAAAATGTGAACTGCTGCTTGCATTTTGAAACTGACTGTAGACAGAAGGAAGAGCCAGTAACAAAGCTGGAAAAATATCACCAAGGGCAAAGCTTAACTCATTCTGTAGTTGCAAGTACACTACAGTCCTACAACAAACAAAGCCAAACTTCCTTGTGTCCAGAAAATGACAGATATTTTCCACTCCCACATCAACCACCTAAACACTGCATTAAATATAAATACCCAAACCTATTTTCCTTACTATTTTCCTTCACTATTTTTCCCTTTGCATTTATTTTATTCCTCTGTCTTATCTTGAGCTTTTGGAAGGGAAACAAAGTTTCTGAAGTTGAAATACTTTCCCACTTCATCCAGAGCAGAGTGCCAAGGCTGCAATTGGTCTCTGCTTGGCACCTAAGTCAGCAGCCTCAAAGCCAGAGTGAGGCTTTCAATTACCAGAGTGGGTCACTGCCCACAAGCTAGTCCCTGATACAAATGGCATAGCCGAAGATGAGATTAAAGAAACCTCTGAAGTGAAACACTGGATTTTAAGGAAAACATATGCAGGTTTATTTCTAAATGAGCACCAGCACAACTGAGCAATTGAGTGGGGAAGGATGGGAAAATAATTTAACAAGGAGTATTCAGATGGTAGAAGAGCATTGCCCTGACCTTGCCGCTACAGGCTGAGATGTTTTATTAACACGTAATTATGCTTATTCCCAGTCTGACAGATCAGACTAAAGGAAGAACTAGAACATCACTTGTTCTGCAGCTTCATCACTTGCTCTGCAGCCTCTTCCTGCTAATCACAGAGTGTGTTCTTGGAGTACTTTTCATTTTAAAAAATAGTGGTCTGAATACCTTTTTTCTATATAAGACTACCCCTCACTTCTCTGAATCGTTAGGATTACAGGAGAAGGAAGTTTGATTGTACAAAGATAGTTTTCCTTGAGACAGGTGACAGGGCCCGGCAGTTGAACAAAGACAGGGGAGGGTAGTCCTTGGTGCTCACCAAGCCTGCAGAGCAGCACTTTGGGGTCTTTTGTCTTAAGGGTTTTGTTCTGTGTCATGTCTGTTCCTCTGCTTCTGGGACTGGCTTTTTCAGAGGCAGTTTCCATATGGGCACTGTAAATAGAAGTGGACATGATTTTTTTGCTGTAGGGAACATGGTCCACTTGTATTTGCTTAAATTACAAATCATTGTCAGTCTTCCTCTCCCTTCCTGTTTTTCCATTGATATTACTTTTGTGCATTGTATTTGCTGTGCATTGCACAGCTCCCTGAACTTGAGTCTAGCTGCAACTCTGCAGCAGCTCAGTGTGCATTTCCCACAGCTTCATGCTACTCAGGATTTGGTTGAACTGGTTAATGCACCTGAAGTCAACAGATGGGTCCAAAAGGTAACATAAACCTCATTTATTTTTTTTATGTGCTGTTTTCTCCCTCTGCACAAAAGTATTGATCTCCATGTTCCTCACCATGCATTATGTTCTGTGGGCCCAGAGTCTGTGATAAATGAGAATGATTATGCGCAGAAGAATAACCCAAAGAAACACTGGGCAAGATCAATCCTGGCCTCTTTTCATAAAAATAAGTTCTCCAACTCTCATGCTTCACATAATCCATAATGCATTGAAATAGTAAATCAGGGAAAGCAAATTAGGTCAAAAGAAAAATGCTGTGTGGTTTTGGTAGTTTGTTTGCGGTTTTTTTGTTGTTGTTGAGCTTTCTTTTTTTCCTCCTGGGGAGAGAACAAATTAAAGGAACAAAACTATTTTACTTTTTCTTATCAACCAGAAGGAACCTCCAAACTGACTAGGTTTCCATTTTGAGCAAGAAATGCCTATATTTCCTTGTTAGTTTTTTACAATGTTTCTGGAAAGGATAGTCCAATTTTCTCTACTTTTATTTCCCAGTGAAGGATGTCAAGAGCACAGGAAAGGGTACAAATTTTTGTGATTGACCATTTGTGTGTCATTTTACTTACACAACAAAACCAAGAAATGTGGAAACGTTGAAGAGCAGTACAGTATTGACAAGCATAGCTGGACCCCCATTTGCTTTGTTTCTATACAGAATGTAGGTGTTACCTGTGTTTGCCCAGGAGATCAGGGCAAGTCAATTTACTGCTATTATCAGAGTTCCCATGACTCTTGAAAAGAGTCATGACATAAAACCCCTTTAAAGATCATGCTTTTCTTCTGTGCAAAACACTAGTGCACTGAAGGAAGACTCCAGTCTTTTCCTTTAAAGCTGCTAGACAGCAGAGGAGAAAAAGATCCCTGCAGTGTGCTGTGAGCTGTATACCATACTTATTAGTGACTTCATCCTGTGAGCTGCCTTCTCTGGCCCATATCCAGGAAAACACGAAACGTATATTTAATTTTCAGCATGTGTGTAGAGTCATTAACTGCAAGCACATTCTTACATGCCTTCCTCATTGCTTCTTTTCATTCTATTAATAGAATATAAAAGGCAGCAGTGGTTTTTAGGAGCTGAGAATGTTTTGGAGGAGACCTAAATGAAAGTCCTGAAACCTCCTCACTATATATAAGAATAGCAAGACAGTAATATTCTTCTGATTGACATGATATTCCTGCATGGAATACTGTACCGTGAACAAACTTTGTCAGACAAACTTCTGTTTGCGTGCAAGTTGATTCATGCTACTAAACTGAGCAGTAGGTTGAGAAGGAAAAAACTGTCAGATGTAGAAACCTCACTTTAGCCAGATTATGTAGCTATCCTGCATCTGTAAAGACACTATTTTCTTATTAAATTACAGCAGAGATATAGTAACAGAGTCTAGTCCAATTTATGTCCTGACCTGCACACGGCTGCCTCCAGGCATGTATCTCCCTTGTTCCCCCTGGGCAGGGATCTCTCAGGAAGGAAAAGCCTTCCTGAGACAGAATTGCTGGTTTTGAGAGTTTCCTCTGCAGTAGACTCACTGAGAAACTCTGCAGATGTCATTTCCTACCCTGTGTCTCTCCCTGGAAGTAACTCTGTGGTATGTCATGTGGGGTGATGTGCAAAGTGAACTCCTGGCTCCAATGAAGTCACAGAAGACAGGTGGAATTATATTTTATCACATTTTCATGCTTCCTTTAGTGTCAATACAAAACGACAGTCTCTCCTTCATATGGCTTCTTCTCAAGCTGATACAAATACATTATTATGCCTACTTCACCTGTGGAAGAACAGACACAGGCTAGTACCATGGCCAAACACCAGTGTGGTGGCAGAAGAAAAATTTTAAATTACTCAGGAATGGCGTGGTGGGCTTATGCCCAAATCATTAGACAGCATCATTTCTTTTGGAATCTGACAGAGGCTTGGTAAAGACAAGCTGCACAGGCTGCATGGGCTCATGTCCATTTACAGGAGCTGCCTGTCCTCTCTGCTGCAAACCTTCTGTGGGCACTGCTGGTGAGGACTGCCTAACTCCCAGCAGCTTTTGTGCTTGGAAGCCCAGGGAGCAGCCACATAGCAGTGCTCATGCTGGCAGCTTCTGGGCATGGGAAGGGCTTCAGCAGCAGGGCAGGTGTGCTCAGGGACTGGTCTCTCTGGAAAAGATGGTCTGTGCTACCGCACTCACCATCAGTCCACTTTGAGCATTGCAAAGCATGTCAAGAGTAAATTAAGTAATCTTTTAACATTCCCCACCAAAAAATAAATCTAAGATTTGCCCTGGGAATTTGGAAAATTTTTCAATGTAGGGCTAAATTTATCAAAATTGAGTGTTACCTACTACCAGAAAATATTCTTGTATTGCAGAAAAAGAAATATAAGCATGAAATTCAAGCTCAGATTCCGAAGTTCCACAATCAATCAAACTTTCCTTTAACTAAGACTTATATATGGCATATACATGTTTCAAAGTAGCCTTGTTTATACAGCTCAGTAAATAAAGTCCCACTGCACTCCATCGGAAAAAAAAAATGGTGATACACTGTATGTGCCAGATATCTTTTGAAAGTTCTCTGGAGAAAAGGATATACACAGGCACTGAGATTTATGAAAATCTGAGTAGTTTTTGAAGAAGCCAGCTTTACTAATGAGACAGCCTGAAAAACAGAGACTGTCCATTCCGGCATATGTGCATCATATGAAAGCCAGTAATTTTTTATTATCTCGGTATTACCAGAAATGATATTAAGCTGAAACACAGTTCCAACTAACAAAAACTTCAAGTATATGCTGGGACCTTTTAACGCTAGAACAATAAGCCAGCTTTATTACACTGGTTATTGACAACATGAGGGTTGTACAGGTATTTAGTCATAACTACATAAAATTATTGTTTTTCTGCCATAATCATTGGATACACAATTACAAGGGACCAATGATACATTTGCAAGTAATTACTGACAAAGATTTCTTTTGTTGTATATAATTGTAGTAAAAGCCTCAGGCTAATTTTACCAGCATGTTCATATGATATAACTTCCTGAAAATACATGAAAGTTTTTTTTAAAAAGAGTAAAGGTATATACACAAAGGAAAGGCTGTACAAGTCCTACAGAAAAAAAAAAAAAAAAAAAAAGTGACCTCAATAAATATCCTGCATTTCTGCCTCAGAAACCTGTTTTCACATTGAGGTCATTGCAAGAGGAATTAAAGTAAAAATACTATTTCTGTATTGATGCAAGGCTAGGGAGAATTTCTTTTCCTGTGAGTAGCCTGCTTAGAGAATCATAACTCAGTGGCAATATTTTCTGAGTCACTCTATTGATTTCGTGACACTTTGATTTCCCATGTTTCCACACTGTCACTTTACATAGGCTGGAGCCAACTGTACTCAACCTCTGCTCTAAATTACTGGTAGGCTAATCTGAATCAATTCAGCTGATTTTATAGACTATTCTATTGAGTTTACCAGCTTCACTCTGAATTTTGCCCAGTGAAACATAATTTGGTCAGTTTTATGTTTGTAGGAAAATGTAATTAAGCATGATAGACATGCTTATTCTAGAAAATATTACTATACTGTAAAAAAGATAAAAAAGATAGTTACACCACTTCTTTAAACCCACAAAGCCTTTTTATCATGTTCTAAAATCTGTTTTGACTTTTTTCTGGCTTGCCCAGATACACCACAAATATTATAAAAGGTTTCTACACCCCAGATGAATTTAGAGTTGTGTTTGAATTGAAAAAAAATTCACTGCTACTATTTTCTGGGAAAAATGTCCTGTGCCTTGTCTTTGGCCAACAAGCTTCTACTTTCCTTAGGATTCTGGGTGGAAATGACCCTAAATTTCTTCTGGCATGGGAAACTGATTTTGTTCTTTTATCTCTATATAGAATAGTGTCAAATTTCCTGTGAACTCTTGAGCTACTCAGAAAAAAATAGGAACAAGTCCTGATACAACCCCAAAATCATTGATGCCACTGAAACTGACTGTAGTGTTAGCCAGTAAGTGGATCACTTACTTACTATATCCTTTTGTTCCTTACTCTCTGAATTTGGCTAGCAGCAAAGCTTCTGAAGGGCTGTGAAGAAGGTTAAGAGGTCTAACAAAACACTGAGATAAGATTTTCCATCAGTTCCTCTTTAAGTCTTTTCATAAATACTACTGGCTAAAATGAATTAGAGCAAAGGTGTGAAAACTCAACTTTCAAGTGCAACTCATTGTTAACTATAGGAACTTAATTTTTCTTCACACTGGTCATAAAAATATGATTTTAAAATATTTCTCATTAATACAAAATGCCTTAATACTTCATGTCACACCACTAGGGCTGATAAGGTGAAACGTCACAGCATTTTGGGGTCATTCAGTTATTCTAAATAGGGTTACAAAATGGAGACACTTTGGTGACACTTCTGATGAAGAAAATCGGAATGATCCTGACATTTGCTGTAAGGAGACCTCTTTACACTAATCTGAATATTTAACTTTGAATTTAAATACTGCAAAGATAATATTCCCCTTCTAAACATGCCCCATAGGCCTGTAGATTACAAGAGATCTCTTGTCACAGAGCCACAATAAAATATAGCAAAATGATGCTTCTCAGCCTGGGTAGTTTTTCATCCTCAGTGTCTGAGCTATACTCCCTGTGTCTGTCCAGAAAAGAAAATACAGCATAATATATAATAAAATAAAGCTAGACAATATTTCATATAAGAAGGCTCGATTCTAATGTGTCACTTGGAGCACTCACTACTGTAACTTCACAGGTCTACAGAAAATATTGGAAGCAGTTTCATGGAAAATGACTTTAAGAATTCATTAAATGCATGAGTGGAGGTATACTAAATCATGTCCAACACAGAGACAATTACTGTACTTTCAAAGAAGTTGCAAAAACATATTTGAGTAATGGAACAGTTCTGGCAGATTAATCCATTTGCTGGCATAAAGAACATCTTCTCCTAAGGGTTTTCAACAGAAAAGTGCTGCCAGTCAGAGTTTGCACCCTAACATCACACCTCTCTGTACCCAAATTGACGTTGTTATTTTTGTACATATCTGTGAAGGTGAGTATCACAACAGGAAATTTTTAATTTTTCACACTCCCTTAGACTATGGTGGTTGCTGAGTAGTGACGAATTTGCAAATGTCAAATGATGATAAAAGCACTAGATTTCAGGAACACAGAATCACATAACTGTTAGAGCTGAAAGGGACTTCTGGAGATCCTCCAGTCCAACCCCCTGCCCAGATAGGGTCACCTAGAGCAGGTTACACAGGCACTCATCCAGATGGATTTTGAATGTCTCCAGAGAGAGAGACTCCACAAATTCCCAGGGCAGCCTATTCCAGTGCTCTGCCACTCTCAGTGTAAAGAAATTGTCCCTCATGTAATGGTGCAACTTGCTGTGTTTTAGTTTATGGCCATTGGTCCTCATCCTGTCACTGGGCACCACTGAAAAGAGTCTGGCACCATCCTCTTGGTACCCATCTTTGAGATATTTATATGTGTTAATGAGATTCCCTCTCAGTCTTCTCTTCTTCAGACTAAACAGGCCCAGCTCCTGCAGTCTTTCACCATAAGATAAATGTTCCAGTGAACCTTCTCCAGTGGCTCCTTGTCTCTCTTTTACTGAGGAGCCCAGAACTGGACACAGCACTCCAGATGTGGCCTCACCAGGGCCAAGTAGAGGTGCAACTCCCTCAAACTGCTGGTCACACCCTTCCCGATGCACCCCAGGACACCCTTGGCCCTCCTGGCCACAGGGGCACTGCCAGCTCATGGACAACTTGTGATCCACCAAGAGTCCCAGGTCCTTCTCCACAGAGCTGCTCTGTAGGAGCAACCCCTGGCCTGTGCTGGCACTTGGGGCTGTTCCTCCCCTGCTGCAGGACCCCACACCTGCCCTTGTTGGACTCATTAAGTTTCTCTCTGCCCAACTTTCCAGCCTATCAAGGTCCCATGGAATGGCAGCAGAACCTTCAGGTGGATCAGCCACTCCCTCAGTTTAGTGCCTTCAGCAAACTTGCTGAGGGTACATTCTATCCCTTCTATCCCTTCACCCAGGTCATTGATAAACAAGTTGAACAAGTCTGGTTCCAGTATTGATCCCAGAGAATGCCACTGGCTGTAGGTCTCCAGGTGGATTCTGCTCTGCTGATCACAACTCCTGAGTTCAGCCATTCAGCCAGTTCCTGATCCACCTCACTGTCCATTCCTCTAACCCACATTTCCTGAGCTTATCTGTGAGGATGTTATGGGGGACAGTGTCACAATCCTTGTTGAAGTCAAGGCAGAGAACATCCACTGCTCTCCCTTCATCAATTTGTCCATGTTGCCATGCCAACCAGATATACAACCATGTTCAGGACTATCTGTTTCCTTTATTTCTTTAAGCCTCTGTTGATTTGAATTTTAAAATAGTGATAAATTAAATATTCATACAATTCATTCACTGCTTTCTGGCACAAGTCCAAAGGTGTTGTGCAATGCCAAAATGAGGCGTCTTTTGGGCTTACAAATAAAAGGCTAGCCACTAGGATTGCCATTACAGGACACCTAGCACACCCAGCCTTGCATGTTTGCTCTCCTCCACTGGGAAAATGCTGCAGGAAGACATGTAGAAGAATATAAGAAGTATATAAGAATATAAGAAGACATGTAGAAGAATATAAGAACTCACTTGATATCTAGCATATACGTACCAGTTTGACAAACGCAGGTGTCTTTAACCAAGCATCAGGTTTCTCAAGAGCTAAGCCTTTACTTCAGCTGCAAAACCACCTGAAAAGCACTTGGCTTCCTAACTGGCCATGAAGCAGGGCCCTTGGCAGATGTAGCAAAGGGATGGATGGGGAGGGTGCCAAAGCTGGCAGAGTGGCTAGGGCACGGGGCTTCAGTGCCTGCACCATCACCAAACCTGCAGGTGCAAACACTGTCCTTCATTACAGTTGCTGCAGCAATGTTGATCTCTGACATTCCAGCAGAGATTGGGGCCTATGATAAATTAAGAGCACACACGCAAACACCAAAATTTAAATAGCTTTGAGGCGATAAGAACAGCAGAAAGTAGAACAGAACAGCATTTTATTCACTTGATAAGGATAGTAGAACAGAACAATATTTTACTCTTCTCAAGGACAAGTGGGACAGAACAGCACAGCCTTGGAGAAATAGATAGAGGACATAACGCAGGGAAACAGAAGTCAGGCAAAACACAAGCAGAGTGCCAGCTCAGCTCTGCAAGGCTGACAAAGCAGAAGGTATCCAGAACAACAATATTGAGCTTACTCAAAAGCAGGGGTCAAGGAACAGCCACCTAAAAAGGACACTGGACATTGAAGGCAGCCCTCCCAGTGAGCTCGAGGCTGTGCACACCATCTGTCTGGTTTGTTAGAGAGAAACAAGAGTTAAGTGTTATGAGCTGCATTTTAGGACCTTTCACAAATAAATAGGAGTATTAATTAGGATGGTAATTTGTACTGTATCAAAATATGCAGTGCCTCCTTCAAACTCTTCACCCCTACTTACTAGTCAAACATCTCTCTGAAACAGTAAGAGTTGAGGGATATTAAGGGCTTGCCACCAGTTGCTGGTTTATTGAGTTTTTATTCTAAATTGCTTTTGCTTTCCACTTTCTGAAGTCCACAGAAACCCTCCACCCCCTCAGAAAAAAAAAAAAATGGTACCTGAGTGGGAGGACTTAAAATGATAGTAGACATTTTTCTACTGGTTCTGAAAGGTTTTAGAGAGGAGATCTTTGGAACAGGATTTTAATTTTTAAAAAAATTTTAAATCTTTTGTTGGTGTGGAGAAAACAAAGAGAAAGAAAACTAAAGTGAATTTGTCCCTCTTAGCTGAGAGATTGCAGTGAATACCAGAATTCACTTAACTAATCTTGAGTAACAAACATTATTAATATTTTATTGCTTTATTTAAGTATAATAAAACATAAGCCTGGACAGCATTGTACCCATGATGAGTAACAATATCAGAGCTGTAGCTTTTTCTGTGGAAAAAACCCCTTCAACTCTTCTTCATGCACATACAAAGGTACAAGATAAAATACAAGATACAATGAAATAGCTAGGAAGAGGTCACTACGGAAAAAAGACTGGCAAACACTGAGAAATTCTGCTTACAGCCCAGGTGAATTGACTTTACAGCTCACTTTATGGAAGCATATCATGACAGCAATCCAGTCTTGAATACTTTCTACTATATATCTAGTCTTGCAAATGAACTGGAAGGCTTCGGAATATAATTAGATGTCCTGAGCCTTAGGAAAACCAGCATATTTGAACTGCGGTCACAGGACATTCTAGTTCATTTGTCCAAGTAATATTTTACTGAAGTCTGACTGAAAAAAAAATAAAAATAAAATCCACAGCAGCTCATAGCCAAATGTAGCCACTTAGAAACTTATCCATAACTATTCCATACCACCATTAATAATTTTTACATTAAATCCTGTCAATTACCAGGTATGCATAAACCACAGTACAGCTGCTGGCAGAAATACAGGACTTGCTGGAGCTATAAAAGCAGCCTAGACACATTCAGGTAGAAAATTACTGTGCCTAACCTTTCAAAAGTTTAGTGCAATCCACCCTATAGAGGGACCTATGGAAACACTTCCAGCACTAGACTCATATGGGGCCCAGGGCACGAGAGGCTTAGTTTGCCCAGATTCAGAGCCTCTGCATGAGGGGTTACCTGAGCATTTTAAATGCATCAACCAATATGGTATTTCATCTACCCTTGGATCTAATGAGTAGTTTGGACCTGCTGCTTCCAATATAATATTCTGCAAGGTATTTTTTTGACCCGAAGATGAATGTTGCTTGCTCAAGGCTGGAAAAAGACCTTCTTGGTTATCCCACATGCTGACTGAAGAAACTTCATCCTAGAGGTTTTATAAATGTTGCAATCTTATCATTCCTTTCAGTGAGGGAGATCAGATAAATACCCAAGGAACATATCAAGCCAAGGGGAGGATTGGACTTTGCCAGAGATAGCAGAGGGAGCATATTTCTCATATCTCCTCTTTTTGGGGTGATCATCTGGAGACAGATCTCCCTGTTACAGCTGGGTAGAACTTGGCAGTCAAGTAACCCTGAAACCTCCTCTGCCTGCAGCATGCAAGAGGGATGTGTCTTATCAGCTGGAGAGGTCTTCAGAGGAGGTGGTGGAGACAAATGCAAACAGCATGCCTTCCCACAGCCTCCCTCCTCTCATCACTCTTTCTAGCCTCTTGGACCACTATCCAGTGCATATCTGTCTGCTGCTTAACAAACTCTAGCTGTGGTTCCAGGCTGATAAATAATTATGCTAATTAACAGGTTGAAGGAAAATGTGATGTTGTTTCTGTGGAATGTTCTGAGAGGCTGGAAACACTTAAATGTAAAAACGACATGTGGTGAAATAACCAATAATTTACTTAAGAAACCCACATCTGGTATTCCAGCTAGAAACAGGGGTTAATAGTCTGTCAGGGGCAGGCAGTGGCAGTGAGTAGCTCTAGGATAAACAAAAAAGCCTTAACGGCAGGAAATGGGCTTGTTCTCCTAGCATAAGCATTTACTTTGGCTGCTAACCAGCAAGAGATGTAAAAGCAGTTGTTTAGTTTACACTCGGAAAAAAAAATAGAGACGGAAACAAACAGACTTCTTAATTTTGTGTATCTGTAAAAAAAAATAAAAGCAACCGAGACTAGCTAAAAATGGTAACAATATATATGCTTCACACCCCGAGATGGAGCCATAGACTCCAGACAAGAGTCCAGTCATAAAACAGGGGAGAGATGACTAAGATTATTTTTGTATTATTGAAATAACTGTCAGATAATTACATGCATGATTTTAGGTTACCCATGCAGAAAATGGGGAAGGACAAGAGAAGAGAACAGAAGTGAGGAAACTTGGTTAATTGATGAAGGTTGACATCCTGATTTTTTTTTTTTTTTAATATAAGAAGACTGGTCCTGGTTTTTATTTTGAGGAAGGAAGGTCTGAATACCACTTGATAAGAGGAAAGGCTTTCCCGTTTGACACCACTGTAGCCAGGGAAGGATATGGTCCACAATGTAGTAACACATGCTGGTGCTGGTGTGGCATTGTTACTGCACTTCCAAGCTCAAAAGAGAAAGCCACATTTTAAGATGGGATGAAATGTAAATAATGTATTCATTTGACGAGATTCAGATGAAGTGCTCTGTGTGTGGCGTGCTGAATCTGTATTTATAGCAGTTAAAGAAACACACATGATTCTCAGGATACACTGAAGACTGTGAATAATTCATTGTTGGTTCCTAATTTTGTTTTAAATAAACAGACAATGTTCTACGTTAGGTGGTGTTTTTCTTCTGAAATAGTGCAACTCTTGCAAAGATTGCTGCTACATCTGAGATGTAATTTTCACACAAGAAAGCATGACACCTCAGCAGATGTTAGCAGCTTTCTGTTGCACGTTGGACTGCTTGACATCTCAAGCTAAATTTTCTTTCAATCACTCTCAAAAATGCAAATTATCCCTTGTCAAAATAAAATGTTGTGGTCTCTTTCCAGACCAGAGAAATACAGTAAGTGCACATTACCACCATAGCATCTAAGCTGCTCTCTCTTCCACTATGTTAGTGCATATTACAGCCTTGCAAATGACAGGCTTTCACAGCCTCATATTTTAGTGTCATGTCTTGTTCTATAATGACATCGTGTTTTTTCTATTGATCCTAGCACAGCTTTGCAACCTTTCCCAAAGCAGTGAGAAGGGAGGTCTTCAGGCCCCATGCTGATACCTGAGGTGGGAAGCAACAGCAATAAAATTCCTCAAAAGCCTCATTTGTCAGCCGAAGCAACTAGTACGGCTCAGCTCATGTGGAGCACTACATCCTCCACCATGTAATGTTTTCAGGTCTGAGGCTGAAGTCTTCTGTACAAAAGCTGAATCAATTCTGGTGCTTTTTGAAGCTTTCCATAAGCATCCAAGGCACTCAGCAGAGTGCCTGCAAAAAGGGTCTGTTCTCTAGCACTGTACTCTTAGGAAAGCAGATCAGAGAAACTTGCTTCTTGTAAACAAGAAATGTCAGGGAGAGGCCATCTCAGACAGTGGCACTTTCAGTTTTTCCCCATGCTGTGCTTACACTAAGCTGGGATCACACAGCCCTTGGTGTGCAATACATTCCCCATGGGTTCATATCTAATTAGTTTGTCTTTAGCTCATGAATAGCATGAGAAGACAATAATTGAAGGCTTCCAGGAATAAAACTGAAGGTGGAAACCATAAAGTCTTATGCTTGACTTTTTGTTCCTCTATGCTCTTGTTCAGACATGTAAATACTAGTAAAACAGTCCATTTTTGATACCATGACTACATGTCATTTGTGAATGTATAAATTTAACAATTCCAATAAAGACAGAGCTGCTAATTCCAGGAAAGTAAATTTTAGGAATGGCAATTAGATCTTAACTGAATTCTTTGAACTTCAGTAAGCTTTTTCTTATATTGAATTCTGCTGAATTGCGGTTACCTTTCTGCCTTTTGCATACTCCCAGTCAGAGCACATCCATCATATTTTTGCTCATACAAAAATTTGTGTGATGAAGAGGACAGGAAAAAAAATGAAAGATGAATAGGAAAAACATGGAAAATGAGCATTAGCATGGAAGCAAAGATCAATCATTAAAAATGTAAATCTTGCTGCACATTTTTCACTGAAAGCATTACTCAAGGAATACAGTCATTTACCACAAAAAAAAATCCACTCATCAAATAGCTGTCTTTATTTTGTATAGTACTTCCATTTACCACCCAAGTGCCACCAACATGGTTTGTCTAGTACATCTGGTGGGAGATTTGTATAATTTCATATCATTTATGCATAACTTGGATGAATTATGAGTTAACTAAACCAGGAAACAAGCAGCCCCAATGCTCAAGATGGGAAGCAAGAACTGTCCTCACGCCTCACTACAGTACTCTAGGGAGAGTGCCACAAGCACAGTCACAGTGACGCAAGGGCAGCCTTTCTTTTCTCCGGTAAACCACATGTGTGGTGTGTTTTATTTAGGCTGGCAGGCAGGGAAGGCAGAAAGCCGCAAGGGAGGATTCGCTGCCAGCCTGCGGCATCCCAAAGCTCGCAGAGTCTATAGCCCGGCCCTGGACACCCTCTGACTGCTCACAGCACCACTCCTCCCCACCATCCCTAGAGGGAAGCTAAATTTCAACATATGATCACGTATCTAGGCTTGGGATCTAAAAGGAAGCCTTACAAGTGTTTTCTCTTCCCTTCCAAAATTTCAGACTGCAACTAATATTTGGATCTATATATGGGGTGTTCGTATCTATTACAGGTTATTCAAAACTCTGTAGACTTTTTAAAATACCTGCATAAAGCCCAAACAAACAAAACAAAAAAATAAACCTTTTTGCTGAACTCTAAACATTACTATAAACTTGATTTTCACAACTGATTTATGTAGGACTTGCATAAAAAGAGCTTAGTAAGCTTCCCATGCATTACCAAAACGAACTTTTACTCTGTAATGCACTGAGCATTTGATAAAACTGATAAGAATATCCATTATTGATTATCTTTTCCTCAGGAGTGGAATTTCTGTAACTGGAGGAAAACCAGGAGGAAAATCCTGGTTAAATTATGGGGTGGCCTGGGGAAGCTCTTCATAGAAAAATAAATATGTTTTCCTAGCAGATTATGTGGAAAGCAACCAAACACTTAATCTTTAGGCTGTATCTTCCAAACAGAGGGCCCACCTTTCACTCTTACATGGGAGATTGTTTTAAGCTGGATAACAAGAGATCAAACACTTTTCCAATATTTTGACAATAACCAACAACGACCATTTGGGGTGGTTTTTATTTGCATTAATACCCAGTCTTTTTAAATGGTCTTGGCATGTGCTTGGCCTCAGGAACTTCCTGTGATAATCAGCACCAGAACTGAATCATGCATTGTTGTCAAAAGACATTTCTTGAACCAATATTATTTTGCCAGTATAAGATTGTTAAATATTCTTTTCTTCCTAATGCCCCTGCACTTTATTTACAATTATGAAGATGTCATAATTATAAAAGTAAGAATTAAAGTGCATTTGTGAAAGAATGAAGTTTGAATTGCGGTTTACACAATAACCTAATTACAGAAGTAATTACAGAGTCCAGGACAAAATGCGTGCATGTGCTTGAGTACATGTAGACGTGCATAAAAATATTTGCATGGGAATATCACTGGGAGGTTTCTTGACCGTATCTTACACATCAAGTTATTTTGCTGCATATCAATATCATGAAGTGAGCAACTGCATCTATTTTACATGCGGAGTTATGAGCACAATTTAAATCAGAAAGCTTATTTTCAAAAGAAGAAAAGCTGCTTGTGCCTATGCCTTTATGCAATGAGAATTCCCAGTAGTAATCAGGATAAGTGATGCGTTTCTGAATAACTCTTGTTTGTAGACAAATATTCCCAGTGATCATTTTTTAAAAAGCATTTAACTGGTTTAACAAATGGAATGAGGATTTAATGCCTGCAATACAGCAAGTTTGTGAATTCCAGTGAGAACAAAATGCTGTGTAGCTTTACCTAGAAGCCCTAAGGCTGACACACTGACTGCCCCTTTACACTGACGATTGGGCCTTCTCAGAGCTATGGTGGGAAAGTAATTCGAGCTGCTTCCTTCCTTTTGTGCATTTTGAAGCTTAAAATTAAAAGAGATACTCCCCATGCACAATTGCAGTTCACATCAACATCGATGACACACATATCTAACAAGGGAAACCAGACACTTTCCCTTACTGCTTGCATTTGCGGTTTAGGGCTTGTGCAAATTGCTCTTCCTTATAAAGCTGGATCCTCAAATACCTAATACTTCCAATAACCTTTTCAAAAAGGCTATTTTCACTCATATTGGGCCATGTCATGTTGGATGTTCGGGTGCTTCCTTCTGTTTTCTTTCTCAATTTTCTCCCATTTTGTTGCCGAGAAACCAGAACGACCACCGCTTGGGAGAGACAAAAGAAGCTGCCACCTCAGAGGATAGCACCTGGCTGCACTTCTCTTATATGAGTGGGTTATTATGGGTTTCTTCCCGGAGGGGCAGAGATACCATGAGAATTGGGCTGGGGAAAACGGGGCTGGGGTAGCACTTTGCTCCCTCGCTCTCTCGGCTTCTGAGGAGGACGGTCAGGCTGTTGCTTGGGATGGGAGTTTGCTGCTCCCACCGGAGCCCAGCCCGTTCCTGCTTCTTCTGCCGTGGTTGAGCCTGTCCTGCCATTCCAGCTGCTGCTGCAAGGTTCTGGATGCAGCTCCTTTTGCTATCTGGAGGGGGCACTGGGATCGGCTTCCCCTGGGGGTTCCTGAAGGAAAGCCTTTCTGCATCCCTTCGGCCCAGCCCGCNCCATGAGAATTGGGCTGGGGAAAACGGGGCTGGGGTAGCACTTTGCTCCCTCGCTCTCTCGGCTTCTGAGGAGGACGGTCAGGCTGTTGCTTGGGATGGGAGTTTGCTGCTCCCNGCCCGCCGGGAGCCACCAGCGCCCCCTGCCGGCTGCGGCCGCAACTGCACCGGCGGGGAAAGGGCTGAGAGAGCGGGAAGAGACTTCACTGGGTTTGCGCTTCCTGGTGCTGCTGTTGGTCTCAGCACTGCTTTTCTGTGTTTGCCTTGTTATACGTACACACTGCCAAAGGACCGCTATTCCTCTTCCTGTATCTTTGCTTGAAAGCCCCTTAATTTCAAAGTTACAGTCATTCGGAGGAAAGGGGGTCACATTCTCCATTCCAAGGGAGGTTCCCGCCTCCCTTGGCAGACACGTGTCTTTCAAACCAAGACAGTCATACAATATCTTCTAATCTGGACATTTAAAATTGATGTTTTTACATATGTGTAAAGTGTAGCAGTAGTGGCTGGAATATTCTACCTGTTTCCCTCCCAGAAGACTGGTTTTAAATTTTAGTCATTTTTAAATGGTAGCTTAAGGTTTTATCTAATGCATGTTGAAGCTTATTGGTGAAACAGGACCAAGACAAGTAATTATTTAATTACCATGTTAATTAAAATACTGGTAGCAGTATCAAATGTGTCCCAGTAAAGATATAAATTTTTCTTTTATATTTCTAAATCATTCAGTCACACTCTGAAGTGGACACGTTTAGAGAATTATAAGGAATATAAAGAAGCTTAAGTCAAAACCAGAAATCATCCCTCAACATGTTTAGGTTGCAAAGGCAGATTTTACATCTACTACATCCCTAACGTCTTACCTGAGTTTTGGTACATCTGGGCAAATCAGAGCTCTCTGACACCAGGATGTGAACCTGTTCAGAAAGAATCTCCTTTAGGGCTGGAGAGAGTTCAGTCCATTAATCATCCCACCTTGCTCTCTGTAGTGCAACTGCTAAAAGCTTTGCCAGGCATCCAGTCCTGTGGTTAGTTGTCTTCCTGAAACGGGGCTGAAACTTAGAAAAAGAATGAAACACCATGCAGCTATTCAGTCTAACCTAGGAAGTCCGTGAGGCCTTTCCTCCAGGGCTGAAAAAAGATGAGCCCCATAGATGTGGGATCCCAAAGCTGGTGACGTATGCTCTCACACCTGCAGGGCCTGCTTTCTTTCCTGGCCATCTGCTTCCACCTATACTGCCATGACATAATTGAAACAGCAGTAAAGTTTTGAACACAGCAAAGAACGTGGTTTGTTTTGTTTTATTTTCCCCCTGGAACTCCAAAAGTCATGAAAAATGCAGATTTTGTGGGGGGAGGGAGAGAGAGGGACTAAATTCCTTCCCAGACCTAATCTTTTTGCTAGCCCCTTGAAGCGCAGAGCAACAACAGCTGTTGAAAAGTGCAACTGTCTTTTCTATATGTGATTAAATGTAGTCAAAGATCAAGCACTATCATGAAGGGGTCAGTTGAATCTAATTTCTTTCCACTCTGCATATATGCACAGAGGGAGCTTAAGTCCTCTCTCATCTGGTTTCTTCATCCTTAAAAGAAACAAAAGCACACTGTGCAGTATTTTCTAATTTGATAGTATCTTTATAGGATTTTAATATCCTCCTCCTTGCCAGCGATAAGCCAGACCAGCAAATACAAAATACAGTAAATACAGTTCAGTTATGAGCTGCAGCTGTTTGGGGCCTGTAAAGGTCTATCCACAGCCTGGAAATTTCCAATCCGTGCAACACAGGACAGGCTCCAGCACCATTAGAAAAAAGTTTGAACTTTTGCAAGCAAACATGGGCTGCCACAAGCAAAATGCTGGCAAAATTGGAACTCCTTAAGCAAGCAGACTAGTGTTGAAAGGAGTAGGGACAGCCAGCTGACAGGGTGGGACAGGGATCCTAGCAGAAACTGTGTTGTAAGCCAGGGAAAACCCCATCTGCAAAAACTGTTCTGAATGGCAATTGTAATGGTTGTTGTGTAGCACTATGTGCTTGACGAATATGAAGCATTTGGGTCACTCCTCCACTGAGCAGACCTATTTCCTCTTTCTCTTCTCCATGGGGTCAGGAAAGTTTTGCAATTGCAATGACAACACACTTGGGAGAACCAGAGTAAGTCTTAAAAGATACAGATATTTTTTAATAGATTTTAATACACAAATTATTTGCATAGAATTTACATTAGCATAGGTAATAAAATTCCCAGTGAGTTTCACTTGCTTTAAGAAGAGATCCAGATAACAGTGCCCAGGTTAACTGAACTGTGTGACATAGCACAGTCTTGTTTTGTGATCCTTCTGTTGCTCAGACCCTTGAAATGGCAACTAAAACATCTTCACACATTCACAAACATGAACAGGGAGAAAGGCACTCTTCTTCCAGATTCTCAAGAAAGGAAAAAAAAAAAAGAAAGTTAAAAACCCAGCTACTCATCTTCAAGCTCAGTTCTGTTCCAAGGGTGGGGTTTTCTCCTCTTGCCTGTGTTGTTCATTTCATGTACTTTTATCACCTTCCACACACCATACACAACTTACCTAGCATGCTGGAAATGCTGATGAAGGATTATCTGCTGAGGCTGGCATAACAAAACCTAGATAAAATACAGAAGGCTTAGCCATTTACTCAGCTGGCTAAAATGTTTGCCCATCCTTAGGAGCTGGCTTGGCCTACAACAGCTACCCCAATATGTTACAGGGGGCACAGTGCAGTGTAGTAATACCTGTTGTGTCACCCTAGAAATAGGTCCATCCTCCCTCAACTCGGGTGCAACATCCGCAACACTGAAACATTGTTTCAATGAAAAATCTGAAAACTCGCCTTCTGATGATGGCTTTCGCTTCAGTGTGAAATCAGTTGGAGAAAGGATTCAGATAACACAAGACGTGAGGAAAAAATTTCAGCATGAGGACAAAGTATTGGCAATACTTCCTGAAGCCTAATGCATTTTTTGTAAAATATAATCTACACCCACTCAAAGAGAAAGAAATTTGGCTTTTTATTAGGTCTGAAGAAAACTCCTAATTTTAATTCCATAATGCCATTTTGTGGTTGCTGTTAAATTTGAAGGAAGGATTATGAAAACAAAAAGATATCATTTCGTAAACCAAATCCTCAGTCAATAGTATTTTACAACTAAATCTCTGCTTATTCAATGTATTAGAGGTAATATCTTTGTCAAACAAGCTCTCTTTGCCTGGAGGTTCAACATTAACACCCTTAAGTCTCCTTTAAACACAGATAGCTCATCAACCTCATCCACAATGGTGGTAATAGTTGCTAGGCTTCATGCAACAAAATACGTCTTTGTTCCTGTCCTTATCAGTTCTTTCATCAGCTGCTGTTGTGCACATTAGGCCGAACATATGAGAGCAAACGAACTGCAAAATTGGTTTGTGATAATATTTTGAGACAGCTGCTCAGATTTAAGGGTTTATCTCCACCAGGCAAAAAGGTGCAGCCGAGAACCAGATGGTTTCAAATGCGGTGTGATCTGTGCAGCAATTTTATGGGTACATAAGCAAGCCTCAAAGCTGTTTTCAGAGATCAGCTGTACCAAAACGCCATGAGGGTACCTGAGTCCCTGTTGCTGCTCCCTCTGTATCCTTGCCCTGGCTCAGTTGTGTTGGCTGAACTGGGACTGCAGCCCAAGCTAGGCTGACCCCTCTTAGTTACTTCCTTGCTCATGACTATATCGTACTTAGTGTCTCAGGCACTTCATATTTCCTGGCCCCCCCCCCCCCAAGTTTCAAGTTCTTTTTTGCCTTTTTTGTGTGTGGTGGTTTCAGGTAATGAATCCATCTCTTCAGGCATTCAACATCCTTTCCTGTACCTGCCTTGGTGTGTAGCTTCCTTGGGGAGAGACTATGGCCCAGGGCCTAAAGGAAATAATGAGCTCTTAGGAGGTTTTCTGATGGTAGCTCTCTCTAACCTTTCTGACAGTGACACCCAGTGAGACACAGTTGCAGGAGCCAGCACTTTCTCAGCACACAGCAAGTGCATCCGATCTTACAATGTCCACCTGGAAGCATCTGAAACCAGCACCACAAGGAAGGACTTGACAATAGGGCCTGTCCCCTGAATGCCTGGAGCAACAAGGTCACTGTATTGCAGCTTTGGGAGAGGCATTGTTTCATCCTTTATGTCTCTATCATGTTGTAATAAATTCTTCAGCTACATTAAAGTCCCATACTATTTTTCAGAAGGATTCTCTCCCATATAGGTCAAATGAGCACAAGTAATGTTCTTACCTTCCTAGTTCAAATACTGTGCTGGTGTGTAAAACACTGAGAATCCAAGAAAATCCATGGAAAAAACCTCATGAATATAGACACTTTCATTATGCTAACAAACAAACTTTTCATGTGACTTTATGATGTCACTTTCTCACTGTCTTATCTTTTTTTATCCTGATTTTCTAGAAAAATCCTATAAAGTATAGAATTACAGAACCATTTAGGTTGGAAAAGACCTTTAAGATCATTGAATACAGCTGCAAACTTAAACTTGCCAAGTTCACCACTAAACCATGTTCCTAAATGCCACTTCTATACATCTTTTGAATATTTCTAGAGATGGCGACTTGAGCACTTCCCTGGGTAGTCTGTTCATATACCTGAAATTCATTTTCTTTCTCACTTACACTCCCATAATCATCCTTTTCTTCTGAATTGGTTGAAGTTTAAAAATTTCCTTTTAGAAAGTAGGATCATTACATGAGCATCTTCAAAGTACCTAGTCACAATTTCTATGCTGGACCCAAGAGGTAGTGCTTGAATTAAGTGCATTGTTCTAGCACATTTTTACTGACTTTATTTCCAATGGGCTTTAAATAAACATGCTTTAGACTATAAATATACTCCTATCCTCTGAAATCTTGACGTGCTGAAAGGAATCTTCTAACCTGTGGCAATCCTGACTAAAAGCTTGGAGAACCACTTCAACAACTGGTTTAACAACTTGGACCTAGGGATCCTATAATGTTCAAATAAAATGTTATAAAATCATATGTTAACTCATATGTTATAAAAGCCTTTTTAAAAAATTACTAAAATTATTTAAATAAGTAAATTTAGCATGTGGTTTTAGACACAAATGTTTGTGATCCAATACCTCTTGTTGGTCATCATCTTCTACAAACACATCTGTAGATCAGACACAAAGGCTTGTACCAATCTGACATTCCTTAAAGAGGAAGTAGCAAACATTTTCTTTGGCAGAAAAGAAACAAAATACCTCCTTTAAACCATAACTAGAAAGGTTTATTTAGGCTCTTAACATGAGTAAACTAAGGATTATGGGAATTTAGTTCAAAAACTGTTGTAAAAGACTTGTCCTAATAAGCAAAGTGCCTGAAGTAGATATCTAAAATAAGAGCAGATGTCACCACCTCATAATGAGACATGTTATTCTGATTTATACCTTTGATTCTTGCATTACTAGTTACACATTAGGACATTAAAAAGCATTTTCCTGTTTCTATTGCAAATGAAATTGTTTAACAAAATTTATGAAACTTTTAAAATATATATTTTTAGTATCTGTTATCTGTTATTGTTCATGCACACTCTTAGATGTTTATGAGAGTTTCATGCCAGAGTGGTTTTGAAGCAAGAAAGTTATTTATGTATAATCTAACTTCAATTGGAATAGAAAATAATGAATCAGGAATAATGATCTGCTTAATTGCTGACAAAACATATTCTGGAGTAGTTTAATTTCTCTCCTTTTTTTTTGATTAGAAAAGGAAAAGTATGCAAGCTAATGCCGAAAGGTAGGTACTTAGTTCACAAATAGAAAATATTTTATTCTCTCATGGCTGCCAGCAGGTATATCTATGTTTCAACCTCTTTATTTCAAACCATCACTATATTTCATTCAACTCATTATAACCCAGTCATAACTCTAGGTAATATCACTAGATAGTTAACTAGTTAACAAAAAAATAATCAGCATATTAATGTGTGGAAAAAAACCCAACTCTGTAATCATTAAAAAAAGCTAGCAGAATATGGTTACATTAATTTTCAGGAAAATTAGGATATAGGTTCCTTTAATAATTGAAATATTTTTTTTAAATTATGAGAATAAGCCAGGCCAGTTTCTAAGCTGAGCTCCTTGCAATGATTCCAGCTAGTCCCTCTCATTCCTTTCTGTGGTTCTGGGGCCACATTTCTCTAGTGCTCGATGTTGCAGCTGGGCTACTTGATCCTGAAGTGGACCAGCACTGTTGGGCAAGCTCCAGAGCAGAGCTGGAACTCCTGCCTCCAGGTATGATCCTGGTTCCTGGTACATTGGTTCATGCCAAGTGTCTGGATTAAGAGCTACCTGGTTGCTTTTCCCATTGCTCCTCCTGGACTATGCTGGGGTGACCCTGGAGATACCTGCTGAGGGTGGTGCGATTGGTCAATGAGGTGATGAGTTCTGCCCCTGGCTCCAGGCTGCATTTACACACCAGCTGAATAGAGTTGTCATTGCATGGAACAGAGGAAGTAATGACAGTGGTTCCTGAAGATATTTTAACAGGCAAAGGTGCTGAAGTCAGTAATGTGCTCAGTGGCTGTGGTCACAAGCGTCATGAACCCCAATCATAAGCTAAAATGATGTCTCAGTGTGCCAGCAAACTTCAGCCCTCAAAACCTGCTCAGTAACAATTTTTTCAGTGCTGCACTCAAGACTATCACTGTTCAGTAATCTTTCCAAAAGGCATATCCAAACTCCTTCCTTTCCTGAAGGAATGGCAAGAGAAGTGTTTTGCTGGTTGTTTTTGAGGACTGCACTGTCTCCCTAGGCAGCTCCACCACATATGCAGTGGGACTCTTGCAGCATGGTGAATGTACTTCCCGTGTTCTCTGCTCTGGTCCAGTGGGACCGTCCTCAGGCAAATGCTTATATATATGTGAACCTTGGCAAGGTTTTCTGTGGCTTTTAAATTTCTGCAAACTTCAAACTCTTTAGTGAGCTAACTCAAGAGATACTGCTCTTACTCAAAAACTAATTGGAAAAGAAAAACCTTTTTAAAAACCACTCCACTTGGCTAGCTGGTGCTAGTTGACACCCTTCTTCTTGTAAATATGCTCTAGGTCAAAGTTGTGTTCCAGGAAAAAAGCCCTAATGATGACAGGCAACACATTGCTACAACAGGCAGGAGGAAAGGAAATCATCGTGGTCCTGGAGATGCTGGTTAGCACACCAGCCCGTCACACTGCTCAGGGTCTGCCCTGTCCCCACAGGGTCCCTGCACACTGTCTGCAGAGCACGTAAGAAATCAGCAGCAAAGAAAAGCTCATACCTGCGGTCACATAAACACATAAACACTTTCACTCACAGTAGTGCTCTCATTATCTGGCCATCGGAGGCAGCTAAGGCTGAGACAGGAGAGACGTTCCAGGATCCTGTCTGCCTAGTGTGTTCACGGTCCACTCCAGCCGGGAATCACTTCCAGATGTTCGGGTGCTGCAAATGCACCTCCAGCCCACAGCCCGACCCTTATCAGTCACGCTGGACAACACTGGCACCAAGCGGGAGGAAGTGGCGGCTCAGCCAACAGCCCCGAGGGTGTTGGTAGACTTGATCAGAGAAACGACAAGTTTTCCAGAGAAGTTGGCTGGGGAAACACCTACTTTTGTTGCAGGAGAAAGGTTTCTTTAATTAAAAAATTAACCATAAAAATTTGAGCCAATCGAAAGCCAAACCAAAAACAAAACCCAAAACAAAACAAAAAAAAGAAGAAGAAAAACTAGGAAAATACCCTCAGCAAAAAGCCCACAAGGCTAGAAAATTATGTGTCCCCTTATGTGAATTCTCTCTTACAGAAGAGCCTTTCTGAAAGAAACTTCCATTAAAGGGTTAACTGTTAAAGAAAGCAAATGTTTGGATCTTTTTGTGTTGGTATGTTTCTTTATGATGGCTTAGTCAGCAGAGATATAAAAGTCTGCATAGATAATCATTTTGATTTTAAATGGCATGGTTCAGGTTACCTTAACTGCATGTCAAAGATTAGCTGAAGTAATGCTGAAATAATCAGGACTTGCACCACCAAACAACTCTTTCTGTGTGCAGTCAGGTCCTGTTAAGAATTATGTAGGACTTTCTGTACAAACTGTGTTCCTGAGGTATTTCTGTTGGTGAAAAATTTTTAGCACTAACCTCTACAATAAGACTGGAATTAGTTTGCTGTAAGAAAGATTCCTTTCTTAGCAAGACAAGATCAGGCTCCTCCTACTGAAGGAAACAATTTATTCATCTAGTGACGGTCTGCTTGTACGCCCTCAGTCCTAATTTTCCTTCTGCAAACCCAGAAATTTTCTTTTTCCTTTTTTTGCTTTCTAATATAAACAGAATAGAAAACCTTTTCCTGTTTCTCCCCTAATGTATAGCCCTGCTATAGTAATTTCAAGCACTCTGTATGCAAGATTGCAAAACATAAAAGTTTCCCCTTCAATTCACTGTTGTGGAGGAATTGATTTATATTTTTCTGACAAGCCATTATTAATCATTCAGTGTGGTCTTTCTATAACTGCAGGAATTTGAACCTATCTGCCACAGATTGTGTGTCACATTGCAACTCACACCTGCATGGACTGGCAAAAAGTGTGCAGCTACACACTCACCCAGGTCAAGCCCTTTGTTGCAAATGTGTAGTTATTTTGAAACCAAGACCAAATCTTAAAAGTATTTAGCAACCTAAAGTTGTAAATTGGACATCCTTTTGGATTTTTCAAAAGAACACAAGCATAAATCTCCCACTAGATGCTTATCTGCATCATTAAGCCCCTAAATTACATTATGAACTTGTTGGTTATGCTTTTTTTTCCTCGGCAAATTACTCAGAAACCAGATGTGCCTTTCCCCAAATGTATTATTTGCATGTATGTACCAAATACCTTGACAGAATTATGTTCATGCTTCGAGCTATTTGGAAAATGTTAATTTAATTTGCTCTCTTTTTGTTATTCATGTGGGCAACCAGTCACCTAAATCACATGTTATCATTTCTGCCTTCTTACTGGCTGCCTAAATGTTTTTACTAGGAGAATTATGAGTATCAAAGGCATTAAGAAGCAAAGCCCAGGTCCAGCTGATAGGAATTTGAGGATAATAGTTATTCCTGTTTAAATTCACTAAACCTGTAGGTGATCTAGGCATATTTGTGGCTTCCATCTCTTTACATCTAATATAAACCCTGTCACCACAAATCACGGTTACCGTGTGCTTATCCACAGGAGTGTTTGCCAGACACTTTTCTTTTACTGTTGGTTGTTTCACCTGACTGATGGTCCAATAAAGTCTGCATTGACAAATCTGGATTCTAAAAATTAGTGCTTTATCCTGTGCTTTGGAATTGAAAGAAACATTCAGATGTGATACATACACTTAGGGGTTTAATGACAGACTTAGTAACTCTGTACTTAGTATATGAGTGTACTTAGTAACTCTGTTGAAGACTGGTGTGAGCTGCCTGGACATATATGTCCATTAATTAATTTTTATTACCAAATTTAATTTGAAATTGTGGTCATTTCTTACTTTTTGAAATTGATAGAGATAATAAAAATGAACTACATTCCAGGTAACAGTTAGGCCCAAAGCTGTGTTGACACTTTGTGGTAAGAAAGGTAAATATTTACTTCATGAAAGACCTGCCAAGCCCACAAATTTTGTGAAAACATAAGATTTTAGTTAAGCAAGCAACAGGCTTTCTTTCACAAAAATAGCATTCTGGTAGCACTTGGTTTTCATGGACACTTTTCACCAGAATTGCAGCATTCTATTTTACAGAGAAAAAGAATACTTCTGAAAAAGCGCTTGGAATGACTTGCCTCTTTTGACCAGATTGGAAGATAAGCACATATATTTTTGTCTGTTCTGTGGTTTTTCCAAAGATTTAATCTATTTTTCAAATGTTCCAGGCTTGGTGCATCATTAAGATAACGAGTACTCAGCTTCCCCAACATCACTCCCTGCCTCCCCTGGCACATTTCCCTGCAAATTAATCTGAAGCCTTGTTTCTCTGGATAAGGAGGCTGGGACAAAAAGAGATGTGCTGCTCTCTTTCCACGTGTCTACTGCAAACAGTTAGTACTGTTCTGCTTTGTTTGTTCTTTACAGAAACAGGGGCTGTGAATTGTCTGGGGACTTCAATGTTTTATGACTTTTTCCTGCCAGATATAGAATGACTGAACTCCCTTACACCAGAAAATTGCCATATTTGAGCAGATGAGCTTAAGAAAGTGAAAAAAAAAAATACAGAATTCTATTTTCTTCTTCATTTGTGGTTGTCTGGGGTAACATGCCATCTTATTTCTGACAGAATAACACCATTTGTAAAGAAAGCCAAGAGTGGTCATACAGAGGTAAAACAGAGCCATTAAGGCAACTCAAGGGAGCAGAGAGGAATTTCAGCTGTGCATATTTCTAATTTCCTGTTTCAAATGTTTTTTAGTCCTTTAAAATTACCTGGCAGACCTGCTCTGCAGATTGGTCATTCCACAGCCCCTCTGTAAATCAGCGCCTTCATGACTAACAGCATAAAAACCTCACTTCAGCCTAATACAACAGAAGAAGGTTTGGCAAGTGCAGGTGCAGCCCCTTTGCCAAGGGTCTGTGGTCCTCATCAAATCAATCATTACCACTGCTGGAAATGTGAAGACACTCCTGCTTAAAAGAGGGCTGTGTCTGAGTAATGCAAATCTGGGCTGTGTATTTAACCCCGACCGAGACTGGTCAGGAGGGGAGTAGAAGAGCAGTGTGGCTTTCCACTGGTACTCCTGCTGTGGTTTGGGGACTTAAAGAGCACTTTGATTTCTCAGTCTTCCTGCCCCACATCACAGACTCTAATGTTACCACTAGGTAAGGATAGGAAACATTTTTATGATGGTGGAGAGAGAGCAGAAAGTGAAAAAGAAAGGCTGTAGCCTTGTTTCTCTGCAAAACAGTGTCTCTTAGTACTGGTACAAACCATGGTTATCTTCACCACCCCCATCAGCCCTGAGGAAGAAGACCTTTTTGTCTCTGTACAGCGGTGCTCCTGCCAGAGCAGCCAGGCACATGAAAAAGGTACATTTGGGCTAGCAGCAGTGCAACCTTACACTGCACCATCTGCTCCATGGTACTTCAGTAAAGGCTTACCAGCTTGCCAGCCCTATGGTAAATGTGAGGAACATGATCCCTTTTTTGCCTGAGAAGTAAAACACCCCAAATCACAGAGATGTAAAACAGGTAGCAGACCACTCAGTAGGTAGCTGTATCCATGAGCCTAAAAACTTGGCTGTATTTGTCTGGTAATATTAGACCTCCTCTATGTGGCTTCACACTGCACTGTGAGATACAATGCAGTACAAAAACAGAGCACTAGCAATGCATATAGAAAAGGTTTGGTCTGGTTTGGTTTCCCTATCTTTTCTTTACCCACCTCAATTCAAATTAGATGATCTCTACAGCTATTGGGTTCATTCCATACCACACTACTGACCTGTTCCCGAGAGGTACTTGTTTCCAAACCTCAAGTTATTTCCTTTAAATTTAACCTAAATTAAAGAGGCAGAAGAGGGATAAGTGAGTGGCGGTCTCTTAGCAAAAAATCTGTCCTTGTTCCAAATTTTCAAAGAGGTAATTTTTCAGTTAAAGGGCTGCAGTACTGGAGAGGAGAGCAGAGATGCCTGACAAAAGCCCTTCCCAAAGCTGGTATCTCACTGCTTTTGCCACTTCATGCATCTGTAATTCTACAAAAGCTTCTCTTACATGCTAACCATCCCGGCTGTAACATCTGCATAGTGCGTTTGAATTTTTTTTCCCCTAAAGCCCAACTCTTGCAAGTGACAAGGCCAGCTAAAAAGGACAAAGCAACTCAGGAATACAATTTCACAGAAATCTTGGCAAAAAAGTAAGCACATTCCTGCCAGGTTCCTCAAAGCTGGATGCCTGCAATAAGATGCAGAGGGAGCCTGGAAAGCCAGCCAATTCCCTCCTTTCAGCCCCTGGGGCTCTTCCCAGGCTTTCTGCCCACAGCCCTAACCCCAGGAGAGGTCTCTAGAACAGTCAGTAAAAGACACCCACCTATTCTGCTGAAGCACTGAGCAGCATAAATGTGGAGGCAACTGGAGATGGCCAGCTCCTTCCTGCCATCTCCACGTCAGGCAGACCTCTGGCTTCCCCTCCAGGGTAGGAGGAAGGAAGCCTCTTCCTTGACAGATTTGTTCCTTAGCTATTAAAGCACTGCTAAGCAGTCAACCTCAATGCCGTTTTTCAGTTCCCCATTGAAGACCTTCCCCCATGCTTTTCACTGCCTTGTTTTGCCATCTGTAAATAAACACAGGCCTCAGAAGAAGGACAGCTTGCCAGGTACATGTACTTAAACTGCTGTTGTCTTCTACAGAGCCCTTTCCATGGTTTAATATATTTCCATATTTCGACCATTTAGTGACTAAGGCCTTTATTTTCACTGTGTTTTAATTCTACCACACATTACAAACATTTAAATACATTTAAATGTATTCCAACCACAATTGCCACTGCCCAGTGCATACTGGGTAAATTTCCCCTACCTCAGTACATTTTAAGGTCACTTCCATCAGTTCAAACACTGATTATTCATTATATCAAGTATCCAAGCTGATAGCTGATGACAGCCAGGAAACCATAAGCCGCCTTGAGGCTTGTCTTCCTATCAGCCCCTGCAGCTGGGCAATGAGGGACTTTTTTCCTGCCATTGAAACTATTAGGTTGCTGCAGTTTGTTTGGTTTCAGCTTACCATAATTGCTGCCATTTCCACGGTTGATTTGGGCTATGTTTGAAGTTGATGTACAATACAAAGTGTGCTGCATGTGTAGCTGCTCTCCATGTGTCAAGACATTAGAAAGAGGGAGAGTGTGTGTATATGTGTACGTGTGCATATATATAAACATCTGCCATGTAGCTGTCTTCTACTTACACATGTCTCTGAGGGGTTTACTCTACCAAGGACAACTGAGTGTCTTAACTGCCCTCACAGTGATTCAGGTTCCTGCTACTGGGGAGATTAATTTTGGTTGGGTGGGAGCACAAGAAGGGGAAAAGTGGAATGACTTGCAGAGAGTAATGTATATACAATTCTGTACCACAAACCTCATGAGCAGGGAGGGGTATGAGGATGAAGTGAAGCCATCAGGGTGGTATTTGTTCATGGCCCTGGGACTTCTGTCTCTTTTTGAGGAACTGTAATTCAGTGCAGTCACAGGGCTCCCTTTATCACAGGCAGCAAGGCCAACAGATATTCATGGTCCACTGGCCTGGAGGGAACACTAGCCAGGCAACAGGCAGCAGTTGGCAAAGTGCAGCCCTTCCTTGGAGCTCCAGACACAGGACCTCAGGACAATGAGGTAAAACCACTTTCTTGGGTGACTCTTGCTGTGTCTCAGGTTCTCACTTGTAACTGAAGGATAACAAAGGTGCTGCCCACCACCTTCTCATACATTTGTGGTATATGCTCCTTCAGGATAGAATCATCTTCTAATATATGTTGAAGCATTATCCAGTCTGACAGCAAGACACAGATCACAACTGTGTTACATAGGCACCTGAAAAATTTGTGATGAAGGGGAGAATAATGAATATTGCTATACATTTTCATTAATAGAAATGGGACAAATAATTGGAAGGTTGATTAGGATTTTTATTATCTATTAATTAAAAATATATATAGTCCTTCTGTGAGTCTTACTTGCCCTGTGCTGACCTATGCTGACAATCATCACTTTGTCCCTTTGAATCTCCAGGAAGTAATCATAAAAGATAAAGGAAATGGAGGAAGCCACCACTAGAGGGGCTTTTTTGAAGCCATATGAGAACCAGAGGAGAAAGAAGCAATACTCATGGGTAGGAGGACAACACATCACTGAATCTCATTCTTTTTCACATTGTTTGCAGCTTCCAGCACACCTGGGAGACACAGGAGCATACCATCAGGCAAAAATAAATACAACTAGATAGGCAATAGAGGAGTACACACATGATTTGTTGAACTAGCTGTAGTGGGTGGTTTTTCATGTGTCTGAAAGCCCTGCCCATGATGGTTAACAGGACAGAGGCTGCCATGCTTTGCTTCACACTTTGGTGAATACACATAGTGCAGATATCTGCAGTGAAAAGGTGCAGATTGAGCCTGAGGCAAAAGCGGTGAACTGGTGATGACTCTTTGTATAACAAAGGCCACAGGAACCTATGACACCCGTCAGGTGACCAGACACCCAGAGACACAGCAGGAGATGAAACTCAGTAGGAATAGCTGAGACTTTCCTGTGCATGGACTGTGAGGGTACAAAAGCTCAGTGATTCCTTTCTTTGGGTTATCCTCAGAGGCACCAGCTCAAGCTGTTTCTGTGTTACTGCACTGTAAATAAATGGCTTTGTGGAATGAGACATCTGAGACTGCCATGGGAAACCTGGGCTCCAACAGGTAAGGAAACCTGGTCTGATTGCAAAAGAGTGGGGTGTGCAGGGAGTCATGTGGGGTTCCCATCGGGCCACTGGAGCTGCCTGCTCTGAGGCAGCTGCAATGTCAGCAGTGACAGTCTGTGGTGGTGGGACTGTGACTGCCAGAGTGGCTCCTGGATGGTCAGATTGGTAAGTTTCCCCAACAGCTGGGAAGAAACAGTAATGTCATGGCAAATATCTTCCTACAGATGGAGATGGCACTGAAAGCATGGGTCCCACTGTCCCTGTGTCACTGGTGGACATGCTGAGTGAGACTCCTTGTGCCTGGCACCCCTCAGCCTCATGGAGTGCACCAGGGCAGGACTTTACAAGCAACACATGGCAAGCAGCAGACCTCCTTTAGCTGATAGCAGCTGTGCATATGTCTCCTCTGTGACAGTTAAATCACTCAGAGTACACAGAGCCAAGGACAGAGCTCCTGTCTATATACTGAACTGGCCCAACACTCTGCCCCCAGCTCTGCCCCCAGCTCTGCCCAAGAGCAAATGCTAGCAGAGTATTGGAGGAACAGGAAACCAGTACAAGAACCAAATGGTTACAGATCTGAGGGCTGTTGCTGGCTCCCTCGGGCACCATGGCCACAGAGCTGTGCCTAGATGTGGCTCAGCCTGTGGGTGGCTGCAGGCTGAACCTTAGCTCTGCTCCAGAGGTGAGCTGTTTTGCCTCCCATCATCCAATTTGGACAATTGGACCTCAGTACCTCGTTCAAGGGCTTGCTTTGAGAGCTATAGGTTAAATGCACATAGGGATTGAACATCAGTGTATAAAATGGTGTAGCATCGCACAAGGATGCTGAACTCAGGGTCTGGCTTCAGAGTAGTTCAGGTCTCCCAGATGAATCCACGTGCTGTGTGCTCTGCCATCCCACATGTGCAAGCCTGCACTCCTTCTCCCACAGAGGCTGATCCACACCTCCTGTCCCCTCTCGTACCGTCTGTGATCACCGTACTGTGATCCTTCCCTTCTCCTCCTTGCTTACTGATGTCTGCTCCTCTTGAATGCCCTGCCTCCCTCCTACATTAGGCAGCTCTGTCCCTTGCAGCCTCCCTAGTTCTGCTGGCCTGAGACACCCAGGTGGGTGGATTACAGCCTGCTTTTTTGTGTGTAAAACCTGAACCATGGCTAAACAGCAGCTAATGTAACTGTGCAAGTTTATATTTGTTCCCACCTGTACTCTTACTCTCAAGATGTGCTGAGACATCACTGATGAAGAAATGTCTTTGATAGAGCAAGGATTTAGATCCTAACCCTACTGGTAAGGGACAAGTGCTCTCTTTTCTGCCTTCCCCATTCCCAGGTCTCAGCAGACACCTACCTGCCTATTCAAAAAACACTATGGGATCAAAATGCAGGGGACAGTTTCAGCTCTGCAAAAAATGATGGTGACTATCTAACATGAACCCTCCTTGACAGCATCACTTTTACTAGACCCTCCTTTTCCCTCCACTCAGTGAATGGTTTATTTCAACATCTCATGACATACCATCTGTAGCCCTCCCTACCATCACAGCTTCAGGAAGGATTTTTGACCCATTAGTCCCCTATCCAAACTAACACATTTTTGGAAACACTACAGACAGGCTGCAGATACTGTATTTGCTGGCACTGACCATAACCAGAAGCATTTCACATGAAAAACTGCTGACAGATGCAATGCTGACTGTGGAAAAGCTGTAAAGGAGATGCAGTAACAAAAAAGAAATTAAAACAACGGCAAACACCCCCACACACATTTGGAATTGTTTTGCCATTCACATGAGGCTCTGCTTCGAGCAGCCCTTTTTCTCCATCATGCCTTGCAGAGGTCCCTCTGAGCTCCCAAGCTTGAGGGTGACATCTCAGCTCTGGACAGGGTGCCCCAGCCAGACCTGCACATAATAAAGAAGGCAAGGAGTGGCCACCAGTTTAGAGTGCAAATGTCCTGTAACAAGCTATAAAACATTCCCCCACACCACGAAGGAATGGTGATCTCCAGAAGCATGGCACGTGAGATTTCTCTGGGGTTTTGCTGCTGCTGTTGTTGGTTTTATGCTCATCCTTGCCCTGGTGTGCAGCATGCAGGCCTCATTCCTCTGGCAGCACAGCAGATGGTTCACATGAGACATGGCAAGTCCAAACTAAGCAGAGCAGCTAGATCTACAAGAGCACGGTAATTTTGACTTCCTGTTTAAAAAAGGGGGAAAAAAGGGAAAAAAAAGGAAATATTTTCTTTGTTGGGAAGGGAAGGGGAGAGATCATTTCCTTGCCCTAGCAGGAAGTGGTTGCAAAATCACATTAAGATTATGGCGACTAAACTGGAGGGGATGTCAAGCCATGAAAAGGTGAAATATTGAAGAATGCACTTGCAACACTTTTTTCCAGAGAGAGTAAAGGATAAGAAAGTTGGATAAATTTATTTAACCACTTGTGACTTTAAGGTCTCCTCATTCAGGGAAAAAGAAAAGAAGAAATAAAGAAGAGAAAACAACTTCACAGAGTCCTACATCTGAATAAGCCAAAACCCTCACAATTAAAGACAAATAATTTCTACAGTGATATATTTGTTTCAGGGAAATCCTATACTTCTTCCTACATGCCCATACTGATAAGAAGACTAGAACAGAACAGTATTTTATTCTCTTGGTAAGGACAAGAACAGAACAATATTTTACTCTTATCAAGGACAGCGGAACAGAACAGCACAGCCTTGGAGAAATAGATAAAAGGATGTAACTTAGGGAAATAGCAGTCATGCAAAACACAAGCAGAGTGCCAGCTCAGCTCTGCAAGGCTGACAAAACAGAAATTATCCAAAACAACAACACTGAGCTTACTCAAACCCAGAGGCTGACGAACAGCTGCCTAAAAAGGACACTGGACATTGAAGACAGACCCCAAAGAATCACATAAGGACTTCCAATAAGGGGTGCAACTATGTCAAATAAAGTGAAGGAAGTGGGGATAGCTAATGAATATATAATCAGTGTGTATGATAAAACACTGTTTTCCTGACGCTGAGCACACTCTACTAGAGGAAAGATCCTTTTAACCACCACGCTGCAATAAAGAATGTCTGCTTTCTAATACTCAAAACTTCGTTAGAAAGTTTCTACCCGACCAATTTCAGTATCAATACATTCACAGAGTGTTCTCTCTGACAATCAGAACTCCTGTAAAATCCACACAAGCATTAAGATTTTACAGCAAAAGGTCATTCAAATCAACAGTCCCACTGCCTCACCTCAGAGGTCAACATCTTTTGTTGATTAAGTAATCAGTTTTTTAATGAAAATCATGTATTTTTACATCTCTCTTAATTAAGAAATGGGCATAGTAGGCGCAAATGAGTGTAGATATAAAGCAGAGTAGAGTTTCATGTAAGAGCTAAAATGAAATCCAGGGCTTACCTCAGTTTAACTTAGTTAAAACTATGATTGCAACATTGATATTGTGATGTCATATGATACAGGCAGACCAACCTTGAGCAGAGAACTTGAAGGGGAAACAACAGGGGATAGTGGTGATGACACACAGTCACTGGCAGAGAGTTCATAAATTAGAATTAGTTAATAAACCAATGCATGCAATATTCTGGTGATGTTGGTCACAAACCACCTGGTAATGAAGAGGCTGATGAGACCTTGTTTTGTTAACTGGAAGAAGCCTCTTGTCTGCAGGCAATAATCCTCCTGTGCCAGTGTTAGATCACCTATGGAGATGGTCTTGTCCAATCCCCTCTGCTGGCACAGGGACAGCTTCAGCTGCTCTGTGACTTTGTAACACAACTAGGGAAAGCTTTTCCATAGTAAGGCAAGATCTGACGTCCTGGAAATCAAAAATTGCCCTAAATGGATCTGACCTAAATAATTTTAAATACAGTTTGTTAAAAGAGCACACATGGAAATTTGAAGGAGAGCAGGAACACAATCTTTACTCACTAATAACCTCTAATGAAGTCCCATAAACCAGCATGGAAAATTGCTTTTTAACAATGACAGAACTATAAATGTCTGAAACAATAAGGTTGTCCTCGAGGCAGAGTGGTTAAAAATTACTGGTGGAGGGATCCCTTAATGGCTCCACTCCCAACCTCTTCCATTTGTATCAGGTTGCACAGTCTCCCTTGAGTAATGTCTACTGGAATAGATTGGACTGTGGAAAAAAAAATATATTTTTAGCATGAATGACTCAACATTAATAGAGTTAAGAGTTTCTGAATTCAGCATGAAAACACATTATGTCAGGAACTAGTTACAAATCGTACTTCTCCAATGTCAGGTGGATTGAGTAATGTCTGGAAAGACTGTGATTCTAAAGCAAGCATCTGGACATGTCAAAACAATTTATATATCCTTTCCACCGTGTGCAAAAATGAAGTTAACTATTCGTTTAGCTTAAAATATTCTTCATACCCCATGAAACTAATTCTTACCATATTGCTAACATTTACATTTTTAATACAAATGCTCCCAGCAGCTAAAGCTGGTTTAATACAACAATAACTTGAGGGAAGAGGTATGAAGTAGCACTTTTTTTGCCCTCTTTTTTAGAGGGACCAACATGGGTTTTTAACATTGGATCAGGACTCTTTCTTGCTCTCCATTTGTCATATGCCCACAAGAACATTACTGAATATTGCATGGGTCAGTAGAATCTGGACAACAAATATGGTTTGTCTCCCTCAAAGTATCCACACTTGGATGAAAGCCAAACTGTCTTTGATCAAGTAGAGCCTAAGCTGAAATAAAGGCTATAAAAATGTGTGGAATTTTACTTCACACAAGTACAAGCAACATGGAGAAAACCAATTACAGGCTTCTAGGAGTGTAATTCAATTTCCAGATTTTAAATGTCCTGTTTTTTCATATCAGATGCTCAGCACCTTTAGGGTTCTCCCTTTCCTGTTTCAAAAAGCAGTGTTTTCATATGCCTAGGTGGCTTCACTATCCAATCCAGGATGCAGCTAGTGTCCTTGGGAGTATACACCACTCAAATTGACCTTAATATTCAACAAAGTGTTAACAACAAAATGTTGATAGTTTGACTTCCCAAACATATGCAGATCCATTTAAACAGCTTGAGTTTTACTGAGCTGTTTGCAAAACTGGAGAAAAGTTTACTATAGCTGACATGATTTCAAGAAAAATGTCAGATAAAAAAAGGGAAGTATCTAAGTTTTTATTTATTCAGTTCTGTCTCGTTGACTGCTTTTGTTTTGTTACTTTTCCTAGTTGTTCTGTTCTTCTATTCACTGTAAAGGCATCCTGCCAAAAATAAAAATCTCCATCCTCCCTTCCTCCCCCTGAAACAACAAAACCACGTTTTCAAACCCCAAGGGTTGTGAGCATTATAATTTAACTGTATGTGGCAGAGAGAATTCTTCATACAACTGCATTTTAAACATCTGGACACTCTAGAAATAATCTGCAAGTATAACAAGAACACTTCTGCTATGTGCAAACTTTCACACACATCTCGTTCTCTCTTCCCCCTTTGCCATTCTCTAATCCATTTGGCTAAAACAGGTTAAGCAACCTCCAAGCACATAAAAAGTATGTGCACTGATTTTGCCTCCCCTTCCTAAACATTTTTTATTCTAAAAAAATGTGGAAAACATGATACTAACATTCCTTTTAACAAAATATTAAACATTCTGGTCTACAGCAACCCTTCTCCCCTCCAAAATCAAACCCTCTTGCATTTTTTACATACAAAGCAAAGCTGAAACAAAGAGTTATTGCTATCAAGTTTCAATCAACAAGATGTTTACTGCATTGTCAGATCCTCAAATGGAAAAAAAAATTCTAAGCCAAATGTTCATAATTTTATAAACTGTTACTGAGCAAAGATTCACATTTCTTTAATTCAATTCTACAGTTTTAAGTTTTATTCTAGAAGAATACTTAAATATTTGTCTGCTTCAAATAGTTCAACCCAGTAAAAATACGAACAAATTTGCCCTCCTGAATCTTTTTTTTTCTCTTCTAGTTTTAAAGTTCAAAGTTTTCATCTCATAGCTGTGACAAAAAGCAGGGCAGTATAAAATGTGCATAGAGCACATAAATGTACATAGGCTTATAGGAAGAAATTATGTAAAGAGCTTCTGTTCTTTATCTTCCCTCACAAGAAGGTTTATATGAAACAGAATGATCAGAATGGTACAGAAAAAAAATGTTTCATGCAAGATAGAATTAAACCTTGGGATTTGTTCCCACAGGCCGACCCTAAGGTCACCAAAAAGAGCTAGATGCTTGCATAAACCTTGAAAACATCAAGGACAAGCATTTTGGAAAAGGTATTAAAACATACTCTTCAGAGCTTTAGCAAAACTGTAGTTATCAGTAATCAAGACAATTCCATGCCTGCAAGTTTCTTGCACTTTTTTCTGAAGCATCTGACACTGAGAGCTCTCAGATGTGGGATGCTAAATTAGAGGGATGATGGATATAATCCAGTTTAACAGTCTCTACATTCCTGTTTCACTGTATAGAGATTTTTTTCAAGGTTTTTTTCTCCACCATGTAGAACATAGGATTTTCCCTTACAACCTTCTGCACTGCCTTGCCCCAGAACAGACACAACACAAAGCAGATTTTTACAAGTATGATGTTATAAAAGACAAAAGTGCTAGGCTATCACTTAAGTCAGTTATTTTGCACTTTACAACCTTCTCTTCTTTAAAAGATATTCTCATTATGAAGAACAGTTTTGAAAAGGAAGTGTTAATTAATCAAATATTTTTGACCCTTACTATGTTAAAACCATAGAAAAATGAAACTATCTTCTAGAGATCTTGCTCCTGTAATCTCTGCTTGAAGCAAAAGTTCTTTCACAAGCAATTTTTTTTTTTTTTTTTAAATACTGAACATTTTAGAATCAGTATTTTAATCCGGTATCAATTTTTAAACTTTAGGCTTGTATTTTAATTGATGTGACTCAATGTGTCTGTATTTACCTCACTAGAGCCATAGCAAACTCAAAGGCCTAGTAAGAAACTCCAAGGTGCCTGGTCCCTGTCCCGCTTGGAATGTAGGAACCACTAAAGGGCAGAATTCCCAACGTGTGCTTGTGTACTTTCTTTTTAAAGGCGAAACACCAGCCTGTCATTTCACCCTTGCACTCCAGCTGTCATGGTGACTCTTCCATTTGCAGTACCCTGAATTTCAGGAAAGCACTGTCTGGGCCAGAGCAAGAGTGGATTTATCGGGGCCTGCAATGCATTTCGACAGCCTAATAAATGTTTCCTTGCCTGTTTTAATGATCCCAATATTTTTTAATCTCTTAATAGAGCTCTGTATAAAAAAACCCCAAACCCTTAAATATTCCATTTTCTGAAGCACGTCTGGTATGATCCTAAAACTGAAACACACACTTGGTGAACTTAATTGAAAGGCTTGCCCTCTCCAGCAACATACACTTTCTGTCTGCAGCAGAAGAAAAGGTGGAAGTCTCTCACAATACAGTATTATACAGAGACACACAGATCTGACTTATCCTGTCCTCAGTAATATTAGACACATCAGGATACAGATCAACTATAAAGCATTCCTTAGGACAATTGCTGAGACAAGCAGCTGCTTTTCAGATAGAATATTAAGGTTGTTCCGGACTTTCCCTCAGACACACAGTAAGTAGTTGCTCAGCACTGCATAGCAGGGAGGCACAGAGTTATGTGAGATGCCTGGGAGAGCAAGAAAGCAGGGTACAATGCTGAGAATTTAAAAAATGCCTCAGAGATAAGGAGGAGGCTGCACACATACAGAAACAGGCAGTTGTGAAACATATGTCACTATTTTTTACCAAGGGCAAAACAGTTATCCACAGGGCTTGTGGGGATGGGCTCCTCAACATGTGAATGCTGATCTGATGGGAGAGAGGGTGGTGTGGGGATAGCTGTGAGGCAGGGCCCCCTCTGCCCTTGGGACCATATGCTCAACTCCCATTAAGCTGAACATTTTGGTGTCTTTTACATTAGTGCTTTAGGTAGGGTCAGGAGAGAACTGTCACCCATTGATTCACCATGGCAAAACCAGTCCCAGAGGACAAAAAATGGTTCCTTTTGGGGAAAGGCTAGACCAGAAAATGCATTCCAGAAGTCAACAATTCAGTCCAGCCACTCCTGCACACCTTGTCCCAGGAAAATCTCCCAAGCACATAGTCAGTGGGCCTTTGCATCACCACTCTCACTATGTGGGTCTGGTCTTCCTCTGTTGTGCTGCTTGCAGCTGCTGGAAGCTTGCCACCCTGCAACAGTCCAGGCAGGTAACATGAATTTACAGACTTTGATGGACAAAATGCTA
>VZTR01016926.1:2857-18983 GCA_013400775.1 Chaetops frenatus | reverse complement strand
TTTTTTTTGGTGCCAAAAAGGCTTTGTTTGCCTTACAGTCTGTTATAAATTAACAGAAGTTATGTTGTGGTGAGTGAAGTTGGGCTTAAGTGCCCAATACAAAAATGCTGACTGTCAGATGTTTGCATCTCAATAAGGTTGTCTGTGCTGGAGAGCTTTCAGGGATAAAGTCCCAAATAGTTTAAGTATCACGCTGCATGTTTTCCTCTGCCACAAGGGAGGACAGCTTAATAGCTTGCAAACATTTTTAGAACAACACTTTTCTCTTTTCTTACAAAGAAAAAAAATCTTCAGGATATTCTTAAGTTCTTAGAAATACAATTCATTTTATTAGCTACGTTTTAAACTGGCGTAATGATAAGGGTCCTTAAGCCTTAAGATATTGGTTTTTATATATTCTGGAATGAGATTCTTCCCTAGAGGTAAAATTACCACCAGGATTGGGTAGGATGATCTTGATCTCCTTTGCCATGGAAAAAATACTTCATTTTCAATTTAGAGTAAAACCCTTAATTCATTCTTAAATTCTCAAGGAAATGAAGTGCCTTTTGGGGTTGGGCACTTCAAAGCTGTCTCCTTTGTAAAGGGTTGCAAGCTGCTTGAGTGCTTTGTAATTTCTTCTAGAGATTCAACCAAATTATCCAACCTTACTAAGGTCCTGAATTCAAGTTTATCTGAGCCAATCTTTTCTGAAGAGGCAGTTTTCAAGGGCTGGAAAATAAAATAGAGAACATAATAACATATTAATGGCTGAGGAAATTAAGGACAACATCCAAATTCCTGCCCAGTGTCTGTTTATTTTTTACCATCGTGCTCTGAGCTTAACAAATATTTGTTATATACACTCATGCCTGTATCTTCTGCAACTGAAACGTTCCCTCCATCTCACCCTCTTCAGCATCTCCCCCCAAAGCCTCTCTTGAGTTTACTGTGTTCACCTGCCTGATTCTCAAACACACATGCTCTTCCTTCTGCTCCAGACTTTACTTTGCCTCTGCCTATTACCTGAATTTCCATGAAACTCTTCCACTTAGTGCACCTGTCTGCTGCTTCCCATATCAGATCCCCTTTGAAGTTTGTTCACTCAGCATTCTTCATCTTCCTTCTCCCTATCCAAACTTTTTCAGTCACATACTTGTTCTACCTGCTCAATCACTCACACTTTATCAAACAAACTATGTTTATTTAGCTTGCTCTGGTGCTGTCCCACGAAATTTTACCTCTCTGCTGCTTTAAATTTTACCTGCTGGATAACCCTCACCCACATCACTGTATCCTAACTAACCCATCTACCTACTTACTTCTCCACTATCCGTCCAGAAATGCTGTTACTTAAAATTGCTGTGACTCAGTGAAATCTTATGGCCATCTTTTTGTAGGAACATCTGTTCTCTTTATCCTTAAAATTTCAAAAACCTGTCTTTAAACATTTCATGTTAAATCTCTGGCTGTAACTTCTATCTAATCTTCTTGTAAATTCCCTACCTATGCTCCATGATATTTCTAATGTCAAATGTCCCCTGAAAGTAAAGTGGTCTTCAAGCATGTACTCCTCTTTTTTAACCTTTTATTGCTAATGGTCTTGGGTGTTTTTGTCTAAAAGGAGGTGAACTACTATCCCTTTCAGTTTAGTACCACTTTCTGCTACTTCTGAGCTATGCATACTGTTCTGAGAGGCTTAGCCTATCATCAGGGAACTTTTCTTGCAGAATTTAATTAAATTATTCTCTTTTTCCCCCTCACTACAGATTGGGACCATAGTGTTCACCTTCTGGCAAGGTTTTCCTCTGTAAGTTTTTAACAACTCATTATGTTCTAGTTGCTGTAGTCAGTGGTTTAACTGGATTGCTTTCTTATGGTTTGTGTCTGCACACTTGTATAAATCTGGCAATCCTGCTTTTAATGAAATGCCAATTTTATCCTATTGGCTGTGCTACTGAATTGGATGCTTAAACCCTTTTTTTCCAAGTGCTAGGGTCCAATTTGAAATCTTGTGTGTAAATAAAAGTGAGATTTGTGAAATAGCTGGATTTGTCAGGAGGCATTAGCATTCAAGATCAGTCCTAGAGTGCATCCTCCAGTCTTCTTTCTGTATGTGTTTTACTATTTTTGAACTCTGCTATCATTTGACCATAAAACTATATAGTTTCTTTGAACTAGTTTGGTTTGACAGACAAAATAATATTGTTTCTTGCAGCAAAGTTATTAATCTGTCTAGTGAAAGAATGCAGTGTCAGAAGGCAAAAACCAAACTGACAGACGTTTGCTTGATTTTTTTNTTGTCAGGAGGCATTAGCATTCAAGATCAGTCCTAGAGTGCATCCTCCAGTCTTCTTTCTGTATGTGTTTTACTATTTTTGAACTCTGCTATCATTTGACCATAAAACTATATAGTTTCTTTGAACTAGTTTGGTTTGACAGACAAAATAGTATTGTTTCTTGCAGCAAAGTTTATTAATCTGTCTGGTGGAAGAATGCAGTGTCAAAAGGCAAAAACCAAACTGACAGATGTTTGCTTGATTTTTTTTTTAGGCATTTCATCTTACAATATGAAAAATTAATGCAGAGATTGCCATCTGTCCCCAGCTGGCAGTTGTTGGATAAGAATGACAGTGGGGATGGGAATGGATTCGGTATCTGTGGAGATGACTTCAAAAGTGTGATGAGAATGTTTTCTGCCACAGTTCCCAGTCTGACTCTGTCAGGCGGCCTGTTGCTGCTGCTCATGTCCTGTACCATGAGGGTGTAAAGCAATTACTTGGCTTGTCTTACCTTCTTGCTGTTTGTGGTGAGGTTCAGCCAGTTTTGACAGAGTTTATTGAGCAGCTGTGGTACCTCTTTTTTTCATCCAAACAGATAATCTGGAGGGCCAGATCTGAACACTGAACCAGGCAAGTATGCCCTAGAGCAGCTTGTTGAGGAATAGGGGAAAACAGACACAGAGTCAAAATGTTAAACAGCAAGGTTTAAGGAGGTAGAGCAAACTGGTACTGACAAGCCTCACAGTACTTGGGAAAGAAGGGAGGAAAAGGTGGATGCTGTAAGGCAGGCTATAAGTGTGCTTGAGGACCGGTTTGCAAAAGGCGTAGGAGCAATTCCCCTGATGGCAGATCAGTAGGGCCAGGATACGATCACCATACAGAAGAAGCACTTTTTAAAAAAGTTTTTCCCTATTATGAAGGAACCTAGGGAGCATCTTGCAGCAGAGCTCTTCACTATGGCAGATCCATCAAAATTAAAGTATTGGAAAGAAACACAACAAATTGAGAAAGTGAAAAATAACAAATTGCCAAAGTGAATGGCAGTGATAAAGTAGCAGATGGAATTCAGTGTAGATAGACATAAAGTGACTTGTGTTGGGACGTATTTTCTAAGATACGATACCACCTGGATATAGTTGGGCAGCACAGAATCTGTTGAACAAAAATGCTCCTTCAGAATGCCTGTGCTTCCTTGCCGTAAGAATACCTGGGAGCGTAACACGGAGGCATTGGATTTGGCCATTTGCTGGTTTATTAGTCCAGCTCCAGACTTATCATTTTGGGAACAAAGAGAGATGCTCTGCTCTGTTTGTATTCCTTCACAAGAGAGAGCTCTCTAGTCTTACAGATTTAAGCCAGCCATGGGTGTTTTCTAGGGCCTGTCTTTGTGCCACGTTGTCCTCTAGAGCCTTGAGTTCTTAGGAATACCCTGAATGGGCAGCTGGCCTGCTGTCATCTTCAGTAGTGGGGAGGCTGCCAGGGTACCCCACTGTGGTGCCATCTAAGATACTGTCTGTCACCTTGGTGATAAAGAGCTGAATGTACCTTTCCATGTGACAGAAATAATATCATAGGTGTAAACTACATGATAAGATAACCTTAAGTTACCTGAGTAACACCACCTTTGTTCCTTTTTGTGATGTTTGCAGCACCTGTGGAGCCTACTCATTCTTCTTAAAGACAGTACCCTCTGACCATACGCCCGCTTTAGTTTTAGATAGTTCTGCGAGGAACAGGGAGTTGGATGCAATGATCCAAACATTGTTAAACAGATTTTTGGTCCGCACCAAAGACAATTCTGTTCCTGTCTTTCTGTATCTCCAAATGTAAGCAGGCAAAAGAATAATTAGAAACCAAATCCAGTGGTTCCTGGCTCACTGTCAGTCTGTGTCTTGTTGGTACTGGTTACAATTCACAATCCTTCAGGGCTGTTGTGTTGCGGTTTTGGGTTTTTTGTTTTTTTTAATTAAAAGCACTCTAACTCATAAGAATTACTTTGATTTTTTGACGAACCAGTAAAAAGTAAGTAAAAATTAATTAGGCCTCTTGATTGTCACTGTGTACTTCTTGGTTAAAATATTATACCTCATCCTATTGATCTAACCTCGTTCAGGTGATGAGTTGCAGGCAGTAGGAAAGTCCAGTGAGCACAAAACTATGCCCCAAAAGAATCATAGTTAAGGCTGAGGGATCTCCTCAGAGAGCTGACAAAGAAGCTTGGCCTTTGCTGAAATGCAGTAGATGATGCATGCAGAATTTAGTGTGATGGCTTTTTACAATGCTTTGTTTGAGCTATCCCTTCATTTGGAGATTATTTTTCTCCTGCAGCACAATATTTCTGGGGCCTACTGTGCTTCATATGACACACCATAATGAAGTTGCCTTGGAAAAGGAATCAGGCAGATATTTCAGGAATTTAGTACTGGTTATTAGTAGCAATCATCTGGAAGTGTCCAAAGCAAACACAAACAACAATCAATCAATGGCAGTGATGTGTCAGTGAGTGTAAGCAGAGGAGGGGGAAGCACTTGGAAGAGTTTAGAGTGAGTGTGTATGAAACCAAACAGACTACAAAGGAAGTGAATAGTTTAAAGAACATAAATAAAATATACATCCTATTGTTAAAATTTTGTTGATAGTTTATATTACAAAATTTATTTCAATGATACATGGCCATGCTATAAGCATTTAGGATAAAAGTTTGAGACCGTGAAAATTGGAACAAAATATATGTGCCATTGTAATGTTTTTATATAAACAAACACAGACACAATTAAAAACAAATCTTGTGAGTTGCTCATAATACAGGATTTGCTGTTTCAAGATGACAAGCTTTAAATACATATTAAAAAGAAGTTTTAAGTTCAGAGGTTACTTGAAAGAGGACAAGCTGCATACTTCAGCAAACCCACAGCCAATGCTCAATTTATTTATTCCCTAGCATTAGGACCCAACAGGCATCCCCTTATGGGTTTGCTTTATTGTAAGACACTCAAAACAAGATGAAAGAAAACTCAAAAATAGTGAATTATGCCTGCAAACACCTTGATGGGTTGAAAACAAGAAAGACATGTGAGACCTTTCACTCTGGAAAGTGTTTTGAGGTATGGAGCCTATGAAAAATAGTGCTGATTCCTGAGGAGGGGAATAACTGGATGGAGTGGGAACAGGTGACTTTTAGGAGTGGGCTTAGTTTATGGTAAAACCACCCCCTTGCATTATAGATAACCAAGAGTAGGTGGGAACTCATTGGCTGGGTAGAGACATTCCTGCTGGGCAAAGATTAGATAGATTATCAGTGAAAAGATTAATGGGGTCTGTGAAACCATTAGGGATCTAAGAAGCTGAGGATAAGGCAGTGTGAGGAAAGGGGAGTGAGAGGTGAGGAACAGAGGCTGAGGGAGAGCACACAGTGTTGAGGCTGCCACACTTGTGGAGCGAGGAATTGTGGACAGCAAAGAATTCAGCCGAAGACAGAACTGTGGAGCAATGAGCCTGTGATGAGGTCTTCAGGGGGAGTAAAACAGGAGAGAGAAGTGGCAAATGAGTAGAAAGTGCAAGAAGCAAGCAGAAGGATGGGAGGTGGTCTGAGGGGCCGCAAATAGGCAGCAAGTACGAGAGGGACTGAATGAGAGTGCTGGGATCTGAATGTCCAAAGGGGAGTTTCGATGGTCGGGGTGGCACTCAGGAGCAACTGAGAAAACCGACAGCTGAGGTGAGGAGGAGATGGAGGAGAGGCTGCTCTCTCCAGCAGCTGTGGTGTGTCGGTAAGCTTGTAGTGACTTGTTAGTAAAATATGAAGGAGTTCTTGCAACTCAGTGCCTGCATGTAGCAATCCTGAGTGCCACTCCCCATACAAAAAGAAATTTAGACAGTGCTCAAGGTCCCGGGGGAAGGGACTTCTGGGTTCTTTTATGGCTATCTCCAGGGATAACCATAAAAAAATGTAATTAGACTTCAAAGCCCTCTCTTGCACAGAAAACAATTATATACGGTGGCTTGGAAATAGGGCAGAACCCCATCCATGCAGAACTGAGGAGAAGAGGTTTGAGGAGATGAGAAAGATACGCGTGCCTGCGGTGTGCTGCACCAGAGAAGAGACTGAAGGGAGAACTACAAGGCACAGCATNGCCTGCTGGCACTCACACGGAGCCGCCCCCCCAGACCCCCTGGCGGCCAGCCCTCTTTGGGTTACAGTTGCCTCCTGATGGGATGGATTTCAGCTCACCAGCCGAGCTAAGCACACTCTGCCATTCCGAGGCTGTCAAGCTGCTTTCGCAGGCGTTCAGTATAAGATATTTAAAAGCAGTCATTGCCGCCTTCAGACTAACCCAGTGCGTTCCTTGTGTCCATGAATTTGAGATTGCCGTTTTCTGCCACGCTTCATCGGTCATACTAGACCTGGCTCAGTTTACATCAGAGGCAGTTTCCTCCAGGCACTGTCGTTTGAGCTATTCCTACACACGGATGTCGAGGGCAAAGCGGGGGGGCACAGGTGAGGACGCCGCGCTCCCCTCGCAGACCAACTGGGAGCGGGCTCAGGCGCCGTGCCTCGCTGCCTGGCCAGAGCTGGCAGGCACGGCGGCCGCTGTCCTGCGGGGAAGCTGCGGGAGCCCGGGAGGAGTTCCAGGAGAGCCCCGAGGGAGCAGCGGAGGAGCCCCGGAGCAGCTCGGAAGAAGCGAAGCCTTCTGGTACCATCTCCCGGCTACGCCGCCCGTCAGCGGCCCTTCCGCGCTCGGGGCTCCTCCGCGGGCTGGAAACTGATCTCGGGGACATTATTTCTAGGCAGAAACTGGTAAAGTAATAGCGCTTCAGTAGTATCGCTTCCCNGGAAACTGATCTCGGTGTCATTATTTCTAGGCAGAAACTGGTAAAGTAATATTAGCCCTTCAGTAGTATCGCTTCCGCTCTTTCCCCCTTACACTTTTGAGTTGTGCCTTTTTAATGCACGGGACTAAAGAAGCATCATAAAAGCCTGTAGTGAAAGCTCTCTTATTCTCATAAAACACAAAGAGTAGCTGAGGCAGCATTACTGGGCAATTATTTAACATAATGCATCGCCAATACCCATGGGTTAAATGGGAGGAAAGAACTTAGTCTAATTTGCTGCTTTTCATACAGTTGAAAATAGAGACGTGAGCTGCTAATAGCTGAAGAATCACCCACAGTATCTGCAGTTGATGTAAATGCGGATTTTTATTTTTAAACAAACTTTTTCATTAAATCTTTCTGGGCAGCGACTGGACTGTGTGACAAGATGTGTATATTGTGTAATCTTGTGCGGATGTGTATTTTGTACCAGCTGATGTAAAAAATCATGCTCTTTTCTTTGGCAGACTTGGGGTATAGGCCCAAGTAACCACATAGAGAGAGCAGTAGCTTCATTTTAGCTGCCATGTAGCAATTCCCTCAGATCAGGCCTGCCTTTTCTGCAATTGGAGACATCATAAAAATGTGTATATAAGCAGCCACACACAAGGCCAACAGGGCTATTTTCTGTCTGGGGAGAGGAGGGTCAAGGGAAGGTGCAGCAGCCAGGCGTGCTGGGGTCCCACCCGAGGCAGGCGCTGGTTTGCTCAAAGAGCAATTCAGCCCAGTGAGTTTCTGCTCCGAGGACTCTGTAGAGGAATGGGGGGAGCACAGGAAGATGGTACCAAATAAATAAATAGGTTATTTCCCACCATCCACCAAACATGATTGCATTTTTTTCTTTCTTCTCTGGCAAATAAAGCAAAAGGAAAAGACCACACCAGAAGATGAATCGCAGTCTTGGCTATTTCTACTAAGCTTGAATAGGTTTGCAAAACAGACGTGTCAAACCCAAGCAAGAAGGGCGAAATAATTAGAGTTGGAATGTGAGGCTTTTGTCCCTGCTGTAATTGTCCCTGGGCCAGATGAGAAACATTAGAAATCCAATAGGTGATGTTTTCAGATGAAAGAACTGAACAGTTCCTCCTTTCTCTAAAGGCTACATACTTTTCCTATCTAATCAGTGATACAAAATGGGGAGGTGCTGACACAAGCAGGAATAGCCGATTACCTCATCAGTATGGCAGCAGCTCTTCCTGTAAAGTGAGCAATTGTGAGCTTGGGAGGTTTTGTTTTGCTTTTTAATTCTGTCTTCAGTGCAGGAACCTGCAGTCACCTTTGGAACTGTTCTAGTCTTATTTACATCTATACTGAGGCCGAGCACAATATTATTGCTATTAGTCTCTAACCAGCTCCACTGCTGCTCCTGCAATCAGAACAAATGTAAAGCATGTAACTCCAGCTGCCAGCGTTTTTTCACTCATGTTATTAGTGGCTTTGATTTAAGAACTTGAGGAAGCTGAATCACCAAAGCTAAATGTAACAGTGTGTACATAACCACGAATAGCAAGAGCTTCTTCTGAAAAACTTAAAAGCATTTCTTCTGCTCCCCAGCAGACAGACTATCCCTATCTGGGAAAAAACCTGTAATTTCACAGAGGTGACCAGAAGAGCTGCAACAGAACTGTTCAAAGATTTAAAGCAAGAGGGACAGCAACTCTCTACAATGCAGTGACAATTGTTTCTTCTGTCTCTTTCAAAGTAGCCCCCCCCAAAAAACTCTGTAATGTTTGTATGGCTGTGGAGTTTGTTGTTTTGTTAGGTTTTTTAAAATGTATATTATATAGTGAATTTGTGTCATGCTTTGCTGTGACTGTCCTCTGGATTGTAGCTGCCAATTAAATTTAATCTGTAAGACATTATTAATTTCTCAGTTGCACAATTAAAGCGTCGTCATTATCTACTGGGCACGCTGTGACATGTCAAGTTAGAGAAACTGAGGCTACTACTAAGAGGGGAAAAGTGACTTCCAGTGTAACCCAAAATGAGGCTGCTTACACTTTCCATACTGCATAGGCTTGAGGCCTCACATGTCAAGAGCCCTTTGCCCACTCTTTTTTCTAGGGGGGCCCAGCTGCAGCTTCCCAGGACCCACAGCTGCACCACATTTCAGCGTGGCAGATTTGGCCACCTCCAGTTATACTTCTGCCACAAGACTACAAGCAACAGGGCAAAGACAAAAGGGTGCATGTTCCTTTCTTGAGGAGTTGATGTGCTACTGAGATGAGTAATACCTCAAGATGGATAATGTGCCAGCTGCGGGAAGTCAAGCCACTTCCAGCATCACCAGATCAAGTACAAATCAATGTAATGATTATTTCATACTCTATTTAAAAATAAATTAATAACTCCTTTGAGCAGTGTTATGAGCCAGCAGCAAGCCATAACTTGTACTGTTGGCTACCCTGGATATTTCTCTGTTTAGGAGTTTGGATGAGACAGAGCCTTGAACTCTTCGCTTTGGGTGAATTTTGTTCTGATGCCATCATGTAAACCATTCATTTTCTGACATAGTCTTGCCTTTCCTAGTCTGACATCATGGTGTACTTCTTCCTCACCTACTGTTCTTTTTTGGTGTAGATTTCCTGTCTACCATCATATTTTGGCATTATGCCATCACTCTTGATTATAAACCTCATGGTTATGCCACCTAGCAGGGGTAGGAGCCTTCTCAGATGAAGTCCATTTGTGTCTGATAGAGGTGGAATAATTAAAGTTTCTCCATCAATGCACATCTCCTAAGGCAGGTATCTTCAGAATCCCAAAAGCATGCCTTTTTCCTTGTCTAAAACAAGTAATATGTAAGTAACTAGCCTTCCTAAAACAGAAAGAAGAGGACCCTTGTATGGCAACCAATCTATGCTTATGACAGCAGATGAACAGTGACCAGGAACACTGGACAGGTAAGATTAATACCAGTTTAACGTTCATGTCAGCACAACACAAGTTTAGCATGGACAGTATTTCTAAACGAGTGAATTCTGAGATTCACATTTTGTACTTGGTGCTGAGTAAACAAACGCACTGACCTGCACGCTATGAATTGTAACTGCGCTTTTGGGGAGCTGGCAAGGAAACAGAAGTCTGAAAGCAGTATGTAGTAGGAATTAGGAAGGCTCCAAGGAAATTGTTCATAAGGGAGACAAGGTGGGCAAAAAGTGAAATTCTACCTCCTCAGCTTTTTCTTCTATGTAGCTGCTATTGTTTGGAGCCATAAAGGTCATGCAGTCCTTATGCAGCCATGCTTCCTGCACTCTCCTCCCACTCACTCAGGTGTCCTGCACTCACTCCTTCTCCCCAGGTTATGGCTCCCTCCATGGTTGGAGCTGGTTCTGGGCAGGCTCTTTGCGCCTCTTCACTCTCCACACCAGCTACGTCCATGCCTCTGTATTTGATGTTAATTCTGGACACAGAGATCCCTTTCCACACTGTGACAAGTCCCCTGAAAATCTAAGTTGCTGGTTTGAATTACCATTTAAAGCATTAGTCATTTAAGGAAGATTGTCAGAGTCACCAGCCAGCAATAATATATGTCTTGCATGCAAACAGTCTCCTAAATAATAAAATAGTCTTCCACGATCCATTTTTCTCTCTGTTGTAGCTGGATTTCCTGGGGATGTATTGGATCTTCAGCACAATCAGGAACAATAAGACAATGACACAAGTTTAGCAATTGCTTTGTAAGATTAGGTTAATATCACGTAAAAAATGGTTCTCAGATTCTGCACACAGACAGGTTTATGTAAAATATATAAACATTTGTCCAAGTTGTTACAGATTGCATAAATATGGCATTTTTACTGTTGCATTTACAGATGTGCATGTACGATGTGCAAATATTCACAATCTGATTACAATCTTTGAAAGGTACTTGAACCTTGCATCCAAGTAATGCAATGAATGAAAAATGCCCACCAAAGAATTTAAATAGCAAACTTATAACATGGTTTAAATTCATAATGAATTTCAATGTCTTATCAGTAAAACTTTCACACATTTAAAATATTTTGTATTCATTTTATTTGTATATGTCAAAATACATTTTTTTTCCAAAATAGTGGGTTTTGCAACTAGTTTCATGCAGATACAAGGTCTGCTCAGTACTACCAATAAAATCAATATAGCACAGTAGCCATTCCTTTTTTAGATATAAAGAATAAATAACCTAAATATAAAACACTAAAATATTAGAAACATGTATTTAATCATTCACAGGCACCCAAATGTTACCAAATATAATCCAGAATATGCCTAACTGTCTTGTAACAGAACTCAATATGTTGCAGCCATTCAATTCTTTATTTTATGTTAGCATAAGACAATGGAAGTCCCTATGGTTCAGACCCACCTCTCATATAGATAAATTACAATAAGATATCTCAAACTATCTGTGTACCTTTAAAATCAAAGATCCTGAGCTTGGTAGTAAGAGCATAACCTTACATCTTCAAAAAACCAATCAACAGAGAGAGGACATCATGTCTTCCTTACCAAAACATATCCCACCCCTGTAAAGCTAACCCTCCCTCCCCACCCAAGTAGGCAGTAGAACACAATGACCTTTTTAAATGGAGGGGTACAAATTCACATTTAATATAGTATACAATATAATCAATAATACAATAGCTACTACAAGCTTTACAATGTACAATTTGTTTTAATGGCTGATCTGTTCAGTGATTTTAGGCAATCAACTATATGCCAATACGATGTCATATTTTGAATGGTTTAGTGAAAATATAAAAGCTGTTTCTAACAAAAATTATCTTCACTTAAGTACTTTTTTTGTTTTTAAAGGCCACTGAAATGTATAAAATGGTCTGACATGGTGTTATCAAATTGGGTGCCTTCTCACATGGCAACAACAGTGCATATAAACATTATCGTGAGTGTAATGGGTTATGCTTTTCAAATGATTTAGTACATTACTTTGGCTAGCACAACAGTTTTGGACAGCACTCAGATAAATACAGGTATGTGAAATGTAGTGAAGCAGTTATATTTATGCATTTTTTTATTATGGTGAACACTATCAAATGAAAAGAAAATGGGACAAAAAAAGATAATAAAGTTTTTATATCGTTTAGACCTTTTGTAAAGATAGGGCTCCATACAATGTACAATGTCTAAATTCTTTATACCATAAAAATTAATGAACTTTGTTAAACACACTATTCTGGATAGCCTAATTTGCATTAACAGACATTTGCAATAGGGAAATATATTCAAGCATGCCACGTGGTGGTCTGAAAAATCAAACCAGTACACATTTATATATACAGCATCACTCAGTACCTGCTCAAATGAATGTGACGATTACAGGATCTAACGTCTTTCACTACAAACTTTTTTTTTCTTTTTTTTTTTTTTAAGTGACCAATAAAGGCAGAAAACAGGACTCTTAAAATATTTCTAGTTTCAACTGACTTTTAAAGCATTTTGTATAGGAAATAAATGCATATTGCACGAACAGTGAAAGCAAATGTTCCACCAAACATCTCTGTTCCAGGTGGTTGGACAATACAACTCTAGTTAGCTACACAAATTATGTAATTTAAAGGGGTGTGTGGTCTCTGCAAATGGTAAAGCTGTGAAAACACTGTACAAGAAAATCTGGTACATGAAAAATTAGAAGGGAAAAAAAATCCAAACTTAAATCTTAAAGAAAAACTGAGTATAGGAAAAAAAATGGGAACTGTGGCACAACAAAAACATTATTGAGTAACTGTCATCTGTGAGAGCTGAAAGCTTTTGTTGATGTAAAAGTGTTTATGTACAACTAAGGCTTACTGGTTAAATATCTGAGGCGTTTCTGGCCTTGAATACTTTCCTTATTATGCTGTGGCTGTAAACAAGATTTCTCAGTCATTTTATCTTCTCAGCAGCTGCATTTTAACAGAAACAATGATCTTGATACAAAAAAACACACAGGTAAGTGGGTGTTTGGCAGGATATCTGAAAATGACAGTCTCCGAAGGATCTTCCCACACTTCCAGTGACTGCCATACCGTGGTCCACTGGAGTTACTAGTGATGTGCAATACCATTACTTGCTGCTGTAGTAAATCCTTTATTTGGAAAGTTTGCTTATGACTCTGATCAAGGCCCCATTTTCATCTTTTAGCCTCTGGTTGTCTGCCTTCAGGTCTGGTAGCATCTATGAAAAACGAAACATGATCGTTACTTGCTGTTACACCCCAAGTAAAAGCAGCAAGACTAGACAAGGACTGTGAGTAAAAACCTTTATTCAGCTTAAGTATCTTGGCAGTTCTCACACTTCATATCAGCAGTTCAGAAAAATCTTCCCTTTTAGCATAATACATTTAAGGGTTAGAGATTCGAAGTTTTCATTTGCTTGGACTAGATGCACTAAAACTCAGTGGTGTAGATGACCAGCCTCTGACAAATGCATTTATAGTAGCATGAGGAAAGTAATGAAATACTTCAAATTCCAGGGGGGGAGGAAGGGAGTAGGGGGAAATTAACTAACAACAATTTGAAGAGGCTTGTCTATACTGCGCTTGCAGAGTTTCAAAAAAAACATGCTGTGGCTAAGCATCTCTACCACTGTGCTCTTGGATGATTTCATCCTGATCAGATACATTGTGATTCAGCTTGTTAGCTCATAGCATTAATCCTCCAACCATTTCCAAACTCATGTTGAAGCACACATCCTGTAATTTGAGATCATGTCCCTGAATAGCATAGTTCACACAACATCAGATCACTGAAAGAGATCACAGCAACACCAGGCTACATACTCAGGCAGACAGGTTAGGGAATGGCAAGTTAAGGCTGCCAAGGGAGATAGGTGACACTCAAGCACAAAAGCTGCAAGGCAGAAGCCAAATGAGGTGAGAGTTGGACTGGATCAGACAGAAAAGGAGGACAAGTCAGGGCACAGAGGTTGGTACTGGGAGAATTCAGCTTGCCAGAGAAACCAGAAATTATCTCAGCAGTTTTCTGTATCTACATTCACATGCTAATAACAAACCACCTATCACATTTATNGTATTTCAATGAAACCTCAAAGTAAATCCAGGAACCACATTCCTCTTTCAACTTAGCAGGGAGGGAGCTGCAGCCCACAAAGGTTAATTACATAGAGACGGACCCACAGAGAGGTAGATTTTCTACCTCTCTGTGGTGAACTACTTTAAGANATTACACCTATGGATTCTAGCAGGGCTTTTACACAGGAGCTAACAGCCGCTTTGTGCAAAATGGTTACTCAGTAACCTCAAGTGCAAGTGTATTCAGGAAGTCTAAGTTCAGCTACCAACCTATGTAACACCTGTTACCCTATTCTTCATTATTTTCCTGGCACCAGTTTATTTTCATTTTAGTCAAGCAAAATTATACTTTAAATCCCATTATATTCAGAACATCATAATGGAATAGAAAGAACTGAGAAGTTTAAAAATGCAGGGTTAATTAACTGTGCACTAGAGGCTTCATTTATACATCTCCTGTCCACACTTACTTCATTGAACTGCAGACCCTTTTACAGTGAAACACCATGGTGAACTGAAAATGACTCAGGTTGTAGACCTCTAGTTTATTTCCCTGCAAATACCAAAGTATGTGAAAGGAAGTTGACAGGAGATCATGAGAAGAAAAAAGGTGGTCTCTACTATTAGAGTAGGCAAAAATCATTCTGCTATCCTTGATTCCAACTCCATTTTATGGTGGAGCCTAGGGGAAGGCACCCAAGTTGAGCTCTTTAGAGTCACAGGGGAGCTTCCGTTATAGTCAAGTGAGAACTGCTCTCTGAACAAAAAGAGCTGTAAAATGCTGATTACTTTCAAAAACCATGTCAATATGTTTTAAATTGGGCAACATGAGCAATCTTTTTGCAATTTGCAAGCGTTATTGTTTAAATCTAAGCTGTAAAAAATACCTACTGTTGTCCAAGATAGGGGTCATATCCAGATAATATGCATGTGTCTGCAAACAATGGAACGGCCATTTGATTGGGCAAACCAACCAAAACCTTTCCTTCCTCCTTTCCATTCTGCTACAGATTTCATACCAAAGGTACTGGGTGAAACTACAACAGCCCTCATCTAGCCATGCACACAGAATCAAGGGATTCTGGTTTTGTACTAGTTAAATAGGTACCTCGAGAAGTAGTGTTGTGTGTGCATTCCAATGAAACCTAAAGTAAATCCAGGAATACCACAGTCCTCTTTCAACTTAGTAGGGAGGGAGCTGCAGCCCATAAAGGTTAATTACATAGAGACAGACCCACAGAGAGGTAGATTTTCTGGTGAACTACTTTAAGAAAATCCACTGTTCAAAATTAGAGCTTTAACATAATCCAGTCTCTGTAGGTAGATTTTAATCCTGATTCAATTAATAGGTAGAATAGGTCTAAAGGAAATGTTTTTTCTTTTGTTGTGAGTCTGCTAGAGAATAGGGGAAGACTGGTAGGAGACAAAAGGGTTATAAGACAAGATAAAATGGCATCGAGTTGCACTAGGAGAGGTTTATATTGCATAGTAGGAAAAAATTTCTTCACCAAGACAGTTGTCAAGCAAGACTGTCTGGGGAAGTGGTAGAGTCACTATCCCTGAAAGTACTTAAAAGATGTGTAGATGTGGCATGCAGGGACATGGTTGTAGGGGTGGTTGTGGTGGGGTACTGGTTGGACTTGACTATCTTGGAGGTCTTTTCCAACCTAAATGATTCTATGATTCTGTGAATAGCAGGAGATTCATCAGGAAGGATAAGCACAAGCAACCTAAAATACTTACACTTCTCATCTATACTAATCCCCACATACTTTAAACAATTCTCTTGGAGCAGTGCATTTCTGTGGATACTCAAATTTTTCGTGAGGTGACACTATACAGCTTTAATGTCAAGAAGGAGGAAAAAAAATCCCTTTGAAGTAAATTCAGTAAAATAAGTTACATATTGCACTTTGAATTCCAATTTGCTTCTCACTAAAACAGCAAAGTATCTTCCTGTGATGAGATTCTAGCATAAGATTAA
>VZTR01016922.1:33812-50186 GCA_013400775.1 Chaetops frenatus | reverse complement strand
GGCAAGAGCAAGGTGGGTTTGGGGGTGAGAACAGGGAGGTTTTTGGAGAGGGAGCAGAGTGGGTTTGGGGGAAGAACAGGGCAAGTTTGGTGGAGAAACAGTGAGTTTAGGGGAAAGGACGCCGTGGTTTGGGAGGGAGAACACAGTGGTTTTTGGGGGGAAGAACACGGCGGTTTTGGGGGGAAAAGCCCCAAATCTTTGGCTGCAGCACAGCCGGGTTCGGTGCCAGTCGCACCTGGAGGAGCAGCGCTTCCCGGTGCCTCTGGAAGCCGGGGGGAGATGGGGAGAGGGAAGGGAATCCCGGGAAACACCCAGGGTGGGTGGGAGCCTCTCCTGGGCGTGAAGAGGGACCTGGAAGAGCCGGCGCTGTGGAATGGGGGGAAGTTCCAGCCGGGGAGTCACATCCTGTCACCTGGGGCTGGAATGTGAGCGGCGGGATCTGCCCTGGGTGCTGTAAGGACAGGGAAGGAGTTGGAGCCTCACCTCGGGATCACGGACCCCTCGAGGAATTCCAGATTTTCTCCTCTGCTTCCTTTCCCACCTGGCTTTTCCCTGTGAGGGTGGGGAGGCTCTGGCACAGGAATCTGTGGCTGTCCCATCCCTGGAAATCCCAAGGCCAGCCTGGGATAGTGGGAAGTGTCTCTGCCCGTGGGACAGAAGGAGCTTTAAGGTCCCTCCCAACCCAAACCATTCCGTGTTTTTTCTGATTCCAAGGCGTGTTATGACCCTGATCTATCTGAGAAAAACACAAAACAAAGGAAAGGAACTGTTCCTTGTCCCCTGGTGCTGCTCTGTAGGTGCAGCTCTGAAATGCTTTGTTTTCCTGCAGCAAAAGAGTTAAAGTTGCCCAAAATCCCCTTTGAATGAGCTGCCACAATCACTGGGAGATCTGGACTTGAGCCTCATTTCCCAAGAGCTGCTGGAAGTGAACTTGGAGGAGGGATTGGCCAAATCCATCTGTAAATAAAGGGCTTGGTCACCTCAGTGTGACCTCAAAAACTGCAGAGCCCCTTTGAACAGCATTAAAAAATCAAATTATTATGTTTTATTTTCACCCTAAAAAGCCCCAAACCTCAATAACCTCACCCTTCCCACCTGCCTGGAGCACACCTGGCTTTGGGATGGGACAGAGATGGTGTTGGAGATCAGGATGTTCCCCTCCCATGCCAATCCTTTATCTCTTGGCACCTCCTGCCAGCCCCGAGGGCAAAAATAGCTCCTTTATCTCAGCTTCCCAGGCCTGAGACAGCAAATTCCACCAAAATGGGAATAAATTCAACCCCACAGCTCCGGGTGATGGGGTGGTGGAGCTTCTCCTGGTCACAGCACATCCTGGAAGTGCAGAATTCCAGTTAATTATTATAATTATAATGGAATCTTAATGTAGAGTTCAGCTTTTCCAAAGCTGGGAGCGTGGATTTTACCAGTCCTGGAGAGCAGGCTGGGCTTATCTGATCCACTAATTACCCCCTGCACTAATGAGATTCCTGGAAATGGGAAATCTCCTCCTCCAGGGCGTGTGTGGCCACGGGAGCTGGCTCTGCCCAGAGTTCCAGGGGATTCCTGCAGCTTTTGGGGCAGTTTTGGTACTTTTGGTGAATGGAGCTGTCTGTGCCCAGAGCTGCAAGGATTTGCTGCGGTTTTGGGCCAATTTTAGTACCTTTGGTGAATGGAGCTGTCTCTGCCCAGAGCTGCAGGGAATTGCTGCAGCTTTTGGGGCAGTTTTGGTCCTTTTGGTGAACGTGGGGCTCTCCCAGCGCTGATGGCAAGGAAGGCCTGATGTTCTCCTGGAATAACTGCAACTCTCCCTATGGAAAGGAGCCCCGTGGTGGCTCCAGATGGTGCCCTCAGCACTTCCAGGGATGTCTGGAAGCAAAGCTGCTCCTCTGTGCAGGGACTGGAGTGTCCCAGGCCAGGTTGGAGCAACCTGGGATAGTGGGAATTTTCCCCTGCCCATGGCAGGGGTGGAATTAAATGAGCTTTAAGGTCCCTCTGACCCAACCCAGTGTGAGATTCTGTGAAATCTCAGGGTGTTTCTGCTGCTGCAGCAGCAAACCCTGCTCAGAGCTGTTGTTTTGCAGGAAATTGGGTGAAATCTCTCACTGGTTCTTCCCCTTTTTGATGCCAACTTCGTGTTTGGGGGAACTGAGGGAGCTGAGCCATGGCAGTGTGGGCACTGCTGAGTTATAATCCTCTCCTTGGAGGCCTTTGCTGTGGGAATCACTTGGAAAAACACCTGGAAAGAGCAGCACTTGCTGGGCAGGTGGGATTTTTTCCTGCCAGTGCCATTCCCGTGGCGAAGCCGTTCCAAGGGCAGCCATGGTGCTGTGGTTCCCTCTGTGTGTGAGAGAGAGAACGGGATCTGCTGAGCATCCAGCAGCACATTCCCTGCCTGGAATGGGAGCCTGGAGCAGGGATGGATGAGGGAGGGGGAGGGATGTGAAACCTCCGAGCTGGGCTCCTCCAGGATTTGGGGAAATTCCCGTGGAGCGACACCGAGCGGATTCATTTCTGCCTCTAGAGCCGACCTCGTGCACCCCCCAGCTAATTGTGTTTGGTTCTCTCCTTCTCCCAAACTCTTCCCTCTGCTCTCCAGTCCCATCCATGCATCCAGCAGGCTCCGTGGATCCCGGGGTGGTGACGTCGGAGCGGGAGCTTCCTCCCCAGGGAGCACCGGCGGGCGCTGCCGTGGCTGCCCAGAGGTTCAGGTTTTGCCCTGTGCTCCTCCTGGTTTGTCTGGCTCTTCCCTTCATCCCTTTGTCTTGTGAGATCCATGGGTTCCAGGCCCAAATCCATCCCTTGTATCCCGAGGGATTAGATGGGGGAACTGCTGAATGCGGCACAAATCCTGGTTTAGTTCTGCACCAAAAAAAAAAAAGGTGTAGGACTGGGAAAATCCCTGCCCAGAGCTGGTTAAATATGGGATGGGAAGGGGGAAAAGCTTGGGGTTGGAGTAGGTGGTTAAGGGAAGCTGACTTCCAGAGGAATTTGGGAGTTATCTTATTGGGGAGCTGCTTTAATCCAGCCTAACTCCTATTAATCTTAACCAACTATTCCCTGAAAATCTGCGTGACTCAACTCCTCCTCCTCCAGCAGCCTCTTGAGCTGCAGCTGAATTTTCTTTGCAGTCAGAGCAATTCCAAGAGGAACTTTTTAAATAGCTGCTGGAACAGCTGCATGGGAGGAAGGAGGATCAGGATGGGAATGCTGATGGAAGGGGAGTGGGGCAGCCTGTTCCTTCAAAAACCCAAAGTGGTGGGGCTGGAACTGCTCAGTTTGGCTTAGGAAATCTGGGATGAGGAGAAAGCTCAGCCTTATGTAAGGGAATCTTGCCAGAGGGATTCATGTGGGCTGTGTGTTCATTTGAATCCTTGGCTGCAGCCACAATATTCTGGGGTCTTGCATTATTCTGCTTTTCTGCTCTTCCAAATTCAGATCTGAAGAGGTTTGTGCACAAAGGGAGTGGAAATGCTCTGAAATTCGCTTTATCCCTCCAGGATCTTCACCTGAGCAGGGCACAACTGGGAGAGGACACAGCTCTGTCCATCCTGAGCCTGCCTGGAGCTATAACTTCCCACTCAAGCAAGGGAAAAAAGCATCAGTGTTCCCAACAGGGATTTAGTGTGGAATTAGTTGTAGGAAGATCCCTTTTAAGCAGAGCTCTGAGTCACACTTGGATCCCTGTCCCTACATCTGCCAGAAATAGGGATAATCCTCAGAGCAGCAGCACCTGGGCTCTCTGTGCTGACCCACCTGGGGAGTGGAGGTGGGAAAAGAAANAAAAAAAAAAAAAAAAAAAAAAAAAAAAAAGCCACATGAGATTCCCAGAGCTGCAGCTGGAGTAAAGTTTGTTCCTATAGAAACTGCTGGGAGTTACATAAGGAGTGGCAGCTGCAGTGCAAAGGGAACTCGTGCTCCAAAATGCAAAGTAGGTCTTGAAACCAACCAAAAAGTCAGGAATAGCTCAGGGCTCCTCCAGGTTGATCCCTGGTAGTGATTGTTCCCTGTGTCCCAGGAAATCTGGGACAGAATTGGAGCTTTTAGGAGGGGCTCTCTTGGAGCTGCCAGCATGAGGCAGGATGTACCTGGGCCTTAATAAACTGGTTTCACTTTTATTTTTGGCAAATTTTGCCATTCCTTCCTGACCCTTTCCCTAAGAATTCCAAGGGATAGTCCATGTTTAGCTCTAGATATTGAAAAGATTCTCAATCCATCAAAAATTGATCCAGGACCTGGCACTTCTTCCTCTGCTCAGAGCGTTTTTAAGGATTTGGTGGCTTCTAAAACATCCCCAACTCAAATAAAATTGGAAAGCAGAGTCTAAATATTTTTAATACCAAGTAAGGAATTAAAAACATGTTAAAAAGTGGCAAAATTCTATTTACAGCATCAAAATTCAATTTAGTGATGGCAGAGCTTCCATCCTGCTGCTCTGTTTACAGGTGCACCTATCACCTAAATTTTTTTGCATTTCATGGAAATTCAGGCCTCCTTGGAATCTGTAATTTCCAGGATTGACTGATGTGTGGTTTTGGTTAAAAATGATGCCACAGGAAGTCGGTGGATTGTGGAATTGACTGATTTTTTTAATATATATTTATATTTTTAAGCCCTGTCACCATCAATCTTGGTGATGTCACCCGGTTGTTTTTCAGGGATCCTGATGATAGCACTGCTTGAAATTGTCCCTGTCACTGTTTTGTTGAGTGAAGGAACAACCATCACTTTCTGCAGCAGCAGGAAAGCCCCACCCTGCTGTTCAGGGAAACTTTCATTTCCTCCACCTGCACTTCAAAGAACACGATGGTAGCAGTGATAAAGCTGCACTGAAAGCTGCTTATCTTCACTCAAAAACTCACAAATCGTGGTCTTCAAGACCACAGGGCCCTCAAATATTGGGTATTTTTTGGTAAACTGGAAGATTTCGGACCTTTTCTGGCAGAAATTAGAGCCAGCACCTTTGTTTCCTTGCATAATGTGGTGAAGGCCTCTAATTACTGGGGGGGAAAAAAGGACAAAACCCTCAAAAGAGCCCTTTCTTCTTTCAAAGGATGGTATAAAGCTGAATTTTTGGGTGATTAAACTACTTGAGCGGGTGTAGATCTTTATCAAACACCTTTATTGTGTGATAAAGTGAGGCTTTGGCTTTAGCATCCTCTGAAAGCTGCACAAATCACTCAGTCTGGGCCTAAACCTGGGAGTGCAGCAGGGATTAATCCCAAATCTGAGGTGGATCCATGATCCCTGCAGCAGGATCCACGCTCAGCTCAGTAATTAATAGTGTTAATAATGAAATAATCTGAATTTAGAGGTCTTGGAGCTGATTTAAGTGGGTTTTTAGTTTCCCTTGGTTCCCCAAAGTCCTCGAAGTGCAGGATAGACATTTCCAGTGAAGAGCAGAGGAAGTTGTTTTGCAAGAGAGGCTTTGTCACAGCTCTGAGCAGGATGAGTGTCAGTAAATCCTTGAGCAATCTCTTTCCAGAACAAGGAAACCCCAAGGCAGAGGAACCTTTTGGATCCTGGGTTGTTTCCTCATTTGGCTCTGCAAAAAATGGGGATTTTCAGCTTGGATTCGAGGAAATTTTTCCCTAGTGAAAGCTGAGGGTCTCCTGGCAGGGATTCTCCAGCTCCAGGGAGAATTCCCCACATCCCTTTCCCTCAGTGGATGTTTGGATGACTTTGGAGACAGACAGGGAGCAGTTTTGGGATCCATGGATGAGGGCACATTTCCTTGGAACAGCTGGCTGCTCATTTCCACTGGGAATACTTCCTCTGGCTCTGAATTGTGATGCTCCCTCCTCCTTGCCCATGGAAGCAGCTCTTTTTTTTCCTGCTCCCCCTTTCCCAAGGAGAAGTGGCTTTGCAGCCAGCTCCTGGTTTATTTTTAAATGCTTTCTGCAGAGTTATTGCTGCAAAAAACTTGCCTCAGGAGCCCTGGGCCAGAATTTCGTGCCTGAGGAAAGGGTGAGGAGTGAATCCCCTCGGGATTTCTCAATTAAAACCACTCCAGGGTGTGAACTTGGAGCAAGGGACTCATTTGGAGCAGGCTCCTCAGGCTGGGAGTTGAAAAGGGAATTAGGCCAGGGTTTTAAAGGGAATTAGGATCCTTTTCAGCCATTCAGATCATTCAGCAGCCTTTGGAGCATTAATGAGCAGGGCCTGGAGCTGGCAGGAGCAGCTTGGTATGTGGAGTTTATTTTGACAGGCTTGGGATGTAAAACAGGCTCTGGAATTGTCTCCTGGAGCACTGAATCCCTGCTGGATGCTGCACCCTCACTTGGGAATGCACTCAGGAGTTCAGTGGAGCTGGAAATAAAAATTCACCGAGCAAGGGATGTTTCAGAGCTCAGATCCTCGTGCAGCCCCTGCCAGGCTTGGGAGTGCATCCCAGAGGGGTCTGAGCTGACCTAAATCTTGTGCCAGAGCTGAGTGGGCATCCAGGCTCTGAAAAATGTTGGGATTCTTACTCCAAATTGATATTTCCTTCAATCCAGGATGGATCTGTGCAGGCCTGAGGTGAAGCCCAGGGCCATGAACTTCATCAGAGCAGGACAGGGCTGGTGCCAGGTGACTTTGTTTTCCATGGATGTTAAAATTATCCATAAAGCTGGGTCAGAAGTGGTGGCAGCACCAGGCAAGGCTGACACTGGTGGGCACTGGAGCAAACTCCCAGTTTTCCATGTGGGAATGGGGTTTCCATATCGGCCTGGTGGCTCTGAGGGTGCTCAACACCTCAGAGGAGTTGATTTTATAAAATCAACCAGAAGATTCATGCAGGAAACAATTTATTTTTTTAGTGGTTTACGGAGCTGAACGTTTCTGTTGGCCTTGTCCTCAGCCATTTGGGAGATAAATCCATAATGATTCCCTGAGCCAGGAGGGTGAGGTGCTCCCTGTCCTCAATTCGTGGTGGATATCAGGGTGTGCCCAATTTTTGTGAGGGGTGATAATGCTCCCAGGCAGCTCAGCAGTGCTGATTAAAGCTGCTCTGGAGTTATTTATTGATATAAACCTGTTTTTCTCAGAAAAATTTTACCCTGAACTCCAACCCAGGCGTTTTTCCCCCCTTTTATCACTGAAGCTGCTGCACTGTCTGAGCTGGGGTTGGGTTTTGGGGAAGTGAAAAAGCAGCAGCATGGGGTGAAAGTCCCATCTGGAGATGCCACCTGGGGCTTTTTTGAGTCAAGTCACCTTGAAAACAGATGGGAAATGGTTGCAGAAAGCCCTAAAATGCAAAATCTGAGCTGCTGGGCACTTCCAGGGAGATTTTTAGTGGGAGATGTTTCAGTGGGAGCTGCTCCAAAGAGGGAAGTGGGAGGTTGTTTACATCTGCACCAAACCCTTCCCCCCACACACAAACTCAGGGCTTTATGAGACATTTTAAAAGTCACTTCTAGAAGGCATTTGAAGGTAAAAATGTTGGTTTAGTTAAGCTGGAGGTCTGAGAGGGGGGTATTAGATCCGACCTGACCCCACCAGGGTTTGCTGTGGCTGCAGGCTCGGGGAGCATTTTGGAAAATCCAGATTTTCCCCCGTGTGGCTCTGGAGTCCCTCCTGTCACGGAGCAGAATCCTGAGCTGCCGGGGTCACAATCTGTGCCCTGGCTTTGGATAAAACCAACCCCACGTCCCCCAACTCCTCTGTTCCCTGCAGATTTGAATCCTTTCCTGCAGCACCTTCTGGCTGTGCAAGGACACCCAAATCCCAGCTGGAATCACCCCAGGGAAGAGCTCACCCCTGGTTGTATAATGTGTTTATTGCTGGGAGGAGTTTAAAAAACCCCTAAATATTCATTTTAATTTCAATGTAACAAAATACTGCTGCATATTGGCTCTCCCAGAACTTGGATTTAGGGGTTGCAGCACATTCCAGCTGTGATTCCTGTGTCATCCCAGACCCCCCAGGGGACACTGGAGCAGCAGGAGGGTGACACTACCCCTGAGTCATGTTTTAGTGGCAGTTGTGGTGGCTTGAGCTGGTCCATGTGACAAACCCAGTGAGCTGATTACTCCAGGAGCTGCCCATTAATCCTTTTAGTCCTATCAAGGCTAAATTTATCTGGAGTTTAAATCTAACCTTGAATCTCATGATAATCCTTCCAGCAGTGTCAAGTTAGAGCCCTGGGGCTGGATCTAGGAGAGAATTCTGTGTAAAAAAATCACAGGAAGGATCCTGCTTAAGGGTTTTATTTCCAGGGTTTTTTGCATGTTTAGGTGGTGCTGAAGTTGTGGGTTCTGCTTTGGTAATAAAGGAGATAATAAAAGGACTGAGGTGTAGGCAAGGGCATCTGGGAAGTGAATTCCTCAGCTCCATGAAATTGTTATCATTCCCAAAGGCCTCTCCTGGAGAGGGAAAAATCAGCAAATAATGGCAGGAAAGGCCAAAACTTAATAAAGGCTTTTTTTTTAGTGAATTCCCTGGAAAAGGTGCTGGAGTTACCTGTTAGAGGTTGGATACCTTTGCTCTGGAAGGGTCCCTGATTGCATTAACACCACCAAATCCCTCAGGATGCTCCAGGCTTTCCCCAGGAATAGGAATTAAACTGTTAACAGCATCTCCAATACAGCATTGCTTTTTTAGGGTTTCGAAATTACACTTTCCCCCTCTTCCCCCTCCCACCTCCCTCTCATTAACTTGAGGCTCTGCTATTTTAGCTGTGGCAAGAAAAGCATGATAACTCTTCATCATCCAGAATAATGTCTGGGAAAAGGGCTGGTGGAGGCTGTTGGATCCCTAATCCTGTGTTATCCCAGTTCCCCATGCACTGGGACACCAGTTTGTGCTGGGAGCTGGAACTCTGGACTGGTAGCTGGGAGTTTAATTTTTAAGAAACTCCTAAAATATTCAGCAGGAGTTGAGGGTCTGGTCTGGCTGGGAGAGGGGTGGGAATTCCTGTGGATCTCTGTATTCCCTGGGGAATGCCCTGCTGGGTTTCCTGGGTGCACTGAGTCGACCTGAGCTCGTTAATCTCTCCCTTGTGGGTGTTTTTGATCCCTGGCATGATCTCCCATCCACACCTTGGAGCTGTCCTGCCTGTCCAAGCCGCATGAAAACCGGGAATCTCCATCAGAGCCCTGGAAACTGTGGAGTGAACTGATCATTCCTTGGGCTGGGATTGGTTTTGGGGGCCAAATCCTGGGCTCGGTGCTGCTCTCTTGGCTCAGCTGTGAATTCCTGCCCAGCCCTGGGAGATTTGAAGATGCTGAGTTGGTTTTGTTGTAGGGAATCTTCTGGAACTGATTCCAGGTTATCCAGGAAAGAAGGGGGGAAAAAAGCAGGATCAGAGACATGGCAGAGTTCAGAGGGTTGGAGTGCTTAGGGTGGTTTAAATTCCTGTTTTCTTCCCTCTTCCTCTTCGAGCTGTTTGATTTGTGTGGATGGAAGAGGGAGGCAATAAATCCCCAAGGATAATGATTGGGAACATCCTGCTGATGTGGAATTCCAGTTTCCAGCCTGGATGAGCATCCAAAGGCCTCAATCCCAGTTCACTTGGTGCAGTTTCCCAGTTGCTCCAGGCAAAAACCAGGGGTTGGTTTGGTGGGAAACACTTCCCTGTCCCTTCCCAGGGCCACGATGGGCGTCCTGGAATATCGGGGTGTTCATCTGCATCCGCTGTGCCGGGATCCACAGGAACCTGGGAGTTCACATATCCAGGGTCAAATCCGTCAACCTCGACCAGTGGACACAGGAACAGATTCAGGTAAGGGCTTGGGTAACACAGTGAGGGGTTTTTTGGAATTAAACCAAGCCAGGATAGCCCAGAAAAAAATGTGGAAAGTGGAAGAGGAAGAAGAATTCCGGCTGGGATAGGCTGGGAGCCTCATTCCAGGCTAAACAAATAGCAGAGGGTTAAGCTAAAGGAGTCTGTGTTAAGTTACCAATTCCTGCTGCCTGGAGCTGCTTCCCACCTCTCCTTGAGCTTCCCAGGGATTTCCAGAGGGGATTTGGGATTGCTAACTGCATATTTTTATCCTGCCTTGGGCTAAGTATTACTTAGGATTGGCAAATGGGATGGGAGGGGATTGGAGCAGGATCCCCTGGCAGGGTGAAGAGTGGCTTTCAGGAAGATCTCCCTGCCTTGAATTCTCTGGGATGGACTTCCCTGGCAGCCTGGGATGCTGGGGGAGAGCTTTCATGTCCGGGAAAGCGACATTTCAAGGAATTTTTTTTGGCTTGCAGTGTGTGCAGGAGATGGGGAACGGCAAAGCCAATCGTCTGTACGAAGCCTACCTGCCCGAGAACTTCCGGAGGCCCCAGACAGACCAGCATCCCTTTTGGTTTTTTTCTTGGAAAAACACCGAGCCTTTCCATCCTGGAGCTCTGTGGTTAAACCTCCCTGAAGGAGGAGGAGTTCCCTAGGGGCAGGGAATGGGATTGATGGAATTGCTGCAGAGCTCTGGGGGTGGGGAACTGGGACACCAGTGTCACCACAGGAGGCTGCTGCAGGTTTTGGAGCCTGGAGGGAATGGGAGGGTTGGATTTTCCCAAAGTGCTGAGTGTTCCGAAGGCTCCGTGGAGACCTAACTGTGGTCTTCCAGGAGCTGAAGGAGCTGCAAGAGAGATGGAGAGAGGTTGTTTACAAAGGGCAGGATAGAGGGGGTGAATTGCCATTGCCAGAGGGCAGGGATTGGTGGGATTTTGGGAAGGAATTCTTCTCTGTGAGGGTGGGGAAGGGCTGGAATGGATTTCCCAGAGAAGCTGTGGCTGCTCCATCCCTGGAAGTTCCCCAGGCTGGATGGAGCTTGGAGCAACCTGGGACAGTGGAAGTGTCCCTGCCCGTGGGACAGGATGGGCTTTAAGGTCCCTTCCAATCCAAACCAGGCTGGGATTCTCTGGTGGAATTTTTAATGCTCCTGAAAACTTCAGCTGTAACTCCCACCTTGCAGGAATGCAGGGATGCAGGGATATAATGAAGTGAACCCAAAAAAAACCCCACAAGAGCACCTTTCCCCATCATTTTTTTGCCTTCGTCTGGTACCTGAGGTGCTTTTTGAGGTACAGGATCCTGTTGTGACCACTGTGATCTGTGCTGGTGACCTGAATGTGCTGAAGGGATGCTTGGGGCAAACAAAAACCAGTGGAGAAAACACAGCAAGAGCCTAAATCCTGATTTAATTCCCTTTTTATAGCACTGAAATAACCTAGAATAACCCACGGGCAAAAACCGAGTTGGGATCCAGCAGTAAATTATTTTAAGAAAGTTACTGCTGGAAATGCTCTTTAAACAATGATTTAATTTAGTTACAGCCTGTACCTTGTTCCTCCCTGTCAAATGAGGCTTCTATTCTGGAATCCTTTGTCCTTAACCAGCTGCTGCAGAGCTGTGGAGAGTTTTATCCGGGATAAATATGAGAAGAAGAAATACATGGACAGAAGCATCGACATCAACACCTTCAGGGTGAGTCTGGAGGTCTAAATGTGAGATTAAGACACTTCAAACGTTCCCTGTGTCAGGGGCAATCCCTTCTCCAGGGCTGCTCATGCTCCATGGAGTGAATTCCTGCCCAGCCCTGGGGAGATCTGAAGATGCTGAGTTGGTTTTGTTGTAGGGAATCTTCTGGAACTGATTCCAGGTTATCCAGGAAAGAAGGGGGGAAAAAAGCAGGATCAGAGACATGGCAGAGTTCAGAGGGTTGGAGTGCTTAGGGTGGTTTAAATTCCTGTTTTCTTCCCTCTTCCTCTTCGAGCTGTTTGATTTGTGTAGATGGAAGAGGGAGGCAATGAATCCCCAAGGATAATGATTGGAGGGAATCTTGGAAGGGCCTTGTCCAGTTCTTTGTTCAGTGCAGGAAAGGTGCAAAAATTTAGCTTAAATTTTAATGTAAATTTAACCCTTCATCTGTTTCAGAGGGATTTTTACATCTGAAGGGTTTTAGATCAGTGCCAGCATCAGGTGTGAGCTTTTTCTTGGTGTAATCAGGAATTTTCTCCCTCATGTCAGTGATTTTTTCCCTCACAGAAAGAAAAGAATGACAAAATGGTTCAAATTTCTGTTTTCTTCTTCTTTAAGCTGTTTGGTTTTTGAGGATGGAAGAGGGGGACAATGAATTTCCAAGGATAATGATTGGAGGGGATCTTGGAAGGGCCTTGTCCTGTTCCTTGCTCAGAGCAGGACAAGTGGAAATTTTACCTCAGTTTCACCTTTGTCTGAGGGATTTTATATCTGAGGGGATTTAGATCAGTAACAGCACCAGGTATGAACTTTTTCTTGCTGTAATCAGGAATTCTCCCCTCATGTCAGTGTTTTTGGGGTTTTTTCTCCCCACAGAAAGAAAAGGATGACAAATGGAAAAGGAGCAACGAGTCAGAAAGAAAATTGGAACCCATCATCTTTGAGAAGGTGAAAATGGTAAGATCAGGAGGAAAATCCTGGAGCAGTTGTGGAGACATCCCTGAGGCAGAGCAGAGGGATTCCAGCCTGCTCTGGGAGCATTTTTCTGGCCTCAGTCACACCCTGGGTGCTTTGAGTCACTGGTGGGAGCTTGTTTTGCTCTGCTCACAGACACTGAACAGATGGGCAGGTTGGAATCCAGCTATTCCCTGCTGATTTTTCCAGCTCCAGCAGCTGCTTCTCCCTAGTTTAGAGCCTGCTTGGATTTGACAACCTATTGGGACAATAAAGAACAATGAAATATTCACCCTGAAATTCTCATTTTGGAAGAGCAAAGAGAATTTCTCTATTACTTTTGACTTAAATTCACTGGAAAAAATGGGATTTTAAGTATTAACCTCATTAAAATCTCTGCTATTTCAGAGTGAACCCAAAAGCTGAACAAGATTTATGTTGTTTCTTTCTCCCCAGCCTCAAAAGAAAGATGAAACACAGCAATCCAGGAAAAGTTCTCCCAAATCTGAGCCAGTCATGGACTTGCTGGGTCTGGGTAAGAGAAACTGGTCTAGAAATTGTGGGAATTTGAGGCATTTCAGTGCTAATTTTCCCTGTCAGATGAGCAACTCCGGGAATCCTCCAGGAATATTCAGCTTGAACTGCTCCTGTGTTGCTTGGGAACATTTTTCCATGTGGGTTTTTTTTTTTCCCCCCTTTATCCTGGAGCCTGTGGTGTTCCAGGAGCAGCTGGAGGTTTATGGGGCAAACAGTACCCAGGGGCACTTGCCAAGTCCTGCTCCAGTCCCTTCCCAGCTCCAGAGGGACGAGTGAGGCCGGGCTCAGGTGCCTGGGAGGGGTGGCACTGTTGGCACAGAGGTGTCCCCAGGCTGGGGCCCTGTGGGGACACCCAGGACATCTCTGTCCCTGCAGATGCTCCGGTGACAACGCCGGTCACCAACGGCCGGCCCAGCAGCCTGGAGAAGGACCTGGACCTCTTTGCATCCGTGGGATCCAGCTCAGACTCCAGGAAGGTCAGCTGGGAATGCTGGTGCTTGGAAAAGCCTGGTTGGGTGGTAGAACCACTGGATGGTTTGGGATGGAAGGGGTGTTAAAGGGCAGGGTCATCTTCCACTATGCCAGGGTGCTCCAGCCTGGCCTTGCACACTTCCAGGGATCCAGGGGTAGCCAGAGTTTCTCTGGGAATGCTGTGCCACTGCTTCACCACACAACATCAGTTGTCTGCCCTAAATCTTCCTTCATCTAAATTTCCCTTTAGTAAATCCCAAAATCTCCTTCTTCCATATTGAATTTTAACACATCCCCTGTAAAAAGAAGCCCAGCCAGGATAATTCCCCATTTTCCCCTCGTGCTGGATCTTGCCCTGATCCTGCCTCTTTGTCCCAGGTCGTTGGCTCCATGCCAACCTCTGGAAGCGCCGGCTCCGTTCCCGAAAACCTGAACCTCTTCCCAGAGCCCGGAGGCAAAGGAGAGGAAGTGGGGAAGAAGCAGCTCTCCAAAGACTCCATCCTGTCCCTGTACGGCTCCCAAACGTCCCAGGTGCCCACACAAGGTAACCCTGGCCTCGGCTGGCACCTGGGGGTGGCTGGGGTGTCCTGGGAAAAACTTCCAGGAGAAGTGGGAATGTGGGTGGTCCCTGAGAATCCCAGAATGGGTTGGGTGGGAAGGGAATGTGAAGCTCATCCTGTTCCAGCCCCACACTTTCCACTATCCCTGGATGCTCCAAGCCCTTTCCAGCCTGGCTTTGGACACTTCCAGGGATGGGGCAGCCACAGCTTCTCTGTGAGATTCATTCCAGCCCCTCACCAGCTTCACAGGGAGGAATTCCTTCCTGAAATCCAACCCATCCCTGCCCTCTGGCACTGGGAATCAGGGAGGAATTCCTTCCCAATATCCAACCCAACCCTGCCCTTTGGCACTGGGAATCAGGGAGGAATTCCTTCCCAATATCCACCCCAACCCTGCCCTCTGCTACTGGGAATCCACTCCTGCATGTCCCTGCCCAAATTCCCTCTCCAGCTTTGTTGAGAAACACCACAAGGAGCAGCTGAATCTGGCCATCCCAGCCGCACTGTGCCTGGAATTTTTGACATTCCAGGCCTGCCAAGGAACTGATCCCTTCTTCCCCGCTCCCTCCCTGCCTTTCCAGGAGCGATGTTCATGGCGCCGGCTCAGCTGGGCTATCCCACCGCTCCCTACCCCGGCTTCCCAGGAGTGCCCCCTTCCATGGGGGGCATGATGGCCCCATCTGTGGGGGTGCTGGCCCAGCCTGGAGCCACGGGCATGGTGGCCCCCATGGCCATCCCGGCGGGATACGTGGGCAACGTGCTGGGCGTTCCCAACGGGATGATGGCGGCCCAGCAGCCCGGCTACGTGGCCGGAGTGGCCGCCGTGCCCCAGCCCGTGTTCGGGGTCCAGCCAGCACAGCAGCTGCAGTGGAACCTCACCCAGGTGAGGGGGGAGGCACCTGGAGGTTTTTTTCCAGGTTTCTGGGAGTCAGTGGGGTGGTGGTGCAGGGATTGCCAAGCAATGAGGGGGGTCTCTGGGAGGGTGCAGTGGGAGCACCTGAGAATCGCAGGATCAGTGAGGCTGGAAGAGAATTCTGAGGTTGAGTTCAAGCCCAACCTCGTCTCCCAGTCCAGAGCGCTGAGGGTTCCATGGGGACTCCAAACCTCCTTGGGCACCTGGAGGGTTTTTCCAGGGTTTTTGTGGGAGTGGGGGAGGGATGGTGGTGCAGTGGGAGCACCTGAGAATCCCAGGATCGGTGAGGCTGGAAAAGAATTCTGAGGTTGAGTCCAATCCCAACCTCATCTCCCAGCCCAGAGCACTGAGGGTTCCTTGGGCACCTCCAGGGCTGGGGACTCCAAACCTCCTTGGGCAATTCCAAGGCCTGACCACCTTTTCCATGGAGAAATTCCTGCTGATATCAACCTGCCCTGGTGTCCCTCCATTCCTGCTCCTCTTTTTTTGCTCAGCTATTTTTGGGAGCCGTGGCCAGTGTCCAGGACCCTCGCTGACTTCTCTCCTGTCCCGTTTGCAGATGACCCAGCAGATGGCTGGGATGAACTTCTATGGAGCCAATGGAATGATGGGCTATGGACAGTCCATGGGAGGAGGAGGAGGAGGATCCCAGGGGAGCAATCCCTCCCTCAGCTCCCCGCTGTGGAAATGAGCCCTCGCTCGCACGTGACCATTTCTGCCTTTGTTCTGTTCTCCAAATCTGCTCCATGAGACATTCAGGGTTTTTGCTTTCAGGTTTGGGGGTCCTGCCCAACCTGGATTTTCTTTTTTTCCATCCCTGAGCTCCATCTCTGCCTTTCCACTGTCACAGCCACGGGGACAGCTGGGTGGCCAGGCCACCAGCACCCCGTCCTCAGCACAGTCAATGCACACGGGGAGGGGAGCCCTCCCTGCACAAAGCTCCACCAGAACTCCTGGGTAGCACTTGATGCCCTGCTGGGCACCTGGGCACAGGTGGGACTGGGAAATCTGGACTGAATCCTGCCCAGAAAGCTGGGATTTCTCACTTCAGTGTTAGCAGATTTTTGGGGGGGGGGGGGGGGGGGGGAGGGGGGGGGGGAGGGAGGGAGGAAGGGGTGGAGAACCTCGTTTGGTGCTGAGGAACTGATTGAAGCCGAGCCCAGGGGCAAGCAAGCCTTGCTACCTCCTCCCTGGAGCAGAGCTCTCCCTGCTCCCACCCTCCTTGGAACCAAAGTCCTTGGGAAAAGCCCTCTCCCACCCCACCCCTGAGCAAGCAGGAATCTCGCCCAGAGTGGGGGCAAAGCCGACAGAATGTGAAAAACTTGCACTGCAGAGTGAATTTTCTGGCTGGTGTTGGGATTTGATGGAATTTCACTTTTAACAATCTAACCAGAGTTAATTCTCCGGGGCCCAGAGCCCTGTGCAAGTTTTCTTACACTTTTAAAAATGACTCTGACATCCTAATTTATACTTTTTTGGGTTTGTTTATTTTTTTCTGTTTTGTTTTGTTCTCGTTGTTGTTGTTCCTGTGTAAAATCCTGATCCCC
>VZTR01016922.1:18762-32717 GCA_013400775.1 Chaetops frenatus | reverse complement strand
CTTTTTTTTTTCTTTTTCGGGAAGGAAAAATGTCAGGAATATTTTACAAAACAACGTGCGCCCTCAGAGCCGTCGGTCCCGCAGATAGAAACCACAAAAATACAAGAGTTTGACATTTAAGAAAGGACCACAGACATAGAAAACGGGACAGGACACAAGGTAGAAAATTCCATTTGCTCGTTTTGAAATATTCCCACTTTTTTCTGTAGCCATCCCAAACCCATCCCCTTCTCTTGGATGTGGGACTGGGGCTCCGAGGATGCTCCAGGTCCCCCCTTCCCGGTGATTTTTGGGGAGGGTGGAGTTGTGAAATGGGAGGAATCTGTCATCAAACCGAGTTTAGCACAAATTTCAGCAGGGGTGGAGTGGCTTCTCCCACCCCAGCTCCCAGAAACCCTAAAATATCCAAGGAAAGTCCTTCCCTGGCTCTTCTTTCCCCCTCAGCTGTCGCCTTCTCATTTAATACCAATTAACTTGTGGTCAATTAAGCTCTGACACCTCCTCATCTCTCCTGGTGATCCCTTTCCATGCAAAATTTGGGGGATTTGAAGCTGGAAAAGGTTTTGGGGTCCTTGTGGGGTTTTGCACTTTCACCCCCATCCCTCCTTTCAGCCTCAGCTTCCAGGGCTTTGGAATTTCTGGCACAGCTCTGGGAGCATCTCCTTTCCTTTAACCCCTCATCATTCCCACCCTTTTATTCCCTTTTATTTTATTTTTAATGGACCCAAACCACTCTGCAGTTCCACAATTCCCTTTTATTCCCCCTCAAACTTTTCAGGGGGAAGCTGGGTTTAAAGATTGCTTATTATGGATCAAATCCCTCAATTTGAAATGGAAATCCAGAATTTTTGGATGGGATAAACATTCCCAAACTTCACTTTGTCTGCTCCTAAAAATCCCTCAGGGTTTTTTCACTCCCCTGGTGCTGCTGCCAACCCAAATTCCAGGAGAAATTCCCAACTTTGCTTCCCCTAAGAGCTGTTTTTAGGTGTAAACTTGAGGGATTAATGACAGATTCCAGAGTCTTGGATCATCTTGAACATTCCAGGTGCTCGTTCCTGGGATGAATTCCAAACTGGGGAGGAGGAGGATGGGATGGGGAAGATTTCTCTCCTTTCATGAAAAGATCAAAGCCCTTTAAGAAAACAAGGCCACCAACTTCAAAGTGCTCTAAACATTCAGGGGCTTCCCCGGCCTTCCAGAGGCCCTCGGGATTGGGAATTCCCTCAGGATTTTCCCTGTGCTGGGAGAAAATTCCCTTTTGAGCCAGAGGGAGCTGGGATCCTGTAGGGAATGGGGGATCAGCATTCCACACCTGTCCTCCCATGGGAGGGACCCCTTCTCTGCCTGCTCCAGAGGCTCCTTGTCCTTCCAAGGGCTCTGGAGAGGAATTTGTGCCCCTCCAAGGGATTTGGAGAGGGATTTGTGCCCTTCCAGGGACTCTGGAGAGGGATTTGTGCCCTTCCAGAGACTTTGGAGAGGGATTTGTGCCCTTTCAAGCACTGGAGCAGTCCTGGATTTTGGAACAGAGCCCCTCACCCACTCCTGGGAAGGTCTAGGGGGCTCAGGGCAGCCCTGGAGGGGGCTGATGGACAGGGGGGATGGAAAAGGGGCACAGGGATCCCCCTGGATCATCCCTCCAGCCCCAGGATTCCCTTTGCCTTGGACACAAATCCCACAGGGAGCAGGATTGGGAGTTGCCCACCCCAATCATGGATTGCTTTTCATTCCACAGGGATAACAGAAAAAAAACAAAAACAAAACCTGGATGTGGTTGAATGCACAAGCTCTGGGTCCTAAAGGAATGGAAAAATTGGGAAAAGGGAAGGATCCAAGGAAAAGGGAAGGATGAGGTATAGCAACAACTGGAGCTCCAGCTGGACACTGCAGCTCCAGGCCCTGGGGGAGCACTGGGATCTCCTGGATTCTCTGGGATTCCTGGAGTCCATCCCGGTGTTCCTGAGGGATGCTCGGGGGTCCCACAATGTGGAGGTTCCTCAGACACCCAGACCAACACTTGGACACTTTTCTGAGTCTTTTTAAACCCAAAATCTTCCTCAGGTGAGCAGGATTGTCCCACCCGCTCATGGAGTGACCCCCAAAATTCCAAGCCTGTTATTTGGGATGGTTTTTTTTCTCCCTAAAAAGTCTTTTCCTGCAGCTTTTCAACTCCTAAAAGAGATTTTCACACCTTTAACCAACCAGCCAAGGACTGGGAGGGGGTTTCTCCAAGAAAAAGAAATCCTGCCCCATCCCTGGAAGTGTCCCAGGATGGGGCTTGGAGCAGCCCATGGGGGCTGGAATTCGATGGAATTTAAAGTCTTTCCCACCCAAACCAGTCTGGGATCCTGTGGAGCAGAGGGAAGACTTCCAGTTGGAACAGCTTTGCTACAAAAACACTGGAAAAGGCCGTGCTGCCCTTGGCACAGTGGGAGCAACCCTGCTGTTCCTGCAGGGAATTCTCCAGATCCGTCTGCAGGCTTGGAATCCCGAGGGAAAAGCAGGGAAAAGGTCTTCCCATCCATGAGGAAAAACTCATTTAGGTTGGCTTCAGCCTGGCCAGTGTTCCTTGACCTGCATGATTCAATTTTTTTCCAAACCAATGGCCAATCCCACACCTTCCAGAGGTTCCCACATCCAGGCATTTCTCATCCAGCTGGAAAGAAGCGTCTGAGTCAACTGGGAGAAAAATTTTCTGCCTGAAAAAGCATCCCTGGTGCAGTTTTTATTAGGAATTATTTCGTACCAGGGAAATCCCTTCCCACCCTGCTGGGGGTTTGCGAGTCCAGGTGGGAATTGTGGAATCTCCTCCCACAAAAAAGCAGATCCAGGCTGGATTTCCCAAGTTGTAGTGTCAGGCAGTGAACAGAAGAGATTCCCTGTCAGCCAAGGGAATCCTGATCCCATTCCTGAGGAATTCCTGGTCTGTTTGGAACCAGGAGCTCCTGGATCCTGGAGGAAAAGTTGGCAGAGCTGGGAAAGGTGCAGGGAATTCTTCCCGCCCTCTCCGGCGCCCTGTGGCAGTAGGGTCAGGGAATTGGTGCTGTATCCCACTGGATTTTGGGAAAACTCCATCCAAACCTCCTCTCCCAGGTTTTCAGCATGCCCTGATGGTGATGAAACACGAGCTGGATTCTGATTGATCCCAATTTCTTGGGAATTTTCACAGAACTTTGGCAAATCCAGCTCATTCCAGGATTTTCTTTTTTCCATGGAAATGCAGGGATAACTCAGGCTTGGAATCTTGGAGTGTTCTCTGTGCTTTGTGTGAATTTTCTCAGCTTTTAGGGGATGTTTCAGCATCGTTCCCAGGTTTATTTTGGTCAAATCCATCCTCGTGATTCCAGCTGGGGGTTTGGATTTCAGCTCTGGCAGTGTCAGGTGGGGGCTGCTCCTCTCTGCTGGGGGCTGGGTGTCAAATGGGCTGCAAAACTGATTTAACTCCACATTAATTCCTCTTTCCAGGAAAAAAATCTCTGGCAAATCCAATGGTTTGGATTTCTTTTCTTGATAGAAAGCAGAGGAAATCATCAAACTCAAAATTCCTTCCAGTGAATTTTGCAATCAGCGAATATTGCACATCAAAAATGCCCTTTGTGAGAAAATATTCCCCCAGAAAAAAACCAACAAAAAACCAACTTGGAGCACAGGAATTTATCCTGGGATGGAGTTCATTTCCCCAGGAGCTGGCTCAGGGCTGGGTTTGGGATTTCTGGGTGTCTTGGCTGTGTTTTTCTCGTGGTTTGAGGAAGGAAAACATCTGACACGAGGTCCTGGGGGTTGAGAAATGAGGAGCTGATGTTGCAATCCCAGCTCTTCCCCCAGTTTGGGTTCCCCACACCAGTTTATGGTGGGTCATTCCCCCTGGGAATTGAGGGGCAGCTCCTGGGGGACTGGGAGGGGAAGGAGGGAATGTTTTCCTGGATTTTGGTGAAGTCACTCTGTGGAGTTCCCATTTCTCCAGGAGCAGGAGGAATGCCTGGGCTGAGCTTTGTCCTTGTCACCCCCCAACTCAACCCTCAGTGATCCACGAGCCAAAATCCTTGGGTTTTCCTCGTTCCCAGGTGGAATTTCACTGGGATTTTTCCAGCAGAAACGCAGGGATGCTGCTGTTGGCCCTCGGGAGCTGCTCCCTGTCACGGCCCAGCCGTGGGATGTTCCTGTTCCTGGCTGGGATGGGAGCAGGGAAGCGCTGCCGGAGGAATGCGGGAATGCGGAGGGGGTGGGAAGCTGTGCCCACGCCAGGAGCAGAACGTCCCTGCTCAGCTCCCTGCTCTGCCCACGCTCCTGCTCCAGCTGGAACAATCCCACCACGGCAGATTTGGAGCCTTCCCATCGGGATTGAGACGGTGAAGCCAGAGGGAAGAGCAGCAGCTTGGAGGAGTGAAAAGATTTTCCTTTTGGGATGCTTTCCCTCATGGAGAGTCAAAAATCCGGCAGAGGCTCAGCCAGGTTGAGCCTCATGGAATTCTGTGTGCCGTGATTTCCTTGGCTTTGTGGAATTGCTCTGTGCTTGGGAGGGAACTTCGAGTCCAAGCCATTGTTTGTTCCAGTCTCAGCACCCCAGGCACCGAGTTTGTTCCCCAAACCACTGCAGGTTCAGGATATCCCACATTCCCAGAGGAATCCATCCAGGAATCATGGCCCATGCTCTGACTGGCAGAGGAGGATTTCATCCTTCATCCTCCATCCTTCATCCTCCATCCTCCATCCTTCATCTATCCTTCATCTTTCCTTCATCCTTAACAGGGAGAAAGGATGGACTTTTCCCCATCCCAGCTCAGCAGGATCCGGCTGATTCCCTTCCCGGTGGTTTGGAGTTGGCAAAGTTTGGACTTGGCAGCAGCTCTGAGTCCCTGTCCACGATGGTGCCAAAGTTGTGGCAGTGCCAGGGGAATCGGCCATGGCACAGCCGAGTCCTGCTGGCCATGGGTTTAGGGTTGTGGAACCCCAAGTGTGGGGTTGGAGACCCCAAAGTTTGAGTTTTTAGACCCCCAGATTTGGTTTGTAGACTCCCAGGTTTGGGGGTTTGTGGACCCCAAGATTTGGGGCTGTGGAACTTTGGGGTTATGGAACTCCAGATTTGAGTTTGTGAATCCCAGATTTGGATTTCTGAACCCCCAGATTTGGGGTTGAGGACCCCCAGATTTGGATTTGTCAACCCCAAGCTTTGGGGCTGTGGACCTCCAGATTTGGATTGGTGGACAACCAGATTTAGGGTTATGCAACCCCAGATTTGGAGTTGTGGACCCCAAGTTTGGTTTGTAGACCCAGAGATTTGGGTTGGTGGAGCCCCAGATTTGGGTTTGTGGACCCCAAGGCTTGGATTTGTGAACCCTCAGGTTTGGGTTTATGGTTCCCCGGGTTTGGGTTTGTTTACTCTTAGGTTTGGGTTTGTGGGACCCCAAGATCTGGATTTGTGAACCCTCAGGTTTGGGTTAGTGGACCCCTGGGACTGGATTTATGATTCCCCAGATCTGGGTTTGTGGACCCCATATTTGGGGTTGAGGACTCCCAAAGTTTGGTTTTATGGACCCCCAGGTTTGGGGTTGGGTTTGTGGAAGGAACAGCTTCATCCCAACAGTCTTTCCCTTCAGGTTTGGGTTTGTTCTGCTGTGGCTGAGCTGGTTCTTCATTCCCGGTGCCACCAGGAGAAGCCCAGGTGGGTTTGTTGTGCTCTGTACATCGTGGAATTCCATGTTTTGCCAAGAAATAATCCTATAAAAACCCCAGCTGTGCTGTGGGGTGCTTTGTGGTGAAGACTGAAGGTCAGAGCCAGCCCCGTTAAATTCCCCATGAACCTCTTGTCCTCTTCCAGTCTCCAAAAACTCCTCATCTTTTGGTGTGTCGGGTTTTTGTTCCTTCTCTTTTGGGAACTGATCCTTCAGGACAGTCATTGGATTTAGGAATATTTGATGAAGAAACCAAGAGTTTCTAGTGGTGTCTCCCCTGAGTAATTTCAGCAAATTTCAATAGGCACCTTCAAAAAAAGCTTCCGTAATTCCCGGGTTTGCTACAAGAACTGGATCCCTCGGAGGGAACCAAAATGCTGCTTGGAAAAACAAACAAAACGAACAAAAAAACCCCAAAAACACTCATCCTGCTCAGGAACTCCTGTCCTTTGTCCATCCCCTGAATTCCAGAGCTGCTCTTGAGATGTTCCCCTGGAGAGAACCAGGGTTGGATTCCACTCCTGCTTGGAACTCAAGTATCCAGGAGGGCATCCCAGCTCTCCAGAAGGGTGTCCCAGACCTCGAGGGAGCATCTCAGAGCCCAGGAAAGGAAATCCCAGAGCCCAGGAAAGGGAATCCCACACCTCAACAAGGACAGCCCGGTCTGGAGGAGGAGAAGGAGGAGGAGGAGATCCCAGCTCCAAGAAGGGCATCTCCAGGAGGGGATCCAAGATCTTGGGAAGGTCATCCCAGCCTTCAGGGAGGGTATCCCAACCCCTGAGGAGGGAATCCCAGCTGTCAAGGACAGCATCCTACTCCAAGGAGGATGAATTCCAGACCCCAAGGACATCCCAACCCCTGAGAAGGGAATCCCAACCTCAAGGAGGGCGTCCCAGTCTCAAGGAGAGCATTCCAGTCCTCGAGGAGAGCATTCCAACCCCAAGCAAGGCTCCTCAGACCCTGGGGAGGGACAGCCAGACCTCAAGGAGGACATCCCAGCTCCAAGGAGAGCATTCCAGACCTCAAGGAGAGCATCCCAGCCCTGCAGCTGGGAAGGAAGGGGCTGGGAGGGGGCTGATCTGCCAGGATCTCGGTATTCCCGCTCCGTTGGGTCGCCTTCTCCCGCCTCCCACGAGGCATTCCCAGAGTTTGTCCTTCGGGTCTGGATTTGGCCGGATGCGAGCGCGGTCAGCGGCGAGACACGAGGAGAAGCCCAGCAGATGCTGAGGGAGGCGAGTGCCCCTTTCCCTGTCCCCTCTTGCTTTGGCAATGGTCACAGGCTACATGCTCCCGGGAAAAACCAAAAAAAAAAAAAAAAATCGGGAAAAAAAAGGCAGGGAAATGGCCACCAAAAGTGCTGGGAAAGCGACCAAATGGGATGAGACTGGCAGAGGTTCCCGGTCCATCCGGAGTTCTCTTGGGTATTGCAGTGAGTGTGTTGTTAGCACGTGGCAAAGCTACATAAGAGAAGATGCTACATTCCTTGGAAAACAAAAATAGTGCTGAGTTGGATTTGTTCTGAGTTTGGTGGGGTTTTCCCACTTGGAAAGCCACCTTTTCCTGGGAGGCAGGGAAAAGGAATGGGAGGAAAAAAGGACCTCATCCTCAGCCAGACTAAGCTGCTCCCAGCGGGAGAGAACCTGGGAGCTTCCAGGACGAGGTCTGGGAACAGTCTGGGATCGTTGGCAGTCGCAGCCCTCGGAGGGAATTTTTGCCTCTCCTTCCCCCCTCTGCCTCACACATGGCCCTCACTCCCTCTCCCTTCCCAGGGAGGGCGTCCAGGGCAGATTTTTTTGGGGGAAGGAGATTGAAAATTAAAAGAAAAAAAAAAAAAAGAAGAAAAAAAAAGATATTTACAGCTCTCCACGACCAGTTCTGCAAGGTCTCCTTGTATGTCTCCTTCCCAATCCCAGGCCTCTATGGGCAGGAGGGGCTGGTGGAGCTCTCCAGAGAGGACTGGGAGAGGCGGCGGGTCAGGGGTCCGATGCTGGAGTCGGCCAGGGAGGAGGTTGGGAAGAGTTTGTACCAGCCCGAGACAGCGCTGGAGAGATCCAGCTCCTCCAGGATGATCTGGGCCATCCCCATGAAGCACTTGTGGTCCATGCGCCCGTAATCACCCCAGACGATCACCTGCGGGCAGGGAGGGGCTGCTGGAGCTGGGAATTCCAGGGAAATCTCACCCAGATGGAAAAACCCCGCTGTGGTCGGACTTGGGAAGGTGTGAAGGATGCAGGGAGAGCTCTGGAGATCCCTGGCCTTGCTCCCCTCGCCCTGTGAGGGTGGGCAGGCCCTGGCACAGGGCATTCCAGATCCCAAAGAGGGCATTCCAGACCTCGAGGAGAACACCCCAATCCCCAGGAGAGCATCCCATCCCCAAGCAGGGCATTCCAGACCTTGAGGAGAACATCCCAACCCTGAGGAGAACATCCCAGACCTTTGGAAGAGCATCCCAACCCTAAGCAGGTCATTCCAGATCCTAAGGAGGACATCCCAGACCCCAAGGAGAGCATCCCAACCCCAAGCAGGCCTCCCCAGACCCCAAGGAGGGCACCCAGACCTCTCAAGGAGGACAACCCAGCTCCAAGGAGGGCATCCCAGCCCAGACAAGCTGTGGCTGCCCCATCCCTGGAAGTGTCCAAGGAAAGGCTGGATGGGGCTTGGAACCACCTGGCACAGGGGAAGGTGTCCCTGCCCACCTGCAGGACTTTGCCCTGGGGACTCTCCTCGAAGAGCAGGGGCTGCTGGTACGAGGGGTCACAGGTTTTCTTCACCACCTTGGTCTTCTTCTTGGCCAGGCAGACACCGTTCTCCAGCAGGTAAACCTTCACATAGGTGGCTGCCGTGGGAAACGGGGACAAACAGGGATGTGGAGCAGGATCCTGGGATGATCCCAGCACAGCACCCACCCCCTCCATCCCCAACCCCCTCCCTCCACAGCCACCTACCCGGGATGCACTTGGAGCCCATCTTTGGGATGAGTCCCCTGGCCTGGATCACATCCACCTCCAGCTGCCCGTTGCGGTCAGCCATGGCCACGTGGACATCGCCTGCAAGGGGGGACACACCTTCAGGGCCACCCCTGGTGGTCACCTCCCCTCTGGGGACAGCCACAGCCCCGTGTCCTCACCCCCATCCTCACACCCAGCCTGATCTGTTGGGAATTAGGGGCTCAGCGCAGGGGAAGGAGCTTGGATTGAGCAGCAAGGAGAGATCCGGGTGGGAGCCCCTCATCAGCCTCATCAGCTCCCTCCCTTTCCATGGGGATTTTATCCCTGGTGGTGGGAATAAGGCTGGGATTTACCCAGACTGGGCCTTGGCTGGGTGATTCCCCAGAAAAAGGAGAGGCTGGGACAGGAGGGACCAGGGGCCAGGAACTCAGAGGGATCCAACCACTCCTTTTCCCTTTTCTCTTTTCCCTTTTCCCTTTTCCTTCCCCTCTCTCTCTCATTTTCTCTTTCCCCTTCCCCTTCCCCTTCCCTTCCCTCCCCTCCTGCTGGGATTCATCCAGGACCAGCTCCCAGTGCCACAGGGCCAAAGGGGGACAGGACAGGGGACCCCAGACAGCTCCTCCCATTCCCAGCATCTGCAGCCCCAGCAGGATCAGGGCTGGCCACCTTGGGGTGTGTCCCCAGCTGCCCTGCTCACCCATCGGGGGGGTTGCCAGGGTCTGCCGCCCCACGAGCTGCCCCGGCCCCAGCCCGTCGAGGAAATCGCTGAACTGGCTCTCTGCTCCCAGCCGGGTGGTGGGGAAGATGAACCTGCAAAGGATTTTCATGGAGCATCCCTCTGCCCATTCCGGGGAACAGCCCGGGAGGGGATCCCAGCACCGTTCCCAATCCCTGCCCCGTTCCTTACGTGCCGTCGGAGCTGTTGCTGTTGGTGCTGCCGTCCGTGGACTCCCGGCTGCCCTGCCGGGTCACCCTGGTCCTCATCTCCACGGCGATGCCGGTCTCGGTGCTCCTGCGGATGGTGCTGCGCAGCTTTTTGGGGCCTCCCTCTGGAATTGGGGACGGCATCACCTCTGGCTGCTGCCCCCAGCCCTTCCCTGCCTTCCTGGTTTCCATCATTCCCGGGGAGCTGTGCGCCGTTCCCCGGGTGAATTCCCACGGGATCCCGCACGGACACATCCCGGTGCAGCAGGAGGGGAGAGCCACGGGCCGGCCCCGTGTCCCCGTGTCCCCCCCACCCCATCTGCCACCGTGCTCTGTCCCAATGTCACCGTGGCTTTTGGTGGCTGAGAGTCCCCCCTGTGCCTGAGACCTCCCCACTCACCCTTCAAGTGTTGGCAGCGTCCCTTGGCCTCCAAAGCCCCCACCCAGAGGGGACAGGAACCGGCAGGTGTGGGCACAACCACAACACTGCTTGGTGTCCACTTTCTCCACCTCCTTGGCCTCCAAAGTCCCCATGTCCCCGTGGAACAGGGGACAGCAACCGGCAGGTGTGGGCACAACCCCAAAGCTGCCTGATACCCCCTTTCTCAATCCCCTTGGCCTCCAAAGTCCTGGTGGAACAGGGGACAGGAACCCACACTGTCACAACCCCAACACTCCTGATGTCCCCTTTCTCCACCCCCTTGGCCTCCAAAGTCCCCATGTCCCCATGCCAGAGAAGACAGCAACCCACAGGTGTGGGCACAGCCCCAACACCACCTGATGTCCCTGATGTCCCCTTTCCTCCATCCCCCGTCCCTGCCAGGTGTCCCCGGCGGTGGCAGGTGGCAGATGGCAGCAGCAGGAGGAGGAGGAGGGTGGCACGAGCGGCCACCCCTGGCACTGTCACCAGCCCCTGCCGTGTGACCATGTGTGAGGGCTGGCATGGCCAGCTTGGCCCTGCTGCTTCGGGGCTGTCCCCACGGAAGGGTTTGCCCGGTGCTGGCGGCTCCCTGGAAGCAGCCGGAGCATCCCGGCCCTGCCATTCCAGGTGCAGTTATGATTTTGGGATAAATTTAACCCCTTCGGAGCCACCTGGGATGGCGAGAGGGCTCCGGATTAACTCTTCCTTTCCCAAATCATGGAGTGCCAGCAAGGAGCGGGATAAAAAGCAATAACCCGGGGAAAAGGCTGCGCTAAAAGGAGCTTTGTGCTTCCCCCGCCCCTCAAACAGCTTTTTTCTGAGCATTTAAATATTTCCCAGAGTGCTGGAGAAGTCCTTTCTCCAAGCTCCTGCCCACAGCCAGGACTGGGAGTTACTGGTGAGGGGGACACTGAGGTTGGGCAGAGCTCCAGTGACTTCCTCACCTCGAGTCTGCAAATTGGGCCCCTGCAGAAGTGCTGGGGAGGGGTTAAAATGTCATTTTTTTTTAGGTGCCATTTTCAGATGAGGTTTTTTTTCTGTCATTTTTAGGTGTCATTTTTAGGCATCATTTTTTTAGGTGTAGTTTTTTAGGTGTTGTTCTTTTAGGTGTAGTTTTTGAGTGTCATTTTTTTGTGTCATTTTTTACGGGTACTTTTTTAGGTGTCGTTTTTTAATGTGCATTTTTTCAGGTGCCATTTTTAGCTGTCATTTTTTAAATGTCTCAATCGCATGCGGGCAACCAAAGCAAGGAGGGTGGGCACCTAAAAACCAAGGGTGGGTTTTAAAATAGGGGGGGGTTAAGCGGCTTTTTTAAGGTGCCATTTTTAGGTCCCTCCATCACATCACACAGGCAACCAAAGCAAGGGGGGGGGTGGGTACCTAAAACCCCAAGGGTGGGGTTAAAAAGGGAGGTTTTAAGTGTTAATTTTAGATGTCATTTTTTAGGTGTGGTCTTTTAGGCATAATTTTTAGCTGCCATTTTTAGCCGCCATTTTCAGGTGCCATTTTCAGCCGCCATTTTGAGGTGCCTCCATCACACGCGGCCAACCAAAACATGAGGGGTGACCACAAAACCTCAAGGTGGGGGTCAGGGTGGCCTCTCACCGGTCTGGTTGAGCTGCAGGGTGCTCTTGCTCCACTGGGACAGCCCCACAATTGCCACCATCTTGGCGCCCAGGCTGGAGCGGCGCTTCTTGCTGGCGGTGACAGTGACGGAGTCGGCGCTGCCACGCGCGCTCTTCTCCAGGTTGTACATCTCGCCACTGATGCTGGAGCTGCGCACCACATTCCTGGCGGATGAGGAGCTGGCATCCCCGTTGAACATGGTCAGAGCTCCTGCCGGCACCGGCACCGGCTCTGCTGCCCGGGATCAGCTGCAGGGACAAGGTGGGGACGCTCAGGGGTGGCAGTGATTGTGGCACGGCCGTCGCATCCCCTCAGGGATGGTGGTGCCCTCAAAGTGTTCACAAATCCAGGAAATTCAGGTGGCACGACCCACCGAGGGCTGGAAATCAGGGAAAGGTTCTTCCTCCAGAGGGTTGGGGGCTGCCCAGGCTCCCCCAGGGAATGGGAACATTCCCAAGGCTGCCAGAGCTCCAGGAGCGCTTGGACACAGCTCCCAGGGATGAACAGGGTGGGATTTTGGGGTGTCCCTGGACTGGATCATCCTTGTGGATTCCTTTCATCTCAGTATATTCTGAGATTTTCCCCACCCATGGGAGCAGCAGGACCCCTGGGATGAAAACCCAGCCCTGTCCCAGCACGCTGAGGGACTTGGACACTCCCAAAATCCAGGAGACACCTGGATGGGCAGAAGGCTCTGAGTGTCACCAACCTGCCCAGCCGGGACAAGAGGTCCCTCAGGTACAGCCCCATCCACCCCTGAGGACATCCGAAGTCACATCCAGCCGAGTTTGCCCTGCATCCCCTTCTCCAGACCGTGCCCAGGTGAGCCTGCCCCAGGTGATTCCACCTCGGGATGGGAATCCCTGGAGCAGAGAGCGCCGGGGGATTGGGAGCACCGGAGGTGGATACCAGACCTCTGGCACAGCCCCGCCGCCTTCCCTTGCCCATGAATATTTAAATTCCAGCGGGATGGAGCATCCATCTTCCAGGGAAAGGTGAATTATTAACTGCAGGCCAAGCGAAGCCACTTTGTGATAATGGATGGAGGCAGGGCCTGGAAAAATGTTTCCCTTTCAGGAGAGAGGGATGGACAGGAGCACAGGGGAGCTGCGGGATGGGGAGTGGGGCAGGGTGGGGGCTCTGCTGCTCCACAGCGGCCACAGCTGGGATGGGACCTGGCAGGAATCATGGACTCAGGGCATGACTGGGGTGAGACCAGGCAGGAGCTGTGGGATCCGCTCCAGCACTGCTGAACTCGTGGATTTATCAATTACAGGGGTGAGTGGGTGATGAATCATTAATATCATTAATGAGCTCACTCCTGGCTCGTGTTTTCCCCCCTGGCTCTGCCCGGGCATTGACCCATGGCCTTCCCCCCACGTCTCAAGCTGGGGGGGCTCAGCACTGAGCCCCAGCTCCAGAGGGATGGAGCCCCTGGGATAAGACTCTCGGTGTGGGAAGAACCCCACTCCAGAGGGATGGATTCTCTGGGATAAGGCCATCAGTGTGGGAAGAGCCCCATTACAGAGGGATGGAGCCATTGGTACCAGGTGCATCCCAGCTCTGGACCTGCTCCATCACAGCCATGTGCTGATGTCCAGCACCTCCTCGAGGAGGGGTCAGGGCTGATCTGCTTCCTTGGGGACCTTTGGGATGACACTTTCCAATGCCACTCTCAGGCTCCAAACCTGCTGCAGTCTCTGAGTTTTCCCTTAGGATGCCCTTGACACAGGGAATGGATCCCGAACACTTCCCCAACCGCAGCATCCCACTGCACCCGGTGCCTCAGTTTCCCCACGGGCAAAACCTGGCTGAGGCTGTGCCTGAACAAACACAAATCCCTCTGCACGAGGGCTCAGCTGGGCCCAGCCCAGACGTTCCAGGTGAGAAATTCCCAGAACAACCCAACCCTGTAGGGCCTGGAGAACACAAAAGGCTCCTGTTGCTGGTCCCCACTCGCTGCTCCAGCTGCCCAGAGAGCGCCAGGCTCTGGTGGGAGCAAATTAGATCAGGAGAGCACAGCACTAATGGGATCATTTCCAATGCAACACACACAGGGATAATCCGCCGGAAAGGAAGCCGAGCGCGCTCCTCAGCCCGAAGGGAGGATTTGCTTTCCCTTGCCCGTGATTTTACCCCTTATCTCTCTGCACAATCTGTTTCTGCCTGGAGTGGGTGCTGGGTGGGTGCCCGGGGGGTGCCTGGTGCTGAGATGAGCTGGGCTGGAGGCTGGGTTTGAGTGCTGGAGCCTGTGGCTGCCACAACTGAGCCGGCCTTGGCACAGCCACAGCCTCCTTGGCATGGCCACAGCATCCTCACCACGGCCACAGCATCCTCACCACGGCCACAGCCTCCTTGGCATGG
>VZTR01016917.1:0-12826 GCA_013400775.1 Chaetops frenatus | reverse complement strand
ACCTTGTAGATAATCTTTCATTGTAACACAATACTCTAGATACCAGGAACTAGATTTAGAAGGAAAAAGCTATACAAAACTATAGCCACTTTCTCTTCAATATTCTATGATTATTTTAATGAAAAACTGATATTCATCAGATAATTGTGCAAAAACATTGATGCTTTTAATATGTATCTGCTGGCTTAGTATTGCAAAGGCAAAAAAGTTAACTGAAACACTAGACTTCGAACCATGTAGGAAAACAAAAGCCTTAAAACTAGATTAAAAAATTTTCTTATTACAGAAATATTACAGATTTGGCATCAGTTTGGTATAAATACTGTTATGTTTTTCTATTTCAGTAAAGATACTTACCTGAGTAGTTTTTCCTGATCCAGTCTCTCCTACAATCAAAACAACTTTATGGTCCTTTATTATTTTAACAATTTCCTCCTGTTTTTCAAAAACTGGTAGTGATTGCCTGAAGGAATCAAATTCTGATGCCCTTCTTTTCACTGGAACCTGAGGGATACCATCACTAAGTCGTCCACTTGTCTTGTTCACTTCTTTGTTCTCTGTGAGAAGAGAAGTCAATAAATTACAAAGGCCACTAAAAAACTGGTTAAAATTGTACTTTAAGATGAACACTCCAGGGATTAGCATCCCTGTTGATGAAGTGAGAAACCCATGACATATTTAAAAGTGATTTTCATGGTAACACATCCTCTTATGGTGCTTGAAATAAATATAGTTCAAAAGATTTTTTTACTTCCATAGAAATTTTGAACACAACTGAATTATCGCAGTGCATTGCTCAAGTTAGAAAAAGGCATGAAGAGCTTAAAAAAAAATAGAAACTGAACCAGAGTAAAAAGCCTGGGACACATTTCTTTGGCCTTGTATCTGTTTACACATTCCCATCTCAAAAGTTTGCCTAGAAAAACCCACCACAGAGTTAAACATTTAAGTTATTCCAAACTGACAAGTATGTTTTCCAGCTAAAAGATAACTTTACTGTGGTTCATATGCCTTCTTTCATACCCTTATTGGTCTTTTAAGATCTCCTTTCAGTCAGTCTTACATAATCTAATAGTCTAGCCTGTGAGATTTGTCTTAAAATGTACTAATTGAAACATGATGTATTGAGAGCCCTGGAGCCACACAGCAGTGTGATGTATCAGAAAGCAATGCATAAGCAGCTAAAAAATCTGCAGTCTTCGGAGGAGGCTACTTCAACATCAGTATTGTAAATGTTACTCTATAATTCCTTAATAATTATTTTCCAGAAGAATGAGAAGCTCACTGTTAACACAATTTAATTTCAATTATATAGGCATAATGCAATTATTTAACGCAATTAACAGATTCCTATATTAAATTACAAACACTGTTTTACCAAGATAGACACAGACTAACAGATTAAAAGAGCCAAAGACCATTCTGGAGAAGTAAAGAAAGATAATTTTACGTTAATCACTAAGTTATACCCTACATTCCTAAGAAATTGCTTTTTGGTAGTTTTATTATACTTTCCCTCAGTTCACTAAACAATCCTACCAAACAAATAAAACAACTGAGAAAGAAAACTAGCAAAGGAAGCACTTAAAGCATGAATACAATGAATCAAATATCCATTTAAACAAGGCGTACTGCTATGTTCTCTGTTCAAAGCCAGCCTTGTACACAGAAACACAACATAACTTTTACAAATATAAGTGTTAAGGCAACAACTATGTTGAAAGCATTGTTTAAAAAACCCATTTTATATCAGAAGTTTGTCTTCCAGAGAATTTTATGTCCTCTAGAAATCAAGAAGTTTACATAATAGCCTGAGTTTCCTTAGTATCTCTTAGAGACCGAATCTATTTTAGATGACAAAACAAAACATGAATTCCTTATTTTATCAAGGACAAGGATTCCTAACGGCACAACAGCCAGTCTCATTTTCTCTTAAGGGTATTCTTACACAGAGTAATGATAACACTTGTCTCTTCAATCTTACCCCATGGAATTTGCAGAAATCCACATTTCACAATCTCATTTAACAAAAAAATCTGGCCGAAATCAGCTCAAAGAATCAAAATTAACTTGATACAGGGGAGACAATGGAAGCCCACTGCAATATCAGTGACATGACTACCTGGGAGCCTTACGACACCAGTTTTAAAAGAACCTATATTAACTGTTGAAAGTCAAGAAAATTATTAGGTTTGTTTGCAAAGAAGGGTGTCAGTTAGGACAGAAGAAGAGACAGAAAATAGAGGTGTTTGTTTTGTGGCTGCGTTGTGGGTTGTTTTCTCAAGTAGTGTTGATTGCTAAGTCCATATCACAAGACACACTGAACATACCAGATTCAACAGCATAGGCATTTCCTCGTTCTGTCTTTGGCAGAAGTTCTGTTCGTTCTTTATTTGTGACAGGAAAATTCCAAATTAAAGTATGAACAGCGTGTTTTGTACCAGGAGTTAAGGCACAAGTCATTACTGCACGTTTTAGTTCTGATCCATCCTTTTTTCTAACAGTTAGGTATCGATTTGCTCCTTTTCTGGGAGAAAGGAAAAAAAAGGGCATCTTAGGAATAAGCAAACTAGTTACCTCCATGTAATGATCTTTGACAATAATTCTTCCAAGATGACTTTCAGCTTATTTTCAAATATAATGTCATCATTAGAATCTTCCAAATAATGTCCTAAGCAGCATAATGCAACATTCGCAACAGTCATCATCAAAAGCACCTTCTATTCATGTGAGGTAGCACAAAACAGACACTACAGATATTGGATGACTATGCCCCAGTTATCACTGCATTTGTCTCACAAAATACAGCCAGTTTCACCAATCCTTTTATCAGTCAATACTGAGAGTTATGACACCAAGCTGACTTTTGGACTAACTTGAAAGATTCAGAAGCTAAAAATCAACAAATAGGCATAATAGACAAAAAAGATCCCTGCTAAGTGACATTCCAAGCCTTAACAAGATCCAGTAAAATGTATCAGATCTCAGGATGATCATTATCAAAGATTTATTACATAGAAATGGAGCCAAAATAGTAAACCATAACACTGCACTACTTCTCAGACTGAACTCTGAAACGAAAATGCAAAGAGTTGTTGTAAATATATTTGAAACTGAACTAACTTGAGCCTGGGCTACAACTGACATATCAACCCTTTCAAAACGACTTCTCAGGGTAAGAACAGAAGGTCACACTAAGAGCCCAGTGGCCAGTCTCTGGCAACAGTGGAAGACTGGTAAAGGTAACCAGGTGCTGGCAGGGGCAGGCTCTGTGAGGAGAGGCACAGCCACCTCCAGCAGACCTCGGTAAAGAGGACTCTGTCCTCTTCTACATCCTCATTTCAAGTACTTACATACACTGTTAAGACTTCCTTGATCCTTGCTTTCCCCAGGCTGAACAGCCCTAGCACTCTGGCCCTTTCATGCCCTTCACCAGGTTGTTTGTTGATCCTCCATTGAACTCTCTCCAGTCTAGGCCTCTGTCCTCCTGGTGATCCCAGCAGTGGATAGACACAACACTCCTGGTATAGCCTAATCAGTGCTGAGTAGAGGCGAAGGTTGACCTCCCACTGTCTGCTGGCAACACCTGAATCCTCTTCTATGCCTCCCAACAGAAGCACTCTTTTGAACATGCTACTCTAAGTTACACTTCAGCTGTCAATGCAGGAGATTCTATGCAAAACCTTTGAAAACACATTGGTGCCGAGAAAAAAGAAAACAGGATATATCTTCGTGAGAAGTCTTTTTTATGCAGACGAAGTCTCCAAAACTGCATCGCAAACTAGCATGTCACAAGTTTTTTTTACTCAGACATCAAGCAAAGCACAGAGATGCTTATTTTTGTATCTACTTTTTACAGTTTCTTCTCTACTACCATTCCCCAAAACACCACAGGATAAGTTAAAAACACAGATCGTTTTAACACTGATAACAGTAATTTGCACCAAAAAGAAAAAATAATACATAAAAACAAGAGTCAAACTTACCCTTTACTTTTAGATATCAGTCCAAGCGAGTGACAGAGCTGGTGAACAAACGCTCTTTCAGTTCTCGTGAAAGAAGACGGAAATTTCATTTCTGGAAAGATAATTTAAAAAAAAAAAAACAAAAACCTCAGCATAAAACTTCAACAGGCAGTAGCCCTGACGTATGACCTTGGTGTCGCGAGTTTATCAGCCCGCAAGCCCTCAGCAGGACTGGTGGCAGCGCTGTCCCCTCGCACCCATGTGGGACACACCCCCTCGAGACAGCTCGGCCGCCCGAGATGCTCCTGCCCGGGAGCGCCCGCGGGCCCGGCTGCCTGCCCGCCCCTCTCCGTGCCGCTCCCCCACGCACCCGTGTCCTCCCCATAGCGGAACCGCTCCAGAGCGAGGTTCACCGCGATCTCCACCTCCTCGTCCACGCGGATATCCTTCAGACCTTTACCGCCTCGGCCGCGGCCCGGAGCGGCGGCAGCGCCCAAGCCCGCTGTGGCCCCGCCGTGCTGCCGCGGCGGAGCGTTCCTGCGCCGCGACATGGCTCTGCCACAGAGCGGGGGCTCCGCCACACGCGGGGGGCGACAGGCGGCCCCCGGGGCAGCGACGAGCCACCCTCGCAGCAGCAGCAGCAGCAGCAGCAGCAGCAGCAGCACTCGCGGGCCGGCGCGGCGCCGTGACGTTCTGGCCTGCGCCGGGCGGCAGCGGGAGGAGCTGGCACCGGCGAGGCTGCCGCGGCAGGCGGAGCCTCCTGGCAAACGGAAGGAAGCGCCTGGGGTGCTTCTGTCCCCCGGTAATGTTACGGTGTGTGTCGTGGAAGCGGCGTTGAGCAATAGTGTCGCAGTCGGCCGTCACTGAAGAAGCAGCACTGATACCTGTCAGGCCACGACTCATGCGTTTAATTGAATGACGTTCAGTGTAGGTGGTAGAATCATCGCAGTCCTCAGCCTTGTTGTTTGAATGTTTTACAGAGTCATCAAGATTTTCCTTCTCTTTCTTTTCCGTCTTTATTTCTCTCCTTTCTTGTTATGTCTTCTGCCCTTGCTCTATGCCAGATTCTGTGGTGGGGATTGGAAGGTTGTTAGTTGTAAATGCGGAGAGCTTGTTAGCCAACCCTTCTGCAGTTCCATAGTGGGCCAGTTGCTGGATTTTGGGTGACCATATAGTAAAAGGATAAAAGTCTCTCACACGTGGACTGGTGTCTTTGTTCAAGTGAACAAAGAATTTACAGGGAACATTACGTCCCCAATCAAATGGGTCGTGGTATGGTCACACAGGGAAGTTTTCGTAACAGTCTGGTAATCCAGATGGGACCCTAAGCTGCCATCTTCACAGCTCCCCTTCTTCAGACATCGAACTGCCATGGAGTTCATGGGGAACTGTGTCAGTTCACCTGAGGTGTTTGAAGCAGGGAGGATACAAAGGATGAATGTTAAAATTCCTGAAGTATATTCAGCATAAACTGTAAGGGCCTCAAATTATTTTTAATAAATTTCTGAAATTATTTCAGACTTTTCCTTGCTACAAACTTATATATATAGTTGGTGAAATTAGGTTAGTGCCTTGAGTATGGGTGCACAGCCTGATCAGCAAAAGGCACACATAAAGGGGTTTTTAAGACGTCTCCCAAGTTGCGCAGGGGACTGAGGTCACCTGTAAGGTGTGCAGGGGAGATTGAAGTCTCTCCTAAGGCATGTGGCGGCTGCAGTCCCCTGTAAACCATGCAGAAGATCTGGAGACCCTCATAAGGCACGCAGGGGCTGGGGTCCCTTGTAAGGCCTGCAGGGGGGTTGAGGTTTAGGGCCACTTGTTGAACAGGGGTCAGTCAGTCCTTAACACAAGGCAAAAGCTGTTCCAAACAGATGGTTTATGATCTCTGCTGCTCTTCACCAGCTGCAGTGGGGAGATAAATTCAGATGCCCAAATCCAGAGTGACACAGATGGGAGTTACAAGGCACGCAGTGTGCTGATGTAACCCATCCCAGAGAAGCCATCGGGAGCTCCAGGCAGAATTCTGACAGTGCCCAGTGAGTTCTCACCAGCCTGTGGCCATCCAGGGGAAAGGAAAGTACATGTCAGACTGTACCCATATCCACAGCAGTCTCCAAGGTGAGCTGCCCATCTCCCTGCATTCCTCTGTGAACATTGACGGATGGTTTGAGGGATTAGTTAAACTTGATATAGCAAGAAAAGATTGGTAGGAGAGTTGTTAAAGCATTTTAAAAGATTACGTAGGAAACTTTAAAAACCTGTGGCTGTATCATGTGCAAGAGACAGTGTTTTAGTGTGTGTGATTCCTTTAAAACATTTCAGGAGTTTATTTTGCAGCTAACAAATAGGCAGTTGATGCACAAATGGACCACATCGCTGGAAAGCACACACACACGGAAGGAATTGTTCACTCTAGATTGCTTCTATGTGCACATAGAGTCTCTTCAGAGAGGGGGACCCACGAAGATCTGGTGTAGAGGTACACTCATCTTCAAGCAACGTGCAGTTTGTGATTATTTAAATTGATTGTTGTGGAAATTTGGAATACCATGCCAAAAGGAGGTACTTCAGAAGGTATGCTGAAATGCTGCTTTATTTTTTGTATGTGTATGACTACTACTTGCTTGTTACGGTTGTAATTCTGTGTATATCTCAAAAAATAGTTATAAACCCACATTTCCCTACACGTACACTTATTTTAAGTAAGAGTATGGTAAACATGCAAATAATATTTGAAGATTTTCTCTAGAATATGGAGAATTGTTCCAGTTGTCTGGTAAGATTTGCTATTCATAAACAAAGGCCATTCTCAGTTGCCTGGTTTACAGGAGCAGGAAATCTTTTTAGTATTCAAAATAATGTCATATCTATTAACTTGGGGAATTCTGTTTCATTTTCTTCCAGGAGGGTAATATGAAAAGAGTACTGCCTGAGCAAGAAACTGTCTTTGTTGCCTAGTGTTTTGTATTGTTCCTTTGGTGAAAAACAAAAGGAAAAGCTGCTGTTCAAAAAAAAATGTGAATGAGAAAGTGTTTTTACCTTTAGGAGGTTGTCATGATCCAGTTACTAAGGTTCTTAGAAATGCCCCTGCCCAAATAAAGGTGCAAATGAGACCATATGCCAGTGACAATAGTATGGGGTTTATTTGATAGTAAATATGACAGAGAGAAAGAAAGAAATAGAAAATGGTGGGGGCAGGGGGAGTGGGGACAGAAAGGGGTTGACAGAGACAGAATAAGGAAAATATTACTATCTGTGGATCCCAACAATGCCCTCTCCAGCTGGTGTTCTTGGTGGTGAAGGTCACTCCCCAAAAAGCACAGAATCTGGTGGGTTCATATAGGCTCAGGCCAGGTAGGGAAACCCAGGCACCTCCCTNTTTACAACACACCAAAACTGCCTCCCCCCACCTTGGCCTGGGGGGGAAACCTGTGCAAAGCTGCTCCCAGCAAATGGGTCTGTGGGCTATGGCCTCCCCCACCCCAAAACAAGCCAGAGATGATTCTTAGCATGGCTGCTGGGTTTGACTCACGTTCTTTTCCTTCTTTACTTGTTTGTTTCAGGTGATTGAAGAGGTTTTCCCTTTATCTGATCTCAGTTTGACGTTCAGTCCAAAGTACCAGTCAGGTATCTCCAGGGAGGTTTCTTTGTAGCTTCTTTATACAGTTTTTATTATAATGAGCAAAACTTTGTATCAGTGTTTGAGGCATGAACTATTTCAGTCTCTGACAGAGGTATGTTAAGCCCTTTGAATCTGCAGGGACTTTGGCACTTACTGCACTGCGGCTAAGATACAAAATTACTGGAATCAGCTCTTTTACAAAAAGTTCATGAAGATAACTTGTCATAAGAAAACTGTGATGGGAATGAATGGTTCTATACTAGATTGTGTTGCTCCAGCAGAAACAGAACAGAGTGCATCTCCATCCCTGAATCAGCTGTGTAAAAAGGAAATTTAAATACTTAAGCTGTATTTTGGGGAAGGGGCAATAAATGATAACAAAGAGAGGCCATAATTAAGTTCCCATGTCTGATCACAAAAAGTAAGCATGAGGTTTTCTCAGAGCTGTGGGATTTGAGATCCACGGATTCCTAGGTTAGGAAAATTGACTCCGTTTGACTGAGACAACTGAGAACTTAGAGAATAGCAGTGGAGAGGTAATGCAGAAAATTAGGACGATAGGCGAGGTCGGTTGCAACTGGATACAATTGCAGCAGGAGCACCAGCCTGTATTAAGTCAGTGGCAGCACAGGAAGAACCTGAAGTTCTAACATCACAACAGACACATACATGTCACTTAAATTAAAATTAAACTTAATTAAATTGAACCTTTAATTCAAAAACCTGATAGCAGTATCTGATGATGGAGAAAAACATCACCAGTGTGAGCAAGTGATGCACATTTCAAGTAAAGCAGAGACTGACTTAACTGATGTTGCTTCACATAACCCAGATCTAGTTCTGTTTGTACCACTCCCTACAAGGACAGCAACAGAGTGGGTGTGCTGTGGTGAGTGGGGACAGGTAACAGAAGCCAGCAAGGATGAGTGCACAAGCAGCAGAACTAGTAGCTTTGAGATATGCAGCACATGTGGAAAGAGGGAAATGGGCGAGCATCTGTACAGATTCTTGGTATGCTTTTGGGATATGTCAGGGAACGGGGATGTTACAGGAAAAACATGGATTTTCACATCACCCAGCATAATGTACTGTTGTGGCTTTGATGGCTGACCAGAGGAAATGCCAAATTTGATAGACCCTAAGACAATGTATGAGAAGGACTGTTCCACAGAAGAAGAGATGCAATGGGAAAAATGAAAGGCAACTCAAAATGATGATGGGATGTGGACAATTGGGGGAATACCAATTCTACAAAGAATATTTAGTCACTCTGGCTAGATGATTTCATGATAAATCCCATGGAGGGACACAGGCAATAGTTATCCAAGAACAAAAAATATGGCCAGCTTCAGGAATTTATGCCACCACAAAAGAGAATCACAAATGTCTGCCCAACTTGACATGAGTTTTCAAGTAGCAGACTGAGTTCACAGTTAAAAAGATGACCATGGACTCATTTATCTTTTCAGGGACTGCAAAGAGATCCTGCAGACATGCCACTGTGGCTGGGTAGTAGTAGACACAGCTGTCAGGCTGGGCAGAAGTCATTCCAACAAAAAGGACTTATGCAGGAGGAATAATAGAAGCCCTCATAAAGACATCAGTGTTCATTTTATAGCAAATGTGATACCAAAATTTTCCAGATAGAAAATTTCTACAACAGTTTTGAGTATTAGAAAGCAGGCATTCTTTATTGCAACACACTGGTCACTCAGAGCATCCTTCCTCTACTTAATTGCCCTGAGTATTGGGGAAACAGAGTTTTTATCATACACACTGCTTTACATAATTGTTAGCTATCCCTGCCTACTTGATGTGTATGTTTTACTTTATTTTACATAGTTACACCCCTTATCAGAAGTCCTTATATGGTTCCTTGGGGGTCTTCTTCCATGGTCTTCAACATCTGGTGTCCTTTTTAGATGGCTGCTCCTCGATCCTCACTTTTAAATAAGCGCGATATTGTATATAACTCATGCTTTGTCAGCCTTGCAGAGTTTAGCTGGCATCCTGCTTGTGTCTTGCATGACTTCTGTTTGCCTGAGTTACATCCTATTTTTATTTCTCCAAGGCTATGCTGTTCTGCTTTACTGTCCTTATGAAATACAATCAATCTGCTTTCTAATAACACCAAGGTCATGTACACATTCAATCCCCCTATGAACCATTTATTTAAAGAATTGGCCTCAATGATCATTGTAGGTCCCTTCCAATTCCGAATATTCTCTGTGTGAACTTATATCCCAGCTAAGACTTGTTAGATGGAGATGAATGCTTGACTCAGTATGTTAACAAGTAGAGAAGAATCAACCTTTTGATCAGTAATTGACTTTTTGAGGATCCTTTGTGGCTTCATATTGATAAACATTTCTGTCCTATGACATAATTGTTAGCCTTAATTCTGGTAAGTTTGTTACCTGTTATAATGCTGTATGTAAGACCAGTAGTTAAATGCCTCAAAACAGTTTTTTCCCCTGCTCAGTATATTAGCAGATATGCTCAATTAAAACACAGGAGGGAGTGTTGAGATGTATAGTCAGTGCAGATAGCTCAGAGAGCAGCTGCAGTGCCAGCTGCAGATTGGGCTCTGACAGGCAGGAGTCTGAGGAATGAGATTGTGAACTAGTACCTATTTTTGCATTTTAAAAGTTTCCTTAAAAGGGATGAAGAAAAGTGATCTGAGAGGTATCCTGTGGGCTAAGAGAGGCCAGAAGCCACCTGCCCAATCAGATGGCCCTGAGAGCTCCTGGGATCAGCTATGCAGGGACCTCCAGCAGCGTAACCCAACATTGTAGCAGACAGAAGGCCACCCATTTTCCAGGAGGGAAGCTCGCCTCCTCCATGCCTCATGGAACTGGTTTTGCAACAGCCTGAATCTGGAGTAAGGATTTCTCTCTCCAGTTTTCAGAAAGTGCAGGGTTTGAGTTACAAGGTTTGAGATGCAGGGGCTAAAGTTACTTGTTGAGCCTTGAAGGGCTGGAACAGAGAGGAACAGAGACAAGGTCAGAGCCCAGGCCTTTGGGAACACCACAAATCACTCTTGTCAGGGCAGCCCCATCCTTTCCCACCCCACCTAATCCCAGATCTTCCCATGGCCAGAAGGGAACTGGAACTAAGATGATACGCCCTAAAGTGCTTGCCATGAATACCTCATGTGCCCCTTAAATCTCTGTCTACTCTGCCCACAGCACACTGCCACTGTCTTGTGTGGACATAGAGCAGAGCCCTGCCCAGCATCTTTCAAATGTCAGACCTGTCACATCTGAGATCTCACTGCCCTCATTCATTCTCACAGGTGACCTGGAGCAATTCCTGCTGCCTGCTCAAGTGGCAGCTGCTGAGCACTAGGGACACTAAGCCTGTCATCACCCAGTGGCACAGCTCCCTGACACCAGTGCTGCCAGCCTGGCCACATGTCCTCCTCCCCTTGACAGGGCTGAGCCTCTATGAAGCACAAGGGCATGGGTGGGAGAGGGTGGCAGGGAGTCCTGAGCCAGAGTCAGGATACCACAGTCACTAGGCTGAGTCCTGTTGCTGGGGCTGGGCCAAGCTGCAGTAGGGGCGGAAGGGACCCTGAGGGTTTTGTCTCACCAGTGAGCCTGATGGCTGCCTCTCTCATGGACTTCTGTGGGCTTTGCAAGTACATCACAGACTGGCGCAGGTACCCATCTGCTCTGTCTCTCTCCTCTTCCAGCTGGAGAGAGCACAGGAGGACAGAGGGAAGGGTTGGAACTGACTCTTCCCCTTGAAAGGGTGGTTCCTGCATCCAGGACTGACATCCCTGCATGGACACCATCCCTGTGATGGCCAGCCAACAGCTGGCTGGTGCCAGAGTTCAGAAGGAGCAGAGAGATAGTTACTCCACAGGGAGCCTCAGTGCTGTGCTGATGCCAAAGCACAGCTGGGCTGGGGCTTTGTTGGCAGCCTGGCTCAGGGAGGCACAGGAGTCTGGAGAAGAGCTTGGTGGGCCATGCACCAGAAGGGAGTAGTGTGTGGGGAGCAAGCTGTTGGTGATACGTACAGTAGTAGGAAGAGACCACAGATTCCAGCCCCTCACAATGGATATTGAGGGCACAGGGCCTGTTCAGACGGGGTCTGGGGCTTTGAGGCCAGCCTTACCAGGCATTCGCCAAACCTCCACAGCTCTTCTGTCTTCAGCAGCTGCTCAAGATTCCACTTCTTCAGGAATATTGTTGCTTGAAGCAGGGTTTCCCAAGAGGCCTACAGAGCAGCAGACTGGGAGATGGCACACCATCCCAGGGCACAGGACCAGCCAAAGGCCATAGGCAGGAGTGCTGCAGTCTTTGAGGCATTAGAGCAGAAGGCAGATGAGCCAGAACACAGGGGACACAGGTAGCTCAGTATCCTCACCTCTGCCACAAACTGGTTCTCATCATACATGTGATAGAAGAGTGGGAGCAGGCTCTGGTGCACACAGTCGCTGAAGGGCCTTTCACCTTCTTCCTCTACCAACTCCATCACCACTTGAAAGAGGCGAATGGAGAGCAGCTGCACGTGGCTGACATCCTAGTGAAGAGAGAAAGCACTGCCTCCAGGTGCACCTGGTCATGGAACTGAAAATCCACAAGGGAACAGTTTCCTGGTAGTATCTTTGGGGGAGGCACAGAACTTTACATTGTCAAAGAGTGGCTGGAGTGCCTCAGCCAGCTGCAGAGCGAGGGAACTGGTAATTGGTACATTTCTGTTCAGGAGCATCTCACTGAGCACAGAGAGGGTCATCCACAACACCTCCCTGTCTCCATCCTTCAGCACCTCTATGAGGCTTTCAGTCAGGTTTTGCAAGCTTCCAGCCTGTGTGGAACATAATGCAATGTTGTACAGCCATGAAAGGCTGCATTGTCAGAACCACTCCAGCAGTGCAATCCCATGCTTCAAAGCCCAGAACCCAAAGGCTCTGGGCAGGCAATTGAGGGGTCAGGAGAGCTGGAAGAAGCTGCCCATCTTCAGAAGCCCATCCAAGTGCAAGCTACTGTGTTACTCAGCCCCACATTGCCTGCACAGTTTCAGCTGGGCTGCCTGCTTCTCACCATAGAGGGTCTCTTGCAGAGCATGATGAGGCATCTGAGCATCAGGAGACGCATCACTCTACAATCTCTCCATAGGTAGATTTGGACAAGCTGTAGGATGCGTTCATCCCAGTTCTCTAAGTTAATGCAAGGTAGGATCTGAAACACAAACAAAGTGAAAGTGTTGTAAGTGTCGCCCCAACCGCAAGGGA
>VZTR01016907.1:104279-137315 GCA_013400775.1 Chaetops frenatus | reverse complement strand
CCTCAATTATTCATGGCCCATGTCCACAGTCAGCCTGTTTCTGCATACTATAACTTCTAACACCATTACTAAAAAAGTAGTGCATAACTTAAGGTCAGATTTCTGTAGCATCAGAAATAGGATCTGCTATTTCTGTTTGAAAAGTTATTTTATTGTGCCATAAATAGATTTTCTAAGAAGACCTGAGAGTAGAATCAGCAGCTGTTATGTTGCACCAGCGTCAAAGCTGTCAGACTGCTTTGTCCTTTTATTTGTAAAATTGTTCCTCTTTTGTATNTGAAAATATCTATATATATATATACACAACCATTAATAGAATAGCAAACAGTGTTTATTATCCTAAGTTTTTGATTTGTGAACTGTTGACATTCACCAAGAAAAGCCTGATTTAAAAGTTTTGTTGGCTTCTGTAGACCTGTGTCTAGCCAGACAAGCATTTACAGATTTTTCTGTTATCCACAATACTGCCTGCTCTGNTCCTTTTATTTGTAAAATTGTTCCTCTTTTGTATCATAATTGGTTCATTTGAAGCAATCTATGGTACATCAAATCTGAAAAAAATGTTTCAAGTTCATTTTATTTAGTATTCTTTCATTGTTCATTGGAGATCCTAGTAACTGTAATACACAGGTTAAGATAGCCCAGCAGTCCTTGCAGTGTTTTAGCAAATACTTAATGCTGTAGGGACCAGTCATAGTCTTTGGTAGGATGTGAGAGAGAAAAGAAAGTTGGAGCAGAAATTGGGTGATGCAGAAACAAAATGTGTGTTTTGTCTTCAGAGTACAAAGAAGACAAAATTGAAAGAGCTAGTGGTATACTATTTAAATGGTCTGCAAAAACGGCAAGAGTTTATTGGATTAGGTTCCTGCCTGCAAAACTTGCCATGCAGAAGTTGGCAGAAAAGGAGAGTAAGGGGGATGGTCGCAAACATGTAAGCATGAAGTTCAGCATGTAACCTTTTGTTCTGTCATTTTTAGTGACTTTGTCCTTTTTTTTTTTTCTTTCTTCTCCTATTGATTCTATCCTCTGTTATTCCCTTCAGCTTAGCCCATTTCTCCACCTAAATTCAGTTGTCCTTATCTTCCCTGATTTAGCCTTAGCTATAGTCAGTCTGTCCCCTTAGCTAGCCACTTGTGTGGGCATTTCCCCGCTTTTTTTACCTACCCACTACCTTTCCAAAAAAAGTCAGTCTGCCAACTAATACAACTGCTCTGTCATCAAATGGTGATCCGTGGGGCTATAAAGAAGCCATCCACATTGACCTGTCAACTGAATCGTTCTGGGCAAGAGCAGGATTCTTCATTTAATGGCCATTTACCCACTACTCCAGCCCAGAAAATTATGGACCCTATCCCACATCACCCTCCAGGGAAGGACCACCATTGGGTTGTATGACCTCAGGCTCCTGGGTACTTCAGAATGGGGGCAGAAGAGTGGCTGCATAAGCCCTCTCTTTGCTTCTACCTACCTGTGCTGCTGAGAAAAATGTGCGTATTCTGGCTGCCTGCCCTATTCATGCAACTGAGATTTCAGGGGGAGGGAGTAGAGGGTGTTCTGTCTTAACCCATTTGATTTCATTTTCTTCTCCAACATGCTCTTAGACACACACACAACTCCTACAAAACCAAAATTTCCCTTTGAATATTGCTGTTTGCTTGTGAAGCCATCCCAAGTTTGGAGGATGAGGTATTTAAGTTATACATTTTTCAAGAGACATCTTTTAGGCATATTGTTAGGCACTCAGAAGTCCTGGCTTGTTATTTTAGTGAATTTTAAAAAGTGAGTGTTAAGTGTTGGCTAATATTCTTGGGATTTTAATTCCTTTATTCATGCATTATGTTGGATTAAGTCTTTGTATCAGAGTGTCCAAGTAAAGACAACAAAGACTGTGTCCTGTGGATGTCTCTGATTCTTGACATCTCCTCCATGGCTATTAAATGTCTGATGACAATGGGACAATATCTGCATGTTTAAAAAGAGGAGAAAATGTTAATGCAAAGCTAGCAGCCCTCATTCTAAAAGACTAAGCTGAGCTTTATGCAGTGCAAACCCTGAGCTAGTGCTAATAGCACTAAATACTGTCAAATAGTTTCTCTTATGGTAGGTAAGGATTTTAACCAAGCAATCTCTATCAGGTTGGAATGTTTAACTAGAGAAGTTGTGCATGCTGAAGTGAAACATAAGTCTCCTCTGTCTTGAGGGGCGCCACTACAGGGATAACACTGTTCTTGGAGTTCCTAAAAGATTCATGGCAATCCATGCTGTGAAAGGGGAAAAAAATCCGTCAAAGTGTAGACTTCTGTTCAGTCACCAAAATTCTACACATCTTTCATCTTTGTTGCCAGCATTTCTCTTTTGCTTCCTTAATTTCTTTTCTTTAATGTAGCCTGCTTTTGTCTAAAATATTTGGCCTCAAAATCACTCTTCGCTTTGCAAATGAAAAGAAAATCGAGCCTTGTGTAGCTTCCTTTTTATCGTTTGGATTCCTTCCTACTCATGTGTTGTAATATCTTTGAAGCAATTGTAGTTGCAGTGAATTGGTTTTTTTAACAGTTGAAGGTACAATTTTATATGTAAAACCTGCTTTTAATGCTTTTGATTTTGATGCTGATCTCTAGAGCAGGGAGAAGGAGTGTAGTCTAGGGACTGTTAGACCACTATTTGCTATTAGGTATTTTTGTTTCCTATCATCCTATGCAAGGTAAAAGTTTGTGATACAAAGGCTAGAAAAGAGTCTTTGTAGCTTATCATAAATTCCCTTCTTATCCTGCATCTCTGCTTGGGACTACTCACGTGAGTAAAGCCATGTGTGTGTTTGTGCTTGCAGGTTTAGGACTGTGAATGTGTGAGAACCATAGAATTAAGCAAAGGCAATACAGAAAACTTGTCATGTCAAATAGTCTTAATCCTGTTTGATGTGAGGAAATGGGGAGTAAATTGTGTTCAAGAGAAAATACTGGCACTCAGACACTAAGCTGCAGTAAGGAAATGTGTGTCAGCTGATCCATGTTCATGGTTTGTGCTTGTGCTCTTAGCTTGTGGCAGATGTGAATTAGCTGGCTTGGCCCTTCAGAGCCAAGTGAGGCTTCTTCACTGTAGACTAGGCTAACAGATTTCTTAGTATTTGCTACAGGCAGAGAGAGTGTAGATGAATAGTTAGTGCAGAGCAGCTGATGATGAGCAGTAATTTATTATTAGATGGTAATTCATTCATGTGTTTGAGTCTTTATTCAACAGAGTAATGTCTGGCAAGCTGTCCTCAGGAGTTTCATGTTCATGGTCATTAAAACTGACAAGAAAGTGGTATCCTTAGACTATTAGGAGACAAAGCAGAATCAACCTTTTCCGTGGTCTGTGGAGAAGCTGTCATTAACCAGAGTCGGAGGGGCTGTATTGTTCCTTTATGACCTTAAAAATGGAACATCCTCTCCAAGACAAAACCAAAAACTTACCCAAACTTGCCAATTAGTCTTGGAATGTCTGCAGTTCCTAAGGAGCAAGAGAGTCCTGCTGCTCTTAGCACAGTGAACACTTGATTTGAAGGCTCTTGTCATTTCTACTGTGTTCTTCCTCCTTCCAGGCCACCTGACTGACAGTGAGTGCAATCAGAGGCATGTTTCAAAGAAGGGCTCACTGGCAGACCGCAAGAGGAGTACTAGCCGGTCTAGGCGGAAAGGAGATGAGACTCAGTCATCAGGATACCATAGTGAAGGCAAGAGATGTTACTTTATTTTAAATATCAATATCTTTCTGACTGTTTTTAGTGCTCTCAGCGTGTACATGCATTTCCCTTATCGTTTCTTCCATCTTTGTCTTCATTTAGTCCTCTCTTTGCTTTTTGGTGTTTAGTTCTGTGTTGGTTGGTTGGTTTGTTTATTTGAGGAGTGTTGGTTTTTTTTACCATTTTGTTATTTTGGATTGCACTTTTTGAAGTCTGCATGAAGATGCTGCAAGTAGGGCTGCTAGTTTAATTGAAGTTATTTTTGTGGCTTTTGCTGTCTCTACAAACTGCAGGAGAAACCTTGAAGGAGAAACAAGCCCCCAGAACTGCCCCTAAACCATCCAGCAGCACAAGCAGGCTGAGGGAATTTAAAGAGACAGTGAGCAATATGATCCACAGCAGACCACAGCAGATTTCCCAAACCATCCAGAATTCCCCTCGCGGAGGGAGTAGTGTGGATCAGGCAGAAACACGACCCTCAAAGAGCCTGTCTGCACACACTCGAGACTGGGAGCTGGAGAGTACCAGCAGTGAGTCTAAATCCAGTTCATCGAGCAGGTACCGGCCAACGTGGAGACCCAAAAGAGAGTCTCTGAATATAGACAGCATCTTCAGTAAAGACAAGAGGAAGCATTGTGGCTACACACAGCTTAGCCCTTTCTCTGAAGAAGCAGGTAAGAATTTGAGAAGATTTATTTCAGCGTGTGTGGGAAGTGAAATTTTGAACACAGAATTCAGGTCAGTGGTGAGTCACGTCTGTGAAGATTAATTCCTGTATGAGTATTCACACTGCATGTATGGTCATTCTGTTTGATTTCTGTGTGCTATGTTTCCTGTCTAAGGAAAAACTATGGGAAACAATACCATCTACCCTGCTTAAATGGACACAAGCTATGCTACTAAGTGTCTGAAGTTCATCTTTCGGAGCGCTGCTCTGTTCTTTCCTCTGGCTCATCAAGGTATTTTTACTTGATGGCTCAGAGTATGGTGCAGACAGTACTTTGTGTATCAGTGCATAGTTCTTGTTGTGAGGACAAGAGCCTGGAAGCCAGTGATGATTTATCTGGGAAGATTTTACTCCATAGAAGCTGTGCAGCTTTTACATGGAGACTTTGCTGGTTTTGACAGTTTAAAAGAATTGGGAAGTATAAAGGAATATGTAAAGGGAAGGTGAAGGGGAAGAGAACACACCTCCAGGGAAGGAAGGGAAGCAAACAAGAATTAAGTGGAAAGACTGTGAAATGTATAAGGAAAAATTTAAAAAACCCAGGTTTTTCTGTCCTCTATATAAGCCATAACAAATCATAAATGACAAAATAAACAATGTAAAAAATGAGAGCATCTGAAATAGATATGGCAGAGTATTAGAAATGCAATTGGATATGCTGTAAAATTATCTTGTACAAATAAAAATTATGGGGAAGAAAGGATTTTCATTCCAGACTTAATTGTTACCTGCAGTATAACTTACCATATGGTAAGTTATACTAAAGGGGAAAGATTCAAAGATAAATTTGTTGAACAAGTTATTGCTTAAAATTGCTAGGAAAGCTGGAAAAGCGTTGCGTTTTTCTTGCTTAGTATTGCAGATCTTACACAAAATTAAGGATGGAGCTTCTGATTTAAACAGAGTTGAGAAGCTATGTATGTGGATGTTTTTCTGGTATTGAAGCTTAGATCTTCTACCAAGCTATATTGTTTATCTTGACAGGTAAAGAACTTATTGAGAATGAGGTGAAGGAACACACTGTTCACGAAACAAAGTCAAGCCAGTCAAATGTCAGATACAAGCGTGGTGTGCTGGGCCGGGGCACCCAGCACCATATGGTGGATCAACATCCTCATCTAATACAGAGGATGGAGTCTGGCTATGAAAGCAGTGAGCGCAACAGCAACAGCCCAGTTAGTCTGGACATGCCCTTGTCTGAAAGCTCAAGCACCCACAGGTAGATTTCAACAAAATTCATGTTTGGAATGGTGGAAGTTTTGATTTCTTTTTTTGTAGTTACATAATGGGGTAGAACATTTTGCAAAACAGTGGTCCTAGTTTTAAATACAGCTGTATTGGGACAGAGGAGAGATAGTAGGGAAATGGGAGCTTATTCGTGTCAGTGTATTGATAACTTAGTGCTTGTGAGAAGAGAAGAAAACGGAGCTTGATGGAGCGAGAAATGTTGTCTAAGTTGATGCATCTGAAATAGTTGTACGCTTAGTCTGTGGTTTATAACTTTGTACTTTGAGTAGCTCATAGTCTTTTTTGTTTCAATTAGACCATTGATTCATAGACACCTTGTATAAAATGAGAAATCAATAGCCTGGTATGGAAATTTTTGCTTTCAGACATACTTGCAGTATTTGTGTGTGAAAATAAATAGCACAATGTGTTTTGTTCCTTGACTTAGGAAGCTTCAGGTAACCAGAAATTGGCACTGTTTATGGCCAGAATAGGTAATAATCTGTTCTGGACAACTCCTGGACCGCAGTTTTAATATGAATTGCATAATCTTACGGAGGGAAATAGAATTACTGTCCTCCTTGTTAACCTCCTCTTCCCCTGTTTCTCCCAAGATTTTCTTCTGGTCAACTTCTTTTAAAATTAAATTAAAATGCAAGTATATGTTTGTGTGAATACCAAAAAGGTACATACAACTTCTTCTGGAGAGATTAGTCAAATAGTAAACTATAATTACTCTCTTCTTGGAGGGATGTTCATATGAAGCGAGGAAGTGCATTTGTTCCCGCTTGGCGTAACATCCCAAAGTCTCACAGTAGCAGCATCTTGGAAGTGGAGTCAGCTTCATCAATTGGGAGCTGGACAAACAGCCCACACACCATGGGAAATGGTAAGATGCACTTTGTAGGGGTGGTAATGCAAGGTAAATTGTATTGGAGTTGTTCTTTGCTTTCTGGACATTTATGTTCACAGGGAAATTACAAGGAAAGGGAAAAGAAACTTTAAGGAACATAACAGTTTTACAAGAAACAATGATAAGATTTACCAAAGGGGATTGCAAAAATCTTTGTTGGAATATTCCTTTGATCATGTTGCTCTGACATCTCTTTTGTGTATTGACTTAACTGATAAAATAAAGCTATTTTTCCTATTCTTTCTTATAACTCAATATTCTACCATCAGTCAAAAATACCCTCCCAAGCATAACTCATAACTTAGTAGAGTCCTGAAAACAAGCTTGTAATTCCATGCAAAATTCAAAACTGTCAGAACTGTGAGTTTTTTTTACGAGCTGTTTGGGCTGAGGCTAAGCTTTTCCGCTTATATATCATTCTAAGCAAATACTTTATTCCAAAGAGTCCAGGAAAGGGAAAGGCAGGAGGGGAGATGCTTTCTGAATACTGGTAAAAGTTGAACCGAGAATGACAACTGATGGATTTCTGTTGTGTAGGATATTGATGGGCCTGATTTTCCTCCCATTTTTATCCGCTTTATGCAGTTAGATTAAAAACATCTCACTTGGAATCCATTTAACTTCCACAAGCTAGTGATCTGGCTAATTTGACATAGCATTATTTACAAATTATAAACGCAATAAGAAGCCTCAAGATTTCATCATCAGCTTAGGGTTATTTCTTCAAATGATTCTCTCTGTTCCATATGCTATTTTCGTGAGTCAGTGAATCCATGGGCTGTGCTGCAGAGGAGCTTGAAGCACTACTGTGTGGGGTGGGGTTTTATAAGTAAAATTTAACAAAACAAATTTTATGTTCTACATTTCTGTGATCTCAGACTGTTACTAGCTAATGTTAATTTTATTCTCCATTAATACTTCCTTGTATTTTAAGGGATATTTTAAGAGATGTAGCTATCAAAAATGTTTGGTTTGTGTGTTTGTTTTGAAGGTGGAGACATCTTTGTTCCTTTAAAGAGTGAGCTGGATGAATTGCAAGAAGAGGTGGCAAGGAGAGCACGTGAACAAGAACTACGCAGAAAAAGAGAAAAGGAAATGGAGGCAGCAATGGGCTTTAATCCCCGTCCCAGCAGGTTCATGGATCTAGATGAACTGCAGAATCAGGGTAACCTTTGAATGCAGTGTATTTTGCAAGACGGTAGTGCTGAAGTTCTTAGTGAACCTTGGAATGTAATTTCCTCTTTTAATTGGGTGTGGGTGTGGGGGTGTGTGTGTGTGTCTTGCCACATCAACCCACCCTGTTACAATTTTGTACCTTCAGGTAGTGAAATACTATCCATTTCAAAGCAGTAGAAAGTTAAAAACCTGTTTGGTATTCTGACCAAATTTCTTCTTAAATGAGAAAACAAAGTAATGTAGAGGTATTCTTAATATTATCTGCATTTTTCCATTTTTACAGTGATATACACTGTTAATAGTATTGATACCTAGATTTAGCTGTAAGCCTTTAACCAGCATCTTGGAATGAGCAGGGCTGTTTGCACCTTTCAGGCACCTCAGCTCCACCCACAGCACAGGTATATAAACCATTGTTCTGCTTGATTTTAGTACCTTTGCAGCCCTAAGCAATTCTGCTTGTTCCTGCCCTTGTGCTTTCCAGTCTTTCTCCCTGCCTGGCTTTGTACACACGAAAAGGTGTGGGCACAAGTACTTTGGCTGGATCTAATTGAAAATCTCAGTTGGGTTTAGGTTGCCTATCTTTTCTAGGGAAAAAGAATTTTTAAAAAAATTAAAAGCCGAATACTAAGTTTGACTGTCTTTTCCATGACTCCTCATCTTTCTGGCAGGAGATGGCAGCAAAACAGGTTTAATTGGAAGGATGCAGCTGGAACATGACAGGATACACATGTAATACCTTTGTTTTAGCCCTAAATCTGCATCAGCCAGTAGGAGGATTCAGGAGAAATGTGGGATAAAGTGCAATGACCCAGTCAAGAGTGAACCTTGAAACCTGCTGGAACACTTAACTGGGGGTTGTTGGAGGGTAAGCAGAGCCAAGAAGGGTGAACACTTGGGCTCTGGTCCAACAAATGTATGTATGATAAGGGCAATCCTACTGTAGTATCCTGTGTTGCCAGGCCTCCAGGCATCCCCATGCTGCATTCTCCAACCTGATGTAGAAAAGACTTGAGGTTGCTGGTTTGCTCCTCAAGGAGAGGAAGGAGAGAGGCAGCCCACAGCAGTGCCAGTTCTGGACACCATCCCAACTGTGCTCTGCAGCCTACAGCCATGCCAACTGCTCAGCAGGCAGAATGACACTGTGCCAATGGCAGCTGAACAATATGATCTATGAGAATGTCTGACTGGGGAATATTTGTATAATTTTTGCTGACCATCAGTTATCCTTTATAGTCCTACTATGGTCTGCTGGTAACCAGGTGAAAAATTCTGATGTACCAGAGTAGGTAGATATATTTTTCTATTAGTATAGTGTTTCCTTTTGTAACATAAATGCTATTGATTTAAAAATTGAGAAGTAAACATCTATTGCTGAGCGTGTTGTCTTCTCTGCTTCTCCTGCATGAAAGAAAATAGCATATTCTCCAATACATTACCCATCATTTTGATCTATTCTGTTAGTTGATGGAAGCAAAGATTGCTCGGCTTTTCTTTGTTAAACTGAAAGTAAACTAGACTGCTTAATCAAAAAAGAATTTTGTTTGAGGAGTTCAGATGCATTGACTTGAGATCTAGGAAAGTCTTGGTTTATCCCTTTTAAGTCTTTCCCCACCCCAGTCAGAGATAGAATAGTTTTAACAGGCTGCTGGACTGCCTGGAAGGTTTGCTTGTATGCAGTACTCCAGAACACTTGTGACTCATTTTCCCCTCAAGTAAACTGCTAAATTCATGCAAAGAAAGCTAACTTTATTATTCTGCCCTTGATTGCAAGCCTCAGTTGCCTTGATTTTGAAACTGAAAATGCTGCTTGATGAACTCACTGCTCTAACAACTCCCACTTCTCTCTCCAGTACTAGCTTTTAATGCAGGTTCTTTGGAGTTTATGGTAAAAGAGTTTGTATTTACATCTGTGCACAACAGTGTTGGGGAGCGGGTTGGGCCACAGCATGTGTTAGGCAGATTGAGAGAATGTAATTAATTGTTGGCTGATAAAGGTGCTTACATTCTCTACCACAATGACAGAGACATTCCATTAAAAAACCCACCCCTAAACAGAGAGAAAGTCAAGTTTTATTTTCTGTTTTCCCTGCCTCATTTGAATGTTTACATTTTAGTGCATAATTTGCGTAATGCATAATAGGTGACACAAAATAGTTTGGGCATTTCTTCCTCTCAGAAATGGATGTTATGATGCCAGACACAGTTTCTTTTTTGTGTCCAAAATTATTTATCCTTCTCTTCTCCAACACTGTTTTCTAATTTGTTGCAAAAAGAATTCTTGACAGTTGTCCCTTTCTTCTCAGCTTCCACCATCTTATTTTTCAAGCTGCAAGACTGTTGGGTTTTCATATTCTGTGTGTTACTTACAGCAGTTAAATGTATGCACTAAACTCATTTATGGAAGTATTTCATGCGGGCATTTATGTTCACACTCAAGTCTGAGTTTTGTTCCCCAGATGTGTTAGTTGTTTCAGTTTGTTTCCATTTTGATGAAGAAGAGACAAACGGGTTTTGTCAGGAAGCTTAACATACAATGAAAAAACCCTGATCTGCTGTATTTCTTTTACTGATGCATTTTGGTTTAGATTTGATTCTAAATTTAGTTTAATTCCTTCTTGACAGAGGTCATTTGAACTGACTCTGTTATATGTCTGTATCATGTTTTGTACTGATGTAAGGTGTTGAAAATAGTAGAATAAGCCAGTACAACTCTCTTAACTAAAGAAAATTTGAGGGAAAAAGTATTTTTCATGTTGTTTTACTGTGTGGATGTCAAGCATATTGGGGTGCTCAAGATGTACCTCTGCTTAGGGAAGGTTAGGTGGTGCAGTCTGGGATATGCACAGCCTCTGCAAGAATCCGTGTGTGGAAGGATTTGGCGATCACAAATGGGATGAGGGTAAGTGAGGGCTCTGCAATGAATGAAACCAAAACGAAAGGTGCTGCCCATTTGCAGGTAGGAGTGATGGCTTTGAGAAGTCGATGCAGGAGGCAGACTCAATCTTTGAAGAGTCGCTGAATCAGGAGCAGAAGGGGGATTGTGCTGCAGCTTTGGCTCTCTGTAACGAAGCTATATGTAAGTAACCTTTTAACCGCCTGAGCTACTGCGCTTTGACTGTTTACTAATACAGAACAGAGTCTGAAATGCCACGTCACATTAACTGGTCAGGTAGTAATATGGGGGTCCAGCTGCTCTTTAGGAACATGTAGGTAGACAGAATTTTTCATTTTTGTAAGCATTTCCATTTGTGGGTTTTAGTCCTATTCCTCTTCATGTCTGTTTTTTCATATTTGCATTCATTTTGTTGTTCTCTCCAGTGCTAAGGTAGTAACAGCACTGGGGTGCTGATGTGTCCTTTTTGGTGCTAACTGGTATGTTTCAGCAAGCACCTGGTAGGTGGTTCCCCTTGCCACTCAGTCCTCACAATTTTTCCCCATCATCAGGACAAATTGCCAAGGCCATTAAGCTCCCCTGGTTTTCATGGAGAGTGTAGCAAAGGAAGAAAATGGTAGCCCACTCTTGAGTCTTCTGGATTAGCAGAAGTGAACTATGCTGTACTTTAACTTTCATGAAGAAAAAAGCATTAGGACATTGAAGTGCTTAAATACATTGTGACCTTTGAAGATATGTGCTATGTGATTTCATTTTATTTTTGGTGTTTTTCCATTATGACTGGCTGGCTGTCTCACCCCATGCTCCCCTCTGTCTGTGTAGAATGGCTGCAGACAGGGTGAGTAGCTCTTGTGCTGTTTGCATTTAGAAATTGGCTTTTATGGATTGCAGAATAAAGGGTGCAGCATACAGCTGTGGTGACAGCTGTATTAGCTTTCATTCCAGCAAGGAATCTCAAATCCCAGTTGTGTGTTCCTGCACATAAAGAGAGTCCAAGGTACGGAGGATGCAGGAAAAGAGTAGATGACAGAATGAAGCATCATTGTAGTAGGACTGGAAAGAGCCTGTGTGCAGGGATGAGAAATGGGGCTAAAATGAGGATATTGTTTTTATTTTATTTTGGTTTCGTTTCAATTAATGTGTTTGTACACCTGGCTAAGCTGAATGTGCATTAATGGAAACAGTAGCATCCTTGTGAATTCTTTTGTGGCAGTATTTGCATGGTCCATGTTTTTTGTTCCTGCTGCATCTTTTTTCTTTTTTTTTTTCTTTTTCAATTTTATTCCTTTTTTCTGTTTGTTTTCTGCTATGTTTTCTTTTGCATTTTAGCTAAACTAAGACTTGCCATGCATGATGCCAGCGCTAGCACTCACAGCAGAGCCCTAGTCGATAAGAAGCTGCAAATCAGTATCCGAAAAGCCCGGAGCCTCCAGGATCGCATGCAGCACCAACAGCCACCGCAGCCGCTGCCTCCGCCAGCCTGCCACCCACCCCAGGGCGGCACCATGGCCCAGTCTACAAGGTAGTGCGAGTACCTCACCTGGGCACAGACCTGGGCTGCATCTGTGAGCAGGGCAGTCTGGAAAGAAATAGCAAATTATGTATATTCCCCGCATAGTCCAAGTCCTACTGTGTTACACCTGTTCTTTCCTTCTCTAGGTTAAATCCTATTATAAAACAGTTGATTACGCCAGTTTCTCCCTCCCCAGCACCCTTTCTCCCAGTCCTTATAGAACAGTCCAATATGCATGTGTTCAAAATGTGATCTGTGACAGAGAATTGTAGCAGTCAGTGCCTGGCAGCATTGATGTCTCGTGCACCAAGAGAAAAAATACAATAGACAATAATCTGGCTAAAAAAAGTGGGGACATATTAGGATGAAATGTGACTGTTTATAATCAGGAGCAGATTTAGTCAGCAAAAAACTACTACAGTCAAAACTTGCTATAGTTGCTTTTATGTTGGAAACATCAGCCAGTGTGTTTAGTGTTCTGTAGTTTGAAAACTGTCAAGTACACTGATCACTTCTTTCTAGTCTACTTCTCAAGCGGTGCACTGGTACAACTCTTGAATCCAGATCCTGAGCCTGTCACCTTGACTACTCCATCATTCTTAATTTTCTTTCTGTGCTTCCCAACATCCTGTAGCCTGGCTTACCAGCCTTCCTCAGTGTCTCTTCATGATTCTTTCTTCCATACTGACTTCAACTACAGCATAATTAACTCTCTGCTATAACTGATCCTTTCTTCGTACCCTCTTTAGCATGCAGTTTAGTTCTTCTTTCTTCCCATGCCATTCCCTCCTAGCACTAGACCATCCCTATCCAATTTCTAGGCTATTTCTTGAACTGTTACTTTTTTTTCCCTCTCCCCTTTCTTACATGTTACATTACCAGAAGCTTAGATGAAGTCTCAGATGAGAATCCTTTTTCTGTTCCTTTCTGTAAAATGCCGGGTACAGCTATATACAAACCTAGTTAATTTGCACACCTGCTAGGCTATAGTTCATAATGTTCTTTTCTTTTCCTGTAGTACCTGAATTACATGTAATGAAAGCAGATCTTGTTGTCAATCAGGGGTCCATTATATCTTACAGGAGAATGCAGAGCTCAAATTAGGCATTTTGGCAGAGTCTAAGAAAATGAAAGGCACTTTCTTAACTCATTTTGCTAATGCTAAACTCAATCACTGTTGCTCTGTGAAAAGAACATTACTTTTGCAAAAAGTTGTGTCCAATTGAATGTTAATATTTCAATCAAAGAAAAGGAAACCCTATTCATAGCCAGAGTTCTGTACTCCAGCTTTGATGTAAATAACATTGTAGATGGTACAAGTTTGCAATTCCTCACAAATAATGTTATATTGCTACACACATCAACTAGGTCTTCATGGTAACTTTCATTCCATGCATCTCAAGGAGGAAACAAAGCAGTGATCTCAGAGTTGCCTTAAGTTTTCTGCTGGAGCTGATGTAGCCTGTCATTTTCTCATAGGTGGTGGACTTAGTACTGTTTGTTCTGTCTGTTTATTAAAATGCTAACTAAATGCCGGGGACATGTATGACCCAAGAATATAACTGTCTTGCATTGGTGAACATGAACATTATTTTCTAGAAGTATGCCTAGGATACAAATTATTGCAGAATAATAATTATGTATATATCTTGAACTTTATTTAACATTTTGGATAAATATCTGCCCTAGAGTGACTCCTAAGTTTGTCCAAAACTGGGACAGTATCTCAGAAAATGAGAATATAAAGATGATACGAGAAAAATTTCAACCTGTTCTTTCATTTGTCTAGTCATTCTTCATGAAGTTGCCTGGAGAGAGGGGACCTTACAGAAATACTGTCAGTTCGTGTTCAGATCACAAACATGTCAAAAATATTTGAAACGATATCTAAGATGTTACTGTTGAAAACACTTATTTTATTTTATATAAATGCTATTTTTATTCTTCTTACAGTTATCCCTACTCACATACTCAGTGTACTGGTTGAAATGCCTCTGGGTGCTGTATAAGAATACTTCATATAGAGCCTAATTGTAGCAAAATACTCTTAAAAATATGAAATGGATTCAGTTAGATTGTTGAGTAGGAAAACAAAGTTAGAAGCAAAGGACTAACATGTACGTGTATAGTGAATTAATGCAAAGTCTTCATAAGAATACAGTGAGCTAAGTGTGTTGAGCTGTATGTCACCTAGTGCAAGGTCTGTACCCTAGGAATAAATGTAAGCAATAACTACTGCTAATCATTTACTCTTCTGTGTGTTTTAGTGAACAGACTGGCCCGCTCCAAGTACTGCTGAGCCAGGAGGTACCACTGGAACCCAACAAAGAAGTGGAATTTGGGTCCAGTTCTTTCTTCCACCCACCTGCTTCCTGCCATGAATTGCACTCATCATTATATCCAGAGTCTTCCTCCTTGCCCCCTTCTGAAAGCAATCCATCCAAAAGGATGTCTCCAAACTTCCAGTCTGCTTCTGCTGATTTTCATGACCAAGTTCCCTCTTTTCCCTATAGGCAAGGGTTGGCAGAGAGGTCTGCAAGAACTGAGAATGATGCCCACAATAGTGGGGAATTTGCTGACACAACAGCCACAGGGCTAAAAGACTGTAGGGATTGCTGCAGTAGCAGCAACTTAGAAGAGGTTCATAGCATAATGTCTGTTCTCACACCTCAGTACAAATCCAAGGCTAACACTGTAAACTCTGGGTCTTTGCCTATACTGTTTCCCTGTCCACATCCACCACAAGCAGCATCTCCTGAAAAGGACAGCCAGCATAGTCCTTGTTCCAAACTTGAAAGCTCTCCAGTGCGGCCCGACATTGATCATTTAGGGGCCTATCATGCAATGACCCCTGCAGCTTCATTCCCTACACAGCAGTGCTCCTCGGATCCTTTGCAGAAAAATAAGTACTACAGTGCAAACAGCCAGGAGATTTTATTACCCTCACAGGGTGAATATGGCACAGCAGACGGTTGTAAATCTGAGGCATTTAGTACAAAGGGACATGTTCGCTCCTTGGCAGAGCAGTTTCAGAAAATGCATGCGGTCTCCCAGAGAAAAGGTACTCATGAAAAAGACTGGATTACTGCAGTGTGTCAGGACGAGAAGTCTCCAAAGTTAACGCAAAAATCTTTCATCAGCCATTCATCTTCCGGTTACAGACAGCTAATCCATCAAAACCAAGAAAACAAAAACCAGTCTTCAGAAAAGTTACACTCAACTGTGGATATTAGGGACGGGGTAGTTTCTTTGAAGGGTGTTAGTGCCCAGCATGTTGTTTCTATGAGTTTTTGTTCTCACAGTGAAGAACTGTGTAGAAGAGGTGGACAGAATATAGCAGACCCTGCACCCTACGTGGAAAGGCACAGTCATGATGGAGGAATGAAAGAGGTGGATGATGGAGCTGCTAGTAGCATGGTTGCCTCTATGCCTGTGGACCGTTGGGTGAATAATGTTACTAGGTATTACAGTTCTCGGAAGGCTAATGAGAATACTGAATGGCTTCCTGTACCTGGGAGGAGTCCACTCCTTTCTGATCAGAGAGCAGTTGGAGATGACTTGAGCAGGATCCCAGTACACCTGCATCCGCAGTGGAATCAAGACACAGAACAGGAGCTCTCAGAACTGGAATCCCTCTATCAGACTAGTCTGCAGGCATCTCAGGCCACTAGGCCTTTCTTGGGAAGACAGGACAGTGCTAGGTTTCCATTTGACCAATCAGGTAAGAATGATGCAGTTGTTTTTCTTGATTGACCTGCCTCTGTACTCCAGTATAGGTGAAGATGTGTTTACCAGTCGATTTAGTTAAACGGGCATTAATTTGTGCACAGATACAGAAAAATTCAGATTGTAGACTCTGAAAACATTCCAGCTAGCTTGAGAAAGCTGTATGATAGCACTGCCTGGGGTGGCTGCAGAGTAGCTCTTGATCTGTTAAGAGTAACATAGAAATAATTGATCCTGTTTCAAGTAGGGAGCTATCTGCTTATGTCAGGCTAATGAATTTTGCTGTTTGAAAGTCCTACATCCCCTCTGGAATTTATTAAACTGTTTCTATGCTTCATGTTAGTGTTCTCCACATTGATGAATTTTAGCTGATTGTATTGTAGTTGAGAATTTAGTCTGTATCTGGTTGAGGGGAATAGCTTTTAAAAGTCTATCAATATCTGAGTTGAACCTGTGTTTTGCTAAGGACTGCCTGCTTTGAGTTCTGGAAAATTACTTGTGAAAGCAGCACTGAGGGTACATGACCTGCACTATGATCCATGAGACCTTGTGGATTAGTTGGTGTCAAAAGAAAATGAACAGATTCCGTTGATGAGGATATCCAGCTGTTGCTGGAGACATTCAATTAGAGTCTGATGACAGCAGTCCAGTTCCACTTAAGCTGATCTAATCTGCCTGAGATAGGGCAACCTTGTTTCTCTGCTTCACAAGTGAAGCAAATTTCTTTATAATCTGTGTCATAGCATTAAAGCTATGAATTTTCTGGTTAAATAGAAGGCAGCCTGAAATTGGATGGGTACCAAAGTGACACAGTTATAGCTGTACACATATGATATATATTGCAGTGCATACACAAGACAGGTTTTCCCCTGCCGTGCACCCATGGAGGTGGAGCCTCCATCACTCCTGACAATGTCAGATCTGGCTGTGACCAGAGTACTGCAGTAAAGTCTTGAACAGGTTTTTGTTCAACAGATCGAGTTTTCTCTGGAACTCTCATGTCTTGCAGTCCACTCACAGACCAGTTAAGACATCGAAATGTGGCCATTTACCATTTGTTGTCCTTTTGGTTTACTTTCAGAGTTAGGCAGGATCTGGCTTTACTGCTTTGCAGATACTCTCTTGCATGAACTTGAATCAGAAGGTCTTATGTGTTCCTACTTAGCTGACTGATTTTGGAAGTTCTTTCTGGAAATCTACCAGCATAAAGCCCAGTTGCTTTGGTGGTAGCTGGCATGTCAGAGTTCTGTTATCAAACGACCCATTTCTTACGCTGACATTTCTTGCCTATTTTCCTACCACATATATGGTATGGGATACAGATAGTCTTCTATAGTGAAGTTTGTATTTGAGATCTTCTGGTTTGCTGTAACTTTCAGTTGTTTCTTCCTAAGTTCTGCAAATTCTGTTTAATACTGAAGAGTTTGAACCAGTGCATCTACTGTGATGAACTGAGTGAAAATCACCTGAGTTAGGTCTAGGACTGCTCTTTCCTTCTTTTTACTTGGATTACCTATTCATTTTCAAATGCTGTTGAAACTTTGACCTGTATCAACTGGTTTTGTCAGAACTTTGTGTTCAGAATCATGGTGAAAATACCTCTGTTTCATAAAAGGGGCTTTACAGCAGAGTTAAAACCAAGACTTGCTTCTCCAAATGCAACCAGCTCAACACAGAAAAGGTGTTATTATCAGCATATCACCTTTCTTCCTCTGTAGAGGAACTCCCTGTGACTGGTTTAATTAGGCCATTGATCTGTCTATTCCATGAGAAATTTTAGGGTTGTAACTAGTTGATGGGGACTGCACTGAAGTGAAGTAATTGTAGCAGTTCTAGTTAAAAATTACACCTTTAACTCTTTAACCAGCACAACAAGTGGCTGAGAAACTGTAGCATTCAATGGGAAGGAGCAGGTGAATGTATGGGGAACCTGAGGCTAACTTGTTTATCCCCAGTAACTTTAGGTAACTTCTTCTGGTAGCTAATTTTCTGTCTTTTTGGGCTCTCTAAACAATCTCATGTCTGTATCAGGCAAGTGTTGGTATGCAGTTGAATAATGTAAATCTTCAATAGTTCAATTAACTGCTCCCCTGAAGCCTGCAGAAGGGCCAGGGAGGTAGGCATAGTATCCTGATAGACTGTCTCCCCTTGAAATGTTGGGTGTTAGCTGATGTATTCATGTCCAAGGAACTGTGACTTCTTGTTCTGTGTATAGTCCTTCTGTCTTTGCTGGAGTCAGACCTAAGGTAGTCAGAAATGTGTCTTAACATGCAATCAGGTGTTGAATTTAATCAGTGTTTTCCTTCCCAGTCTCTGTGAACCCGAGTGTGAGGAAGCTGCCTGCTACAGCTGGCATGGGTCTGTCGAAAACCCCAACAGCGGAGATCGAGCGCAGTCTGTGTGGATCCACTGTCTCTTCTGTCTCCAAGGTGACATTTTGTTACTTAAGATGTACTAGAGGGGGAAGGGCTTGCCCTGTGCAAGAAAGAATTTACAGTGGGATAAGTAAAGTACATTATGTAAAAGATACTGGAGTCATTGATATGAATGTTAGAAAGAATTTGAAGTGCAGTCTAGCTCAGGATTAACTGGCTAAAGGATGAGTGACTCATGGTGCATGCAGCTTCCATGCAGTCAAATGATCTAAATCCTGGCTTGTAGGGACACACTCCTGAAAACATTAAGATCTAGTCTCTTTGAACTTAGTAACATGAATTCCCTTGCATCACAACTGATGATAACTGCTTCTTAATTTTACCACTTGCAGGGGCACAGGTTTTTTTTTACTGTGTCACTACATATTTTTAAAGTGGTAAGATAATTTGGTATTTGCAACAGTTGGTAGTTAGTCACCTCAGAGTGGGAGAAGATTCTTCCTTTTTTTTCCAGGAAGAAACTGTTTAAATAACTGGCAGTTACATATCACTGCCTGTATATGAAGACATGAAAGTATTTTCAAGGGGAAATGACATTTCCTGTAATATCACTGTACTTGTTAAAGGGAGCTCAAAGTCTATTCCTTTATAGAACAAAAGAAACAAAAGATGGAGTAAACATTTTCCATGCTAGCATAAGATTAACAAGCTTCCAGCATGCATCAAATAATCCTAGGTTTTGTCTTTTGGGTTTTTTTTTTTGTTGTTGTTGTTTTTTTGTTTGTTTGTTTGTTTGTTTTGTTTTTGGTTTTTTTGTTTTTTTTTTATTATGAGAAGACTGTAGTACTTTATTATAAGATGACTGTCAGCTGCAGACATGATTATCTCTCCAGGGGTAGTGATGCCTGTAGCAGCAGTCAGTCCTTCAGTTAGATTCATCCCACTAGAGACATTTTGTCCTGGCTTGAGATACTTAGAAAAGAACAAATCTCATTTAGACACATCAATCTCTTTAATTTACTAACAGAAGAAAGACTATAAGGAATAATATTTTTAATCAGCAGATCCAAACAAACCCATTTATCTTAAATTTTCAAAGTAGTACCTGAATGAAGGATTTCAGGAAAGAAAAGGTCATTAAATACCATTGAAGTATGCTCCATTATATTTCTGTTCATCTGTTGCCTGTAATTATTGTACAAAATTGATACTATGAAAAATCTTGTCTGAAATGTGTGGTACTGTCTGCAGGTCACATGTACCGGAGAACTTAGCAGGGAACCAGAAGAGGAGGAAATATACAGTGCAGAGAATTTCCGTCGCATTGCTCGCAGTCTCAGTGGGACAGTTATCTCAAACAGAGAAGAGACCTTGGTCTCTTCTCACAGTTTTGTAAGTAGAGTGATGTGCAGCTTTCCGAAGAGCTATCATCTGTGTGTAGGGTTGCTGTTTTCTCTGCCTGCATTTAGTAGTTAACAAACAAGACAGAGGACAACTCAGTAATAAGCCATAATAAAAGCCTGTCTTTTTTGTTCTGCCTTTGGAAGAGAATGAACTTTTATATAAGTAGCAAAGCTGTCTTCTTCAGGTGTCGTTGCAGAGTAGTGCCTGCTGCAGCTGGTAGGCATGTCAGCTAACATTACTTGCCAGTATGCAGAAACAACCAGTATAAGCAATTTTTTCAGTTGACCTAAAGTATTTTCAAGAAAGCTTCTCATACACCTATAATTTAAAAAAAACCCACCACTACCAATATAAAAGTTTCTGCTCTCTTGTGACTTTACTAAGCAAGTAGCGTTTTTAGAGAGTACAAGTAAACATTAAAGAGGAGGCAATTCAAGAGTTGGTGCAGACATTACATACAGAAAATAACTAAAAGTGAGGAGGTTGATCTTTCCTTCGTCCACTCTGTTCAGTAGTCTTAGATGCAATTTAGAAGTGTCAGAAAAGCAGAAACAAAGTGTTTAGCAACATAGCTAGATATAATGTCAAGTTTTGGCTAGGACTGAACTTTTTGAAAACTCTACTCAAGCTTTTATTTGAAACTAACTGTGGAATAGAAGAGTCTCAGGTGTAAAATCAGTTAGTTAGACAGGTTGGTCCAATTGCACTTCTCTGCTGTGTACCATAAACTAAATAGTAAACTTTGAAGAATTTGCTCCTCGGTGTGCTTTAGTTAAGGGCTCTGACATACCAGGAAGTGCTGACAGAAGCAATTAAAAACCTCTATCTGTCCAAGACCTGCTCTCTCTGCCAAGGTTTTTATCCCCACAACGCAAGCAGCCAATAGGATGGTTATCTGTTACTACTTTTCAAGTAAGGCAGTGCACTCGTTTGTGATGGTTTGTTGTTGTGCCATTCAGCCATCCCTGCTTTTTTGGGGTAGGTGTCTCCTAATAGAGGAAAACAGTACAGCACAGGTAAATACTTCAGCTGTGACAGGTAAATCTGTGCTTTCAGTAAAGCCTGCTAGAAAATAGAATGGAAGAATCAACAATACTCTACTTCATGGCTTGTGCAGCATACCATTTCCAATGCTGACTGGCCTGACATTGTTTTATGTATTCAGTTGCTCAGCCAAACCTCCAGGAGTGGTTTGTGTTTGTTTTGGCTTTTTCTTTTTGGTACAGTTCCAGTCTGATGATCTTAAGTAGCCCACCACTTCAGTAAGAGTCTTTTACTGAATTGATGCAGTTTGTATTTGTCTGTCTTTTTCACGTACAGATGCATGTTTTTGTTCCCGTGACTCATCCCTTTCTTCCTTGGATCAACACCACCTTTGCTTGTTTCAACCCAACTCTGTGTTTACTCATCATTTTATGTTCTGTTCTTCTCCTTTCTCATTTTATAAAAGGAAGCACCAAATACGAGGAAAATGCCAGTGGACACCAGCCACCGTTCTTCCAGCTCCACTTCCCTTCCTTTCCCCCATGATCCTCCTGTATTTCCCTTTGATCCCCAGCACAACCCAAACCAGGTGCAGCACCCACCCCATGATGTACTGATGCCCAGCATGGTGGGCAAGGCACGTAAACTGTCAGGTAATAATCACAGGACTTTTCATCCTTCTTCATGATCACAAATATTGCTGAAGTGCAGCTCCTCAGTTCTTGTCTTTCATAATGGAGTTTCACCATCTGCCTGAATTCCTCCAGACATCTGGAAGGACAAATCATGTTTCTTCTTCTTTGCCTTTCGGAATTTTTCTGTGGTTCTGTGCTAAATGTGCATAACCAAAGCCAATAACCTTTATGGAAACTTTATGATGGCTTTATATAAAACCATATCAATATTTTTGTGAGTTATTTTCTTTAATGTAAAAGTAGCAGTAAGACCCACCACCTTGTTACCGTGTATGAGAGTACTTCCACAAATTTTTCATTCCCACAAATCACACATGTGCCAGTAGAAATAACTACTTCCTGCATGAGAATTATTTTCCCTGTGACAGCATCAAAATCAGTTTGATGTACCAGCCTTGGAATACTTTGTTGGCCTCCTCTATGATGAAACAAGGGGCTAGTAAAGAAATCTGTGACAGCAGCTGCAGTAGGATAAGGAGAGGAAATGCAGTGAGGAAAATGAATGCTGGAAAAGGTACAGCTAGCTTTTATTCAGAATTGCATGTCAGCCAGTAACTGGATGCACTAGTGTTTTCATTGTTCTTCTGTCACTTGCTGGCCACAGCTGATAGTTCAGAGAGGATGAAACAAAAATTATAACTAAGCAAATCTTTTTATCTAATTTATTTCAGGAGATCAGAAGAACATCATCCAGAAACTTCTGGTTATGCCTGACAGGGGTGAAGCTTTCCAAGGTGAAGACTACCCAGGTGTGGCACTGAGCTATGGGAGTCTCCCTTGTGTACCCAAAGGCACCCTCTCCCAGGGGCAAAAGCCTCTTGTTAATTTGCATTTAGGAGGTGGAGCATCAAGTGTCTCTGGCCGTTTGCTGAACACAGGTTACCCTGCCGGGCAAACAGCCACATTACCAGATAAGCGAACAGTGCTCTGGGGGAAACATGCTGGCCAGCCAGGCAAGAGTTTACAGGAAGGCTTCCTCCAGCAGCCTTCACAGCGTCACATGCATGAATCTCACGCCATCGGTTGCAGACCACCAGCCAGCACAGACTACAGCACTTTAAGAATACCATGTGAGCCTTCTTGGGATCCCGGTGCTTCTCAAGGTTGCCCTGTGCCCCCCTCCTGTGTTAAGGCCCCGGGTCCCAGGAGAGTTGATATGCCTCCAGAAGAAGACTGGCGAGAGAACAGCTACACCCCTCAGCCTGGCAGAAGGCGAATGCTGCCAGTGCATGTGATGGATGGGACTTTTTCTTCTGCTTCCGAGGCACACAGAAATATGCTGGCTCGAGCAGCAGCAGCAGCTACTGGCACCATGCGAAATAATGGCTGGTGAGATCCCATCCACTCCATGTGCCCCAGTACACTACTCTGTGGACTATGGTTGTTGCCAGAGTATGGATTGCGTACTCCTTCAATCAGTGTCTGTGCCAGTTTTGTCTTAAAATGTAGCTATACAGTATGTGGAAACTAATTGCACTGTATTTTGTTTCTGACACTACTGAACTGCTGTCTGGATGGGAAATCTTAACTATTCTAGTCCTGGCCTCTCCTAGCAAACAAATGCTATAGGAATGGTAATTGGCTTACGGGTAAGTTCAGAAGTGTGCACGCATTTTGAAGGAAGATGGCAACTAACAAAAGGACATTTTTAAGGATTCTTTTTCATGAAATGTAGCTTTGGTAAATTCTTCACATAGAAAAACCAATCCTTTTGTTTTCTTCTCCTTCCTCTCTCCTGTTCTTCCTAAGGGAAAAAAACTGACCCACCTTCCAGGTTCCAGTAAAACTGCACTTGGCAAGTGGCAGTTAGTAAAGCAAACACAGTTTTCAATGTTCTGAGATCGCATACAGAGGTCACAGTTGTAGTTGCTGCAGAGGAAGTGACAGGGAGACATTGTTCATCAGTAAACCCCAATTTTTTCCACTTCTTTAAAGCAAACTAATGATGCTTCAAACAGAAAAGACTGTTAATGCTGCACGCTTAACTACACCAATGTAAACACAGAATAAGTTTAACTATTTTAGTGTCAAGCATACTTGCTTTTGTAAGTATTTTTAAAATAAATCTATGGAAATAGTTCTATTTACCTGTCTGCGTTTGAGCTTTCTTTTCTGTTTACCTTTACTCTTCAGTTGGCTGGAAACTTCTGATTAATTTTCTTACACACGGACAAACATGAGTAAGTTGTTTAGTTCATTAACAAAGTTTATGTAATAAAGACTTAGATTGGAGGACGTGCCTAATTTTGACTCAGGACTTAATGTGTTTCATTACTATTTAGCACTTAAATTTCTCCACGTAATGGACAATAATTAAGTGTCCTTCATAAAGTATTTTGAGACAGACTTGTTTTAAGGAAAACTACTACCTCTGTGCAGAATGGTAGGGTATGCATATACACAGAAAAATCATTAAGAGATGATTGGTGTGGTGAGAAGTGTCATTTTAATCACACTTGGACTCCTGCTTCTGCAGATACTTTCAGGTGTGGTGGTTACAAGGTGTTTAGAAGCAGGGGGGTTCTGATCCAAGCTTGTCCTGGTACATGGTTCTGTTGGGAGCAGGACTGGAGCTGTGGCAGTGACAGTGCTGGTGGAAGGGCTGCCCTGCCCTGTCCCATCCCTGCCCTGTCATTCACAGTGCTCCTCGCAACCTGCCCTCGGTGACCCAAGGGGCTTCACTCTCATTTCATGCCTTGCACCTCAGGGCTTGATGGAATTCCATCAGTTGTTGCTGTTTAGCCTGAGATTGAGCCTCATTTGTTTCAGTTAGTATAATTTGTCAGTTTCTTGTTTCTGAATAATCACTATTGTTTCTGTTATTGTTGCAGTCTCCTGTAACCATTTTACATTTGGGATTATATTGCACACTTCTTTGTTCTTAACTGCCCCGCTAGCAGTGGTTACCAGAACAATGCACTCTGTTCTCCCACCCCTCTATTCCAAAAAAACCCTCATGACTTCTGACTTTTTTACATAATGGTTTTGCCAACTTCATAATATGAAGCTTCAATAGTACTACTTTTCTAAATATGAACAAATGGGTGCTGATATTTCACTTGAAAAAACTGTTTGATTCAGGTTTCCCAACAGATTGTTAGTCTCTCATGGCATAGCCACCTCTGTTCTCAGCTTTTTGATACCTTCAGTGGTTGGTGAGAGCTGCAGTAGCCCCAGGATGGAAATGAGGACATGGATAAGTATTTGATGCTTTGCTTGAGTATAACTGTAAAAAATTCAGGTTGCAGACTGAGACTTAATAGTCTTGATAATCTAAAAAAACAAGCTGCCAAAGTAAAGTACGAAGTTATCTCTTCAAGAATCAATATAAAATATGAAACTTTTGCAACTGAAGACAACATGCATACTTCGCTTTCTTATGTCCTAGCGACCAGGAAAGATTGAAATATACTTACATAAAGCTCTGCAAAATAATTCTGAGTTGATGCAATTAAATAATCAGTAGTAACCAAGTGGGTTTTTTTTTTTTTAAGGTACTGTTGTGTTTATTCCATTGCAGTTCTAACTACCAGATTTCAAAACTTTTTAAAATGTCCTTTGTACATCATTTGCCTTCTATGAAGTTAACCAGAGGCCTGAAAAGGAAAAGCTGGGTCCGTACCAAGCAGTATTTTAGTACATCTGAAGAGAAACAAACTGAAGTACATTCAGCAATATATTTAACATGGGAGAAAATGTGAGACTGGAAAAATACTGTTGCTTCAGCTTGTGCCTGCAAATTTTAGCAAGGTCAGTTAGATAATATTTACTTACTAATTCATTTGAGTAACTGGTCTTTTCAGTGATGTTTATACCATACAAAAATCAATTATGTTGTAGTTTAATAGCTTGTTAAAGTTCACTGTTACCTATAGAAAGGGTGAGGAGGGAGTTCCCATGGGAATTCAGCAACTATTTAGAATTCTTAAGTTTGTAGGCTTTGATGTGATATAGCTTTTCTTTGTCCCTGGGTGAAGAGTGTGTTATTGGATGGAATTAAATGAAAAGAATGCCATACACACTTAAATCCACCTTTTTAAAATAAGTGAATGTCAGTTCTCCTAAAAATAAAATTCTTATTCCCTATATTTCTATGATCTCCCATTGTGTTTGTAATATGCATTTAGTCCTAACTGTGTAGGGAGCAAAAGAAGGCAATAATAAAAATAAAAGTAACTTGGTGTCCTAGCAGTAGCGATATTATGTAAGTATGATCCTTCTGTGTATGGAAAAGGAACTACTTAGCACAGTTCCTTCTCTTAAAGGCAACCAAGTTTGTACCAACTGTTTGTGGAAATCATATTCAGACCTGCTGAGCAGCACATGTGCTCAAGTGGAGCGTGCAGCACTTGGGAGTTACCTAAAATATGCTCTGCTTTAGAGAAGGGAAGTGCCTGTTTCTTTTGAACAAAGGCTACTGTACCCACATTGAGATGAGGGGATTTGGAAAGAGGGAAGGACTGCCTTACTGATAATTTCCCCTGATTGCTAACATTGCTGGAATGGACTTAGAAGTGATGGTTGAGTAGGACATAGACAGTACAGGCAGGATTCCAGAATACTGGAATTCATGCAGATTTTGCATCTAATGTGATGCATGGCAGAGGTGTAGGGAGAAGAGAAGAGAGGAAAAGCAGAAGAAGGAGTGGATTGGAATAGGAAGGAACAGATGGATAGGTGAAAAAGGCAGAATGAAAGGAAATGTGTGCATATCTTCGCTCAGATGTGTCTCTTTTCAAGGAACACTCAGTAACCGGTCTAAATTTTCCTTCCTTCTTTCAGTGAATAGATTCCTGTACAGAGATGGCCCTCAGCAGCAGAGGGGTGCTGAAGCTTTTGAGAAGGGAAGATTGACTGATGGACAGAGTAGGCAATGTTCTTTGTAGCAGTCTTTGGTTATGTTCCTGCCATGGTAAATGAAACTGCAGAAGCACTTACGTAGTGCTGCTGTATGTATAAATAGACATTGGACAAACAGTGGAGGTTAAGTCAGTGTTTGTGCCAGCTTGGGCAAAGATAAAAACGTGCTTGGGATTTACAAACACCTCAGTAAAGTTAGATGTGTTCTGGAATCTCCTACCACTGTGCTGTCTCCTGTTCTCTGCTGTGGCTGGTAAAAAGCAAAAGTATATTTTCATCCATCTGTCCTTGCTGCATCTAGCATTTTACCACTGCATAGTCTAGAATCTTTTCAAGTCTAGTTAGGTATCTGTAAGGCTGTTTTAAGGCTAATTCTTCACCATTACTATCACTGATGGAATTACCTTTAAAGTTTCAGAAAATGTTTTAGAAAAAGCATGTTAGATCAATTATTTTTTAATTCTCTTGCTGTCTGCATCATTCTTCTAGTTCATTGATTTTTTTTTTTACCCTTTAAAACCAAAAGAATATAACTTGGAAATGTTTTTAAGATTGCTTTTTCATTAATGGAAAAAATACGAAGACTAGCTATAGTCACTTGTTTCACTAGCATATTTGTTGAATGGAAGAGTTCTGCTGAAGAAACACAAACTTCCTTGTTGGCATCAATAGAATTGTTTTAATATTAATTCTTGAGTGAGTAAACACTCAGTATACCCATGAATAAGAAGGTCAAGTATCTGTTTGTATGCTAACTTACATTAGGTTTGCTGAAGGAGGATTATCTTAAGTTTTGTCTGGCCCAGTCCCAGATTATTCACCCATTAATCACAGGCTTGAGAAGTTTTATGTGTGTATATATTGCTAATCAAAATAATTTTAAATATGAACACATGAAAAAAGTGAGTTCAGTAAGCTGTACTTCAGTAATAACCATAAGAATCATTTAATGTTGCTAAATTTTAACTTCTTTACTACACAGACATAATTATTTTGGTGACAGTCTAGGGTTATCTCTCATTCCAGGGTTTTACTCAAAATTTATACCAGTTAATTATTATGTGACTGTCAATTGAGGGAGCTCCAAGCATAGAACTCCTGCTGATTACAAAAAAAAAAAAAAAATCAGACTATTCAAGGTTGTCTTAAATTGCTGAAAGCACATTAAAGCATGAGCATGTTAACAGTATCTCTATGAAGGTTCAGACTGACTTTTTTTTAAGATCTAAAATATGTCAATCAAATGGAAGTTAATATTATATTAGTTAAGTCAGCTACAAGTTTTCAGAAATCAGGTACGTATTTTAAAGTACATTTAAGAAGAAATAACCAGTTGTTCATGTATTAATTGTTCCTAATAGGATGAAATAATGCCTGCATCCCCTTTTTTTTGGGTAAATCAGTTAGTTTCTCTAGATTAAAAAGATCTCAGTTGACATTAAACAACCATTTCTGTGCTCTAGACTGGTTTTGGATAACTGCCCTTAGAGGTGTTAAAAGAAGCTATTTAATACAGCAGATGTACCAAGCCAGGTTTTTGACACCTTACTCATCTGAAGAGAGAGAAGAAGGTGTGTGTGTGGGAGTCTTGACTGATCAGTAAGCTACTGATTTGAACACAAGGATGTCATTCATGTGAAGAGCTCAGTGGTACAGATGAGAAAATAAAATTTTAATGACTTCTCATGGTGGGTCAGGGGGAAGCCCACATCACTCAGAATTTTCTATTTGCATATAAATTTACTGGGACAAAGTATGTAGTGGAAGAGCTTTTAAATGTTTGTATGGATTATTTAGATATATCCTTGAGATACCCTTTTCTGCATTCATTTTTCATGACCTCAGGTTATCCAATCATGAAAGTCCTTTTTTTTTCAACCCTTTCTTCAACCCTACCCAGTCCCAATGTAACAGTTAGTTCTTACTAGTACTTCATAGTGTTTAGTCTCAGGAACTTGGGGAAAAGGATGCAGAGAGGTAAGCTGAAAGCATAGTTGCACTTTCACCATGTAATCACGATGTCCAGGTGCGTTTGTGAGAAAGGAGTGCATGAACTCTGAGTTGTCATATCTGCTTTTTGTGCGTTTGTTGCCTCCACACTTTCCTTTATAATTGATTAATGGGATTTCTTTGATCTGTAGGACATCATGTTCATGGATCAACAAAGTTAAAAAAAAAAAAAGTAAAATGTATCACACTGTTTTCTATCATAGAAAGATACTGTTACAGAGGAGTAGTAAGGTGGGGGGAGTTTGCAAGGTCCTATACATAGACCTGCTTACCTTGAGTACTTGTCAGTTAAGTCTCTTGCTTGTGAAGGTGCTGAGGAAACAAGAGAACACAAAGGAGGGCAACAAAAAGCAGAGTGAACTCAATCTTTAGAGTGAGTAGAGGTGACTATTAATAGTCTATTAATATCATTAAGGTAGTAAGATAAATGAAGAGAGGGAATTGGTTGGTCTCAGATGGTAGAGAAAGAGCAATTGCTGAAGGCTAAGGAAGGAAAAGTTTGAACTAGATAATAAGGGCAGGGGAAGGAATGCTTTAAGCAGAGAAAATGATGTTTTGAGGAACCTAAGGAAGGGTTTGAGGTACCATCACTCCAGAGGTGTGAAATTTAAATCAGTGATGTCTGGTAGGGTTTGGTATGTAAAAGTCACCTAAAATTCTGGAGTCAGATTGGGTTGCTTTAGCCTGTCTCTTAGAATTCTGGTATGCAAGTAATGCCTGTGGCCTTGACTAGCTTTTTTAGTGTAGTCTGTACTTCGTCAGCCTGTTCACAGTTTATTGGGCAATGGGGGAAATGTGTGCAGGAAGGGAGTGGGACAGGATAGACCGTCATAGTAAAGTAGCTTGTCATTTTATATCAGCAACTATCTAATAATATGGTTTTGTTTTTTCTCTTTTTAAGTCAGTGCAACTTCTCAGTACTGGATGACATTGGGAGCTGGAGTATTACAGTGATAATGACCTTGTAATGCTGGAGAAAATGGCATAAGACAATGCTTTCAACGTTTCTGAAAAATGCCTCTGTGTTACAGATAATAAGATTTGTCATAAAATAGCTGACTTGGGACAGCAGGGAAACCTCGTGCTATCTTAAAAGAGAGCTTTCAAGTATTGATGTTGAAACTCAGTACAGCAGTACGTCAAGATATGTTTAAAATAATATGTGCCTTGCTTTGAGGCAGTCCTACAGTTTATACACACCTCAGTACCATTTCTGGCATTTCAGAAAGGACAGCTTCAAACCGTCACTATGAGAGTCAGTGAAATGGAACAGCTTCTTAAAAGTTTTGTCTTTATCTTACTCTCCTGCTCATATCACGTCTTCCCCTCTCAGACCTGGTTTATCTTTGCAAGATTTGTTCTGTGCATCTTTCTCTTGGGATCTGGAATATATCTGTCTCTCCTGTGAATCAATTTCTTTCTTAGTTTTCAAAAAGTTCTTGTTGGGTAATTAGATGATTCTGGGACATTGTACCAGTTTTTAAGGTATGTCGCTGTTAGAGTCAGAAGAGACTGTTCTCATCATCTGCCCTGCTGCACTAGATGGCTACAAAATTTCACATAATCATTTTTATATCTGACTTCTTTCTGCTTGAAATTCCATAAACAGCACTTGTCTAGGGCAATGAATAACTAAAATGTAGTTGCTACTGTACCTTGCAGCCCTCCATCGGGGGAAGTGTCAGAAAAGTCTAGGTTTTAACATTGTACCTTCTTGTTTAAACATGTCTTGCATGCTGCTTCAGCGGGTACTGCTTTGAGATGGAGCAGAAGGGAATCAGGTATCATCTGCATCCCAAATGGTCCCATTCCCCATGGTACAGAAGAAGATGGACTAGTTTGATTATTCCATGTGCTTCTGCTGAACTGTTTCTTCATTATGAAAGCAGTTGTTCAGAAGGCAGTCCAGTGCTAGCAGCTAGGTAATGGTTTGGAATATCCTGTCAAAATAGGAATTTATCAGGTCTCTTCCTCTTCTCAGAACAGAATGGCCACTTGGTGGCAAAGCTGAACAGGAAGTAAAACATGACTGCTATTCAGATTTATCTGGCAGTTGTGACAAACACAGGATTATAAAGGCACACTGCCTTCTCTCACACTGCCCTCCATGTGCAAGGCTGTACTTCTGTCTGTAATTGTGCTCCTAGGTTCCTACAATCATAATGCTACTTGTGGTGGTGGTGGAAGATGTTTGATTCTTTGAACACAAGATGTATCTTTGCCTTCACCATGAGGTAGATTGGGGCAAAGTGAATGTCCTTTCCAGAGTAGATAGCAGATTTAGAGACCATAACACATGAAATAGCTTCAATGACAAGAAAGGGCTTAGGGAGAGAGGCAACTACGTATTTCTGCCTAATGAAGATTTTGATATTGTCCCAATGAGAATCACACATACTCAGCATTTTAATGAGGTAATATAAAATATGTCAGAAAAATGACAATAAAATGCCAAGGTAACTGTGCTAGCCAACTTCTTTTTCTAGCTGTTGTTATCAATAAAAATGGTCAAATAATTATTTTTAATATTTTTAGGAGGTGTGATTTGTTGGGAAACCTAATACCTTTTTTCATACCAACCTCATGTATTAGGGGAGCAAACCCAGCAAGATTTCATCCATAGGAGCCTTTTCTTCAGGTAATGCCCGGATATAACTGGAAGTGTTTCAGCATACAGGGCACTAGGTATGCTGCCCTAGAAGCTGATAGTGTTCTCTTCTGGCACGGCATCATAACAAAATAATACTATGTTGTGCTTTTTCTTCAGTGAGCAGTCTGACTGCATCAGCCCCTTTACTTCACACCCCAGGGAACATGGCTGCAGGCTCCTGGGAGAAGTGAAAAATTCAAATAAGTAAGGCATCTCTCTTGCAACTGCACTTCAGGTGAGGTGAAGAGGAGACTCCTGACAACACTCAGCAAGGTCTCTCTCCCTGTGTGTTTGGAAATGTATGGACAAATGAATTTCTTTATAATATGGGACTCTTTACTGTTTCACGCAGTCAGAAATTCAAACTGCATTTATTACTGGGCTCCTCTTGATTTTAAATACAAGACTGTATTAATTCCCCCTGCTCCTTGTTTCAGCAGATCTGCTTTAAGCTAATGTTAAAATCGGTAGGAGCGACATTTACTGCCCTTCCTGTCCTGTGCTCTCCCTGCATACTCTGAATGGATACACATCCTTGCTATTGAAGGAAATGAGCTTTTGTCCTATTTAAAAACCAGGCCCTTTAAACTGATTGTACAATGACAGACATTTGCAGAACATGTGCTATAAAGTAGTAGTTCCTGCTGCTGGAAAGCTTAGCGATTAAGTCCAAAATAGTCATCCAGGATTTTTTTCCATGATATTCTTCATGTATCTCAGCTCTCTTTCTGCATGCATGCACACATTTTACTTGTGGGCATGGAATTAGTAGGATTCTGTTTTTCCAAAACTTTGGAGTCTTGCAAGTGTACTAATAAATATCCCAAGGGTTTTTAATTCTTATTCCCTTAAGATTTTTTATTTGCTTCCTTGAATGTTTTTATGTGATGTTTAATTGAAAGCTTCTTGCTTGTAGTGTCCTGGCTGTAAAATTAAAAAACCAAGGTTAACCCAAGCACTTGTGTAGCCTGTTAATGTCTTTTTGCTTAAGCCTAAGAGCATTTCATGCTCAGCATGGCAGATCCTCACCTGAAGTTTCATCTTTTTCCCTTGGGGCAAGAACCAAGACCTTGCTAGAAACCAGTACTTCTGAATGGCTTTTCTTTCCTAAATTCCTGGTTTATTGTATGGAATAGATTGCACAGCTCAGTACAAATAATGCATGTGAGCTGGGATGCAAAGCAGCAACTCTTTTAGATAAACATATTTAATCAAATACGGATATATATGTATATGTTTAGATGTTTTCTGGCTGGTGTGTTGCCTGATATTTAAATGATGCTAGATCTGAAGATTTTCAGTTGGCTGGTTATTATTTGGGTTTGTTTTTCTTTGTTTGTGTGTTTTGATTGGTTTAAACACAGTTCATCTCTGTGATCTCAAGTACACTGCCAGTCCTACAGCCAACCTCCACTGGTACAAGTGAGAAGACAATACATCAGAGGAGAGAGGGTGAGGTTAACAGCTGCACAAAGGAGAGCAGGAACTACTTAGCTTTTTTCATCAGCGAAGTTAATTTAACATGGAGTAGTCATAATGACCACATTACCTTTGATTACTTAGTAGAGTTATGCCAACCTTTTGGCCAAGGTAAAGCCCTGTCTTACACCCTGCATTTGGCTGGACCTACTGCTCTGCAGAACATTCGCATGGTTTGTATAGAACATAGGGGCTGCGATCTGCTGCCTTTGCCCAGACCGGGCCGTGGTGCAGAGCCTCTGCCCCCCCTAGCTCCCTGTGTAGCTTCGGGGGATGAGGGGGTAGCTCGGGCCGCCGTACCCAGGGCTGTCCTTGCTCTTTGGTCCACTCTTGTTCAGCTCTAGGGGCAAGGCAGAGAAGTTTGGCTGAATTATCTGGTACTGGAATCTTGCTCCAAGCTGTGCCCAGGTTCTCACTGAGGGGAAACTTCTCTTTCCGCCTCATTCTCCTGCCAGGTGAGGCTGAGGGCCCCTTCCTGCCGTGCCGGCGCACGGCCCCTCGCTCTGCGCTGGTTCTCGCGGGGGGGCAGTGAGGGCTTCGCCAGCCCATAACATCGCCCCCGGGCGCGGCCCCAAGGAGCTCTCCATGGTGGCCGCCGGCCCTCGCCCGCACGGGGTCGCTGGGGGCCGGGCCATCCGCCGCACCGCCCCCTCAGCCCCGGCCTGGCGCCCGCCCGTCCC
>VZTR01016907.1:93126-104146 GCA_013400775.1 Chaetops frenatus | reverse complement strand
CCGCCGCGCCCTGCCAGCCGCCGGCGGAGGGGCGGACGAAGGCGCTGCCGCGCCTAGCAGCCACCGCCGGAGCCCGGCAGCGCCCAGCGATGTCCGCCAAGGAGGGGAGCAAGGTGCTGTTGCTGACGCCCCACGCCACCAGCGAACGCGCCGTCAAGGGTGAGCGTCCCTCTGTCCCGCAGAGGGAACATGGCTGCGCGGCAGGGCCGTGACCTCCCTCTCCGGCCCGAGTGCCGGGGCCCGCCTGGGTGCGGAGAGGTGGCCCGGCCATGGGGAGCAGTGCTCTCCATGTGCGGGCCGGGCTGCCCTGCCCGCAGGTGGGGACGGGAGGGTAGCCCGGCACCGTGCGGAGGTGTGGGATGCCCGCACGAGCGTGGGAGTACCCGAGGTCGGCACTGCTGGAGCGAGGGACGGAGCTGGGCCGTGAGGGTGGCGGGGCTGCGGGTGGGAGCGGTGGCCGAGGCCTGCGGGCCTGGCGCGTCCCGCCCGGATGCGCTGCCCGGAGCGTCTGCGGAGCTGACCGGGGGCACCGCCGCGCTTCGGCCCCTCGCGCCCCGGCTCTGCAGGGCTTTTCCGCTGTCTGCACAGGGGAGAGCCCTCTAATTGCAGACGCTGACAGCGCCGGGGAAGAGCGAGTGGGAAGGTGCTGCCGCCCGTTCTGTTGGCTGCTGTTCTCAGGTTCCAGTTCTGATGGAGAAAATTCACCTTGATCTATTTCTTTGTGGCCTTCCTTGGTAATCTCGTGGGGAGCTGTGAAAAGTCAAACCTTATCCTTCTTAGGAGAAAAAGTAAAACATTTTATAGTAGATATAGCTATCTAAAACTAGGATGGTCTGGCGACCAAAATGGTATAAACCAGTTCTTTTCTCTGAACCCCAGGAAGTGTGTCATTTTAGTTTTTGTGAGGAGAGTAATCTATTGCAACCAGAGCATCCTGAAATATGTGTATTAGACCTGAATTGATAGTTAAGGTATAGCATAGGTAGTGCTTCATAGAATTCCTAGGTTGTGTTTATTCAAGTTGCACATCGTTTTATTTTGATTCCAGTGGTTTTCATATTGCACTGTATTTGGTAGTATCAGTGTGGACAATTGCTACGGCTGGCCTGGGCTATATGAAATCACAGGTGTACATGAGCAGTTGACTTTTAAGATTGACATTCCTAGGAACACAGGGTCTGACTGATTTCAAAGGGGTGCAGATCTGGTTGTTTAACTTTTTATGTAACAGGGGGCCTTGAGAAATGGAAAGGATGCATTTGTCTTCAGCAGGTTAATTAAAACCTTGGGAATCCCACTGGATGTTTTGGATATTGGCCTGTTTTCTAGTAAACTGGAAAGCTTTCTGTGCAATAAGTTGTTACTCATTTTGAATTACTTAACCTGTTGATTTGTTTGAGCAAATTGCAAGGGTAAAAAGTAGAAAACGTTAAAACCAGTCTGTTGGAAACCTGTACTCAATAGTGCTACTTCAGTGTGTGCTGTTTAGGCCTGCTGAATCTTTGTACCTTTACTGTAATTTGTGGTAAGAAGTTAAGTTCTTCAAACAATGTAAAATAATTAATAGTAAGTGATCAGATACTTTAGAATTCAGTGAAAAACCTGCTGATTTCCAATCACTTAATAATTCAGCTTGTTAAATGTGACCTACGCATCTGGTTGTTGAAAATTGTAGCTAAGACTTGCTTCATTCTAAGCAGAATAACTGCCTGAGTTAGCAGTATTTCTTTGTACCTGGATGTTAGGATGTAGGACTACAGTAAAGATAATCAGTCTTTGCTGGCGTCATCTGACGTAATTACAACCAGTTCATACAGCAGCATTTTTCTATACCTTCTATTGACCTCTCCTATCCATCCCTATCATGCTGAATCACTGGCTTCTGGAGAAAGCCTGGCCAGTTGTGCCAAGCTGTCTATGTTATTGATACAAAGGACAGGGTGGTTTGGTTTCTCCTCCCCCATTAGGTGCAGTGCAGTTGGAAATATTTTTTTAGACAGTGACCCCAGAAGTGCAAGATTGCAGGTTATGTCAGTCCTAAGTGGGAGTATCTATGCAACTTCTTGAAACCATGCTAAAATGCGACAACTGTGTCACATCCCTCTTGACAAACAGATGCATCGCTTCTCACATACCAAGAAGCATTCACCATACTCTTTCCTATTACACAATGAATAGGTCTTTTATAATGTCTCAGATTCTTAAGAAAAGCCATAAAGAAAATGTAGTAATATTATCTGGTGTATCTATGTATTGGTCCATATTTCAGCTTTCATGCTCTCTATATACTGTGTCTTTTGGGGAAAAAATGTGAATGCAGGACATAAAGCTTGCTGTTACTTGCATTGTTTATCTTTATTTTATTTAAGTTCTATTTTCCTCTTCTGTATCACTGGAAGAAAGGAATAAAGAATAGAGTCCATTAAATTTCAGAGGCTGTGAGAAAGTGAATGCTTTACCACTTATATGTTAGTGGAAATGGGCAAGGGATGCTCACCCAAGAAGAAATGATTGAATTACTATATCATCAGTAGTTAATCTAATAAGGTAGGATAATTATTAGGATGTGTCCTCCTTCATATTCTGACTTGTATATTTAGCAGTTGGTGAGAAGTACAAATATGTAGAGAAATATCTAAAAGGCTGTCAGGTGTATTATGTCATATCAGAGATACAAAATAAACATAATAGTAGCTTTAAATATGCAGTCTAGCTGTGTTGTCTAGCATATCTTCCAAAGTATGAATTTTCCCATCAAAGGTCGTTGATTGCTTTTAAAGTGTATAAAAAGCTCAAATGTTCTTTTTATATGGCTTAATTAAATTGCCTAAGTAATTTGTACTTACAGAATTTTCTATAAATTAGTGGTTAGCTCTGGAACTGAAAAGCTGTCTAAAGTCAGCTTTTGTCATTTGGTTCCCAAAAGGTGTCTTGTGATGAGGCTTTTGTTACTGCTTTTTCTTTTTTTCCCCCAAATAGGGATGAGAAAATGTACCTGTTGTTTTGATTCACTGTTTTCTAAGGCAGCCTCTCATCTTTGAAGGATACTTAGTGTTTTACTGTCTTGTGGAACAAAGCGGTTCCCTTTGCTATGTTCTGTCAAAATCTTTTTTCTATAAACTGCTCTCGATACTTAAATGCTATATCTGAATCTTTGGGTTTGCCTTTCTTGTTGGATGACAATTGACTGACTTCAGTTCAGCTTGCCTCACCTTTCAGCGCATGTGACTTTCAGAACTTGTCAGTGTGTCTTTTCTCCTGAAACAACTGTTTCGCTGCCTTGTAGTAAAGTTCTTCACCCCTGGTAGGGGTGAAGAAGTGCTTATACAGTCACACTGATAGAGTGGTCCTGAGCGTGGCAAGGATGAGCCTTCATTGCCTTTTCTTTGAGGGCAAAGCTTCAGGGCTTCCTGACTCACTTGTCGGTAGTTACACCCCAGAGTTGTACTTGGAAGTGCTCTCTCCTCCCAGCATTACCCTTTGTCCATTGTGGGTGTTGCTAGGCCTTGGGAAGCAATCCACGGGACCTTGTCATACTGCCCTAATGCTAAATTTGGAGATCATGTCTGTTCTCCTTCCATGGAAAAGGAAGGATTCAGTATTCCTTTGTTTTGGATAAAAGTCGTGGCACAGTCTGATTGGCAGACAACCATTTTAGATATTAAATGGAAGCTTATTGAAACAACTCTTTAGAGAAACCCAAAGAAATGTAACTCATATCCTTGAGCAAGCAGGCTCCTAAATTAAGGCTCTAACAGCTACTTTTGAACAATTACACCCATGTAAGGAGAAAAAGAAATCATTGTAGTATTTAAATTTATAACTTGGAGTCTGGTTTTAAAAAAAGGTAAAAGGTTAAAAGTTGACAGGCAGCATGAATCCTGTTTTAAAAATATTTTAAGGCAGTTATGCTGGCCAGAAATTATTCTAAGATGATCCAGAAAAGCAGCAGTGTAAAGAGAGTATTAAAGGGTCATATTTTAAAGAATTAAAAATCATAGTTTTTTTTTGGGGGAGAGACAGTGAAATGGAACGTAATTCTGACAAGTAAGTGTTTGACTAGTCTTTTTTTGTTTCAGGGGATGTTTAGAGTGGATAAATCTTGAAATAACAACAACAAAACTTAAAAAACCCACCCAAAAATGGAAGCCTGCTTCAACTTAAGTCAGGCAAATTGGCAGTTGAGGGCTGGGAAGGTAAGGCCAGAGCTCAAAAACCTGGCAACTTGCAAACAAACTGTGTTTGTTTATTGTTGAAGGAACTAAGGATTCTTTCACACGCGAGTCAGATCTTATAGCTGAGTGGATCAAAGAATTCTCTCACTGAAATGTAAGTGGTTTCAAAAGGTATCAACAAAAGAAATTTTCCCCAAAAATGTCCCAGGATCAGAACATACTTGTCTGGTGGCTCTAAAGGAATTCTTTGGGGGTTTTGCGTACAAAATTGTGAGTTTATTTTCCATAGCCTGTGGCATAACTCATCTTCTGAGTCTGAGAGATGGAGCATGGCAGCATGTTTTAAAAAATTTTAGATTTAACTGGAGAACTGTAGATCAATAAGTTTAATTTAAACAGATTCATAGTACTTGTAAGAAAGAGTAGCCTAACTATGTTTGTGGGAAATACAGTGTTAAAGAGGAGTTGGTACAGTTTCCATAGATGAAAATCAAGAGAAGTTGTTAGAACATTTTGAAGAAGCTAGTGAGCTTGTTGATCCAGGCAAAACTATTCATCAGATTTCTTCACTGAAGTCTTTAAAGTAAGCAGAAGAGGAAGTATCCTCTTCTGAATCAAAATTATGAGATAAAGGATATTAATAGGTAATAGAGGAAGGTTAATATCTGTCATCTGTGCTCTTTAAATGTGTTGACTAGTTCATTAGAAAACCAAGTGAATGGCAAATAGTAACACTTACCCGGGACAGCAAACTTCCAGAGATGCTTCAGTAAGCTCTTGTTGGGCTGAGTGCCTGGTAAAAAAGTTGTAGGAGATGCTGTTCAGAGAAAGACAGAGCAGACTCTACAAAGGACAGAACAATTCTTCCTTAAAGACAGAAGGCATTGAACTTGGGAAAGAAGTATTAGGATCTGTATGGATAATATTCTGAAAATGTTAATGCAGTGGCAGTTAACTGGTCTGATAAGAATTCAGGGAGTAGGTGACCAGTTTAGAAAAAAGAGATTGCACCATCATGCCATTATATGTCTGTTGTGTTATATGTGCATCTTGAACAACAGAACGTGATTTTGTTCCATCTTCCTGATGTTTTTCTTTATCTAAAGTTATGTTCAGAGGCACAGAATGGCTTTTGGGTGAGGTGAAATGACAAAGATGACAAGTCTCTGACTAGGAAAAGGAGTGCTTGAATAGAGAATAGAGTTAGATATTTCTTACCTTATGAATTGTATTTAATGGAAAAGTTGAGTAGGAAGCAACTGTAATTCTTGTCTCCCTGTGAAAAGGAGAAATGCAGTACCAAACAAAATAGAAAAGGTGAAATAGCTTTTCATATAATGTGTAATTCAAATGGTGGGATTCGTAGCAATAAGGTGCAGTGGAGGGAAAAACTATGAAAATGTCTATTCAGAATCTGGAAAAAATAGTGGAAAACATTTCTAGCAGTGGTCATAAACATGGTGGTCTGGATGAAACTAGAGAAAATCCATGAACCGCCTCGTTTGGAAACCAAGGGTATGGAGAGGGATAGATCTATGCATCTGTCATTGCCAGAAGTGCATTTAAGCACTAAGTAATCTTTTGGCATAACAGTTTGGCCATTTTAATGGCAGGGGTATCTTTAAAGTCTTTTCAAACAAATAATTATATTTTTCCTGGGAGGAACTTCCAAAAACATCAACCAAGTTAATTGAAAATTACACTAAATAAAAGATGAATGAACGCACCATGGCATATAAGATATATCCAGTTTCATTTGAGACTTAAAATTCTATCAAATCTTTTGAGACTGCAAGTACATGATAAGTGAGGATGAAATAAATAGTACCTTCAGTGCTGTTGTAGGGTTTCAAGGTTTACAGGGCCATTTTTTCTTGCTTCTAGAATGCTGGCTAATAGAGCAGGAACTTTGCATTCAAAGAAACTTCGGGATAGTTTTTGTAATTTGCAAGAAACTGACTTTGCTGGATCTGTGCTTTCTTGCTTGAGGTGAATAGGGTAACTTGTGGTTTTTGCCAACTATTGAAAGTAGCTTTCTGATTCCAGTAGATGTGGCTGTGTATTTGTGCTTATCTAGTATCTTCAAGGTTGCTGGTCCACAGACCATCTGTGACGCCTTTAAGCTACTTCTTTTCAAATCTGTTCTGCCAATGCAGAAGGATAATTGGATATATTCTGTCCTCATTGCAGTTATGGGTGCTGCATCTTTTCCTTCTGTAGAGATGTTGGCAGAGGTGTGAAAACTCCAGGAACAGACTGAAAAATGTAGTAGGTGTTAGGCTTTGTGATTCTTCTGAGTGACAATACATAGACAGCAATGCATTTATAAAACCAAAAGACCACAAAAGGTGACTAAATGACAGAAAAAACACAGATAATTTTGCTATCATGGTAAAAAACCTGCTGACAAAAGGAAGGATGCTGGCCTTCCTTTTCACAGTTCTATTGATACATGATGCACTTGGTGGAGACAAATTTATAGATACTGTTTCATGTATATCTATCACCAAAGCAACAAATTCTTTGCCAACAGAATGTCTGTGTTTAGTAACCTTAGTAATGTGAGCTTAGACTTTATCTGTGAAATCAAAAACATTCTTGAAACAGAAAATGCAATCTGGGATAATTAAGCAGGTTTTAACAGACAAAACTAAATTAATGAAACATGCCATGGGCTCCCGATGATAGAGGAAAAATGGCAAATTTTCTTTCACTGTCAGAAAAAGAATTATTTAAGTTTTACAGTCATAAGAACAGAAACAGTTTTGCTTGTGAAGTACAGTACCTTGTACGTTTGATCCTTGATGCTTTTTCTTACATTAGTCTAGAGGCTTTGATCTCGTCTTGTTTCATGAGCCTGTTCCAACAAGGTGTCTCTTGATACAAACCAGATTTAACTGAGGTTATTACAATGTGCATATATGTCAGTGTGGTTTAAATTTACAGTATCTACATGTAAGATTTTATTAGCAGCTACTATTCTACTCAGTTACTAGGCAATGTGAGATCTGCTTTGGGTCTGGAAGTAGTGTGTTTGTGTTAGTTGCCATTTTGCACCTCTCAGCAGTGATTATTATATTGAGTAAAGTGCCACACTAATGTAGATTTTCTCGTTTGAACTTCTTACTATGTCCTGGGGATTTATCCCTTCAGTCCCATGAATCTCCACAGCATGTTTTATTGTAAGGTATCAATGTATCCAGAGGATTGTAGAAAGTCAGTGTAGAGCTAGGTTTAAGAGGTTTTGCTTTCTATGTCTCTTATTAGTACTGCAGTATAAAGGAAAGATTAGTTTCTTTCTCTTTGTTAATGGATATACAATTATTAATAAAAAACCATCAAAATATTTGCATTAACACATCCCAAAAGCTGTCCACTGTTTTTTTTTCCCGGGCACTACTGTTTACATTTTTTGATCAATATATTAAAATTGTATCATCTGTATGTGTTTCTAAAGTGAAATTGATTAAGTTTGACTAGTAAGCAATGGTTTGTTTTAGAAAATCTTGTCCATGGTTGTAAATTATAATGTGCTACATTTGTTACTAACATCTATATTTTTACTAATAACATATAATCTGTTATTTTGTACTGCAGTGTGTATTACTTCAGAGATTCATCTCTAGATACTTTTCTATTGTTTAGCTTTGCAGAGAATGGAAGAAGAGAATCCTTAATGCCCAGCACCATGTTATTTCCTGAGGGTAACTCCTCTTAATTACCATTCTGTTACAGTCCCGAGAGCACAGGTTGTGCACAAAGACTTTGAAACATGGATTATATTTGTGTCTTGGAACACATCATGCTGCAATTCTTTTTCCTTAGGCTATAACATTCTATGACTACTTCATCAAAGGTTTAATTAAACCCATTAGTTTGCAGAAATTGCCTACATGCTTCAAAAATCATCATCCTTAACCTATTAAAAGAAGTTGTAACATTTTTCCAAGCAGTGTTAACATTTTTTGGAACAAAACTTCAGGTATAAAATGGAAAGAAACAGTTTCTCTAAGAAGTGTCACTTTTTATTCACTGGGTGGTGCAGATCATGGCTAAAATCTTTACTCATATTTTATTCTGCCTTCTCTGAAAATTATTCTTAAGAAATCCTTCTTGAGCAATGGGAAAATATGTGTATTTTGTGAAAAGGATTTTGTTAAACTCGGACGAACTAGTTCTAAGACTTCATTTTTTCATGAGGCAAATATAACTTTAGAGATGCTTAATTACTTCTCATACCACAGTTCTGACTTTTGGGCATTATGGATAACAAACTCCTGGATATAGAGTTTTAAATCTGAGTCTTCGTAAGTATTTTAGTTCAAATAATTTGAGATAGATCTTGACACTGGAGTACGACAGCTGGTATTTTAGCCTCCCAGACAATACAATTTGATAGAGAAGCTCAAAGCTGTATTTTGTTAATAGATATAAGAACTTTATTAAGAGAAGAAAATTTCATTTACCATGGTCTTAAAACCCCTGAAATATCTGAACTGGCACAAGGAAGAGGTCTTTTTGAGTTCTGGGGTTACCAGTAGTTGTTGTAAGTCAGTAATAATTTGCATTTAAGAGAATGAAGAACAGGTGGTCACCTCAACAGACCATTCTCTGCGACACCCTGCATCTACCCCAAAAAAAAACCTCCAAAAAGAACAAAACAGTCATCTTTCACCTAAGCAGATCTGAATAATATTAGGGTTAATGAAGCACAGTTCTTACAGAACTGTCTCTTGGAGGTGACTGACTTTGGTTCTGGGAAGGTGTGTGAGATCTCTAATGCTTTTGAAGGAATTAAAGCAGGAGAAATCTTCTGTGTGAGTCTAGTCTCTCCTAAAATGATGAGCTCAACTTTGAATTGTTGAACGTAGTTTTTAAAAAAAGTGGGGCATAAAAAAGCCTAAAATTAATTTACATGCAGATTGATATAAACTTCCAAATAATGTAAAAAATAACATTAAGAGAATCTGAAGGTTGGAAAGTTAAGTTCAGAAAAGCAGTGAATATTAGAAGTGATGGTCAGACCATACTTAAGTGCTTTTAAAAATTAGATAAATTTATTTTGTTGGAATAATTAATTTCTTTTTTCAGAGCTGGATTTATGCTTTTAAACAATTGGGCATGGAACAGAAGTGATTGTCTTTTGATATCTTAAATAAGTTAAGTATATTAACATTTGGACTACATGGAATTTTAACATTTCTGAGTGAAACTTGAATTACTCATAGAGGAGGCTGAAGGAAAGGCATGTAACTTCTCTTTTGTTAATCAAATACTTAATGTCCACAAAGAAGTGGTGAATTCATTCTACACTATGTAAAGGCACATTTTGCAGCTTCTTCCTACCTAGAAACTTTTGTAAGAGGAATAGTAGACATATTTCTAGTTTATTTTCTAGGATAATTTAATTTCACTGAATATATGTATGCTTTATGCGTCAGGTGTTTTATTGATAGATTTTTACTATTCCATAAAAGAGAAGGGTAGCAGTGTGTTACTAGTAATCTCAAAATCGATTTTAATGAAGTCAGTGAATGTTTCAGTATCTAATCATTGATTTTTGGAATGTAAAGTTTAACTTCAGAGAGTAAAAAAAAAATACCAATACTCTATCTACAAGTATATTCATGCTACTAGTTCTTATCTTTGAATAGATGTGCTCTTCCCATTTTTCTCTTTTAACATACAGTATTTAGATGATGAGAAACAGAATGGTTTTTCTTCTGTTGTAGTTCATTCTTTCAACAGTCATATGCTTGAGGAGATGACAGAGTCTGATTAGTTTTATTTCCTGTAACATCCTAAGTGCCATGACATTGCTTAGCGGGAATTTTGAAGCATCCTCTTTTTGCATGGCTCACATCCATATTTCGCTTGTGCAGTAACTGAACTGCTACCAACTGCCAAATGTGCTGTCTGGGCAGTTGCTGAGCCTGCTTTGGTGCCCATCCACTGCTTACTGACTCCTTTTATTTCTAGTATTTTGAACAGTATTGGATCCTTTTCTGGCTAGCTTTGCATTTATTTTGGTGGTTCTTTTTGTTTGGTTGAGTTTTTTTGGTGTTTTTGGTTTTTTTCCCCTTAGGCATTGATGATGGGATAAATTTTAATACTTTTGAATGTCTGAGTGGCTGTTAAATGAGTAATCCTGCATCACCAGTACCTCACGAGTCCTACAGGGAATGGTGGTATATTGGAGAGAGATTATTTCCCTTTGCAAAGTCAGTTTTGACTCCTCCAGATATTGTACATATTGCTATGCCTTCTAACTCTGTTTTATAGTTTCTACAAACTTGCATAGTGTAGATGTTTATTTTTTAAATACATACACAGATAGCACTATTCTGTCCAGATTTTAATGATGTCACAAAATTGCTTGGTAAAAAGACAAGCTTGCTACTTGGGATAGCAGCTATTCCATGACAGATCCCCATTCCTAGATGGACTATATTTTTCAAATAGCAGTGTCATGACCTCTGTTCCTTCTTTTTAAAATTTAGCTGTCCCTTTTCCACCAACGCATCGCTTGACATCTGAAGAAGTGTTTGACACAGATGGAAGACCAAGGGTTGACATTTTGAAGAACCACTTGGTGAAAGAAGGTCGAGTGGATGAAGAAATTGCACTTAGAATCATCAATGAGGGTGCTGCAATATTACGGAGGGAAAAAACTATGATAGAAGTTGAAGCTCCAATTACAGGTAATATTTCTAGGTAATTTCATACATAATTAAATTTGAAAAACCCAGATTTTTTCAGTTGTAGAATTTGTCTTAAAATTGCTAAACCAAAATTTCTCAGTTAGTCCTACTGAATCATCCCTCACAGCTGCATTTGCTTAACAG
>VZTR01016907.1:6676-61486 GCA_013400775.1 Chaetops frenatus | reverse complement strand
ATTCAAGTAAATCTACTAAGCTGAACATAAGGCAATTGCACTAAGCAGGGTTAGGTGGTATTCTGAGGCGTTAGGATTTATGTTTGCCAGAGTAGTTGCAGTCGTCAATTGATTGCATATGCCCTGTCTGTAGTTTCCTAATTCGAATTATTTTATTCTTCTGTCTCCTTTAACAATTTTTTTGCTTGATGCATCTCTTATACCACCTAGGTACTGTCTATGCTTTATCTTTCTATGTGGTTGGATTTTTTTTTAACTGTTGACTTTCAAGCTTTCACTTGTTATTTGTCAAATTTTAAATATTCTCAACAATTCCACTTCTTATTCAATGAATGCATTTTTAAGTGTTGCAATTTTCCGTTTTATTTTTTTCACCTTTCTTCTCCATTCCNGGACTCTCCATCTGAAGAGCGACTCATATATGGCAATAAAAAAGGTACAGACCAGACAGAGTAGGAATGTTTTGAAATAGGACTTCACAGAACCTGACAGCATAAAGTATTAATGAGAAAGTACCTTTCTATTGAGAGCTATTATGTAGTATTTTATTATTATTAACCATTTTAATGGGATTGTGTAAAGACTGGTATATTTTGTTATCAGAAGTCATATTTCAAGACATCTGTCTTTCTGTGCATGAATTTTTTTCCTCCTTTCTTCATTCCTTTTTTTTGTAGAATTTCATTCCTTTACCTACTTCTAAAATTTTATCTTTGGNCTTCCTTTTTTTCTGGACTCTCCATCTGAAGAGCGACTCATATATGGCAATAAAAAAGGTACAGACCAGACAGAGTAGGAATGTTTTGAAATAGGACTTCACAGAACCTGACAGCATAAAGTATTAATGAGAAAGTACCTTTCTATTGAGAGCTATTATGTAGTATTTTATTATTATTAACCATTTTAATGGGATTGTGTAAAGACTGGTATATTTTGTTATCAGAAGTCATATTTCAAGACATCTGTCTTTCTGTGCATGAATTTTTTTCCTCCTTTCTTCATTCCTTTTTTTTGTAGAATTTCATTCCTTTACCTACTTCTAAAATTTTATCTTTGGTCCTGCATGTGTAGGGAGCTTTCAGTTGTCTGTCTTGTTCTTTAATACTTTCCTCATGAGCTGTTTTTTTAAGGTTGTGCATGGAATGTGTTTATAAAATGTTCCAAAACCTGGTTTGTGTAGTACATTTCGTCTTCTTAACTGAGATGTCAAAAAAAGTACTTTTTGATTCTCTGTGGTATTTTGAAGATGGCCAGATGCAAATTGTAAAAAGAAGCCTACTTAATTCATGGTCTATCACTTGTTTTTCAGAAATCACAGGGTAGATAGTTCTGTACAGAGAAATTCTTCTGTCTACTACTTGCCTAATAATAATTTTTCTCTCTGTATGGTTTTGTTGGTTCCAGAGAATATTTCTAATACTTGGGAATGCATTAGATTATAGACATGTTTCCAGAAGTTATGTTTGGGGCATAACATGTCTGCATTTCAGAATTTGTTTCTTGTGCAGGCATTGGGAATGGGAAATGGGAAATTTCTTTGTCATATCTCCTATAATTTGGGGTGTAATGAAGACATTCTTGTGCAAGCAGATGCCATTCTCTAAGTAATCAGGATTCAGTGGCCACACTGGTGCAGTGCTGCAGCCTGGAGTAAAAAAAAAGTAAAAAAAAGCCTTTGGCTTTTTGCCTTGACTGTGTTGCTTCTGGAGGGCCAGGACAATGAGAGATCATCTTAAACAAAAACAAAAACGAAAAATCGCAACAAGCAAACAAACCAAACACCCCAAAGCAACCTTTCTCATTTTAAAGCACAGGGACTAGCACTGCGTGAAGTCTTTCCAGTTGGCATGTTACAGCTTGGCATCAGTGAAGCCTGCAGGTTGGTGTAGGTAGAAGGAAAATTGAGGAACTTAAAGAGAAATATTTGATGTCCCCCTTAGCCCTGACCTTTTCAAACTCTCCAAGTCTCCTTCTCATTCCAGATTCTCAAGTGGCTATTCAATAGTGTTCAAAGAGAGAAAGTAAAAATTTCTAGAACTTTAGAAGTTAAGATTTCAAGGAAATTATTTTCAATAGAAGTTCAATGTTTCATAGTATCCTATTCCAAGTTTTTCCTGAGCCACCTGTTTTGTCACTTTTTTAGTTTGATGTCTGTTAAAATTGTAACTTTGTCTAAAAACAAACTTTACTCAGCAGTTCCTGGCTTTTTCGTTTTGTTTATGTGGACTGGCATCCCAAGATTCTTTCATTGTGTTCATCCAAAGGTTGCCTCTTGCCCCTTTTTTTCTTTGTTGTTACACCTTTTCTGTCTTGATTGGTTTTGTTGTTGTTTGCCCTTATATGCTTTATTGTTTGTATTTTATTTGGTTTGGTGTTCAGGGTGGAAAGACTACCCACTCTTGTGCCACAGAAGGCCTTGTGTCCTTGCAGCTGTGGTCTGAGAAGTGTGGCTGTTGTGCCTCAATGTCTGTACCCTCACGGGGAAGCCCCATTCTAGTGAGCAGGGATGGAAACCAGCTTCTTCCACAGCTCCCTTTTTAAATGCACGTTGGCAAATTTGTGGACATGTGGCTCTCCTCTGCCCACTTCTGTGGTCCTCTCTTACACATTCTTACAATTTAGTTGGCAACTTTTATTGTGTACTTTTCTCCCAAGACTGAACAACACTGGTACATGGAAGTTCTGGAATACCTAATAAACCTGTCTGAGCTTGTTCACTCTTGGTCCCCTATGGTTCAGTTCACAGAATAACTGAGTTACTCTTACCTTGGTGTGATTAATGCTCTCCTTCCACAATGGCTGAGGAGGTTTTGATACCTCCTCATCTGCCTCTTCTGTTTTAATTAAATTGAGGAGTTGGCAAAGGGAAAGTAAGATGAGGGGTAGGATGGCTTTTATACATTGAAACAAACCAGCAACACTTGGTGTTGGAGAAAGGTGTTTCCATTTTCATGTCAAGGCAGGCAGAGGTGCCTCTCCTTCCCCATCACAAGCCCCCTTTCAGAGTTTTGTCTTCACTTTTGTCTGTCAAAAGTGGTATCACTCTGCCTTGAGGAATTTGCAGTATTTACTCCAGAATTTTGCTATTTGTAATTTCTGCAAATGATGCAAACCTAAGATGATGTGGAACACAGACTTAAGTGGTAAGAAAGGTACCACTGCAATTCTTTTGCTTATTTTCTGGGGGGTTTTCATGGAGTTGTGTTTTGGGTAGCTGACACTAAAACAAGGAAACCACTGCTTTCTCTTGAACAGCTGTGTAACAATTAGAAAATTTTTATTTTTTGTGGCTTTAGTATGTCTTTGGCTTCTATATTGGGCTGCTTGCCTGCATCTTGATATACACAGTTGCCAGTACTAAGAATTTAGGAAAATGAGCTATGAGTTACTACACTGTAATGGTGGTAGTTCAGATGCTTACTAGGTTTAGGAAATCATTGTGAACAATCTAAACTTTTTTGTGTGTGTTTTGTGGACACAGAGGTGATAGTGGTTTTGATGGCATTCAGAAGCTCTAATGTGATAACATTGTACCCTTAAGTGTTTGGGTAATGACCTCCTGTGAAGAGTACTGATTTGATTCACTTTGAAACGATGACCTTCTAAATACTCATGAGCTTGAGACTCTTTCTTCTTCCATTGAAAGTAGGTACAGCTGCCGCACGGAAAGAAATAATCAGAAACAAAATTCGTGCAATTGGCAAGATGGCAAGAGTCTTCTCTGTTCTCAGGTACTTGCATGATTTCTGCATTCCTAAACCCCTGTTATGTATGTAAGGTAAACATTTCTGTTTTAGGGTAATGAATGCCAAAGATTTGCCAGGGAGATCACTGTGCATCAGAATCTTGTTTGGTGCACCCTTTTGGTGTTGGAATTTTTGGATAAAGAATATTTTTGAGTTATTTTTGAGACATGCTTCAAGAAATTTAAGAACATGATCTTTAGTTTACATGCTGCTTGTCCAGCTGTTAACTAAGAGTGTTGGAAAGGCAATACCAGATAGACTGAAATCAAGGGTGGAATGGAGGAGGTCAGGATTTTTAAAGTTACTTCTTGAAGTAGAGACACTTAAAACAAAACTGGGGATTGTTTTATGGTAGCGAGATATGTTCAGTAGCTCATGAGGCGTTGTTTCCCCTTTTAAATTGTTTGAATTTGAATTTACATTCGGTCTTGACATACCTAAAACACTAGCAAAATTAGGCTCTCTCTTTTCCCATCCATTATTTTACTTCAGTGCAAGTTTTCATGTGCAGATATTTAAGGTTTTGTTACTGTTTTTTGTCACACCAGGGAGGAGAGTGAAAGTGTGCTGACACTCAAGGGTTTGACTCCCACTGGAATGTTACCTAGTGGAGTGTTGGCTGGAGGACGACAGACCCTGCAAAGTGGTAATGATGTTATGCAACTTGCTGTGCCTCAGATGGACTGGGGCACATCTCACTCTTTTGCTAACACCACACATAATGCATGCAGGGAGTTTCTTATGCTTTTCAGTTCTTGTCTTAGCGGCTGATACAAGCATAGTGTTATGTGTTAATCAGGCAATGTGAAATGGATACTTAACCAGGGTATAAAACTAAAAGCCAATTAGTTAGCAGTGTCAGGCTATGTTTTTCAGACTGTGAGCTTCCTTAGTTTACAATTTTTCAGGTGGAGTGACCTTACAGATCTCGTATAAGTACAGATACAAAAATGGCAGTGTAATTTTGCATCATTAGTTGTCTATTCTCCATTAAAATGGTTTTATTATGGCCGTGTTGGTATTTTCATTGACAACGTCAAATACTTGTTGATATTAATATTAACAAACAGCTACAGACTGCATAGTTCCATATTACACTCCATTGACAGATTGGAATGTGCTGCGTTTTGTACCCTGGTAATTAATGCCAAAGTTTGTTCTCTATGTTGTTTGTCAAATGTTCTATGTATAACTGACCTCCCTGAATTGTCCTTGTAACATGCTGTTTCCTTCCTCTGCAGATGTAGCTGCTTTCTTAGATCTGTCTGTCTCTCTCTAGGTATAGATGTATGTCTGTATAAGTGTTAAAATTAAACCACTATCCCAGACACTTGTCTGTCTCTTGATGTAGAAGCAATGTTGTAGCACCTTGTTTTTGAGGTTTGCTGCATTTGCTGCTGCACATTGTCTGTGCATTTTGAACAATAATGTACTTGAAAAATATTCAATCATTTGTTATAAAATCAGTTGAGAATAAAAGGATTGAATTTAAAACTTGTAAATAAATCAAAATAAAAGGGTGTTATTAAGTGTGCATATATTTTTTTGCATGAAAATAAAAAGAACTCTATACAAAATATACCTGTAATCTGGCTCATTGAATATTTTGTAAAAGGTTTTTATTCTTTTTTTAGTTTGTTGAATCATTGGATCATATTTTTCACAAGGCCCATAATGATTAACTAGGATTAGGGAGGATGCTATAAGCTTGTACCAAATGTATTAAAAGAATGAAGTCCATGTTTTCTCTTCACAGTGGTGAATAACTAAAAAACACCAGTCTGAAACTGGACTTCATATCAGCAGCACTCTTAACATATTCGAAAACTTCTTCTTGGCCACCTTCAGGCTTTACTAGGAAGTATAAAACATTAGTACGGGAACACTGAATTTTATAACTATTGAAAGATTGTGATATGTGAATACCACTTTTTACACAATCTATTTTCCAAGAGTAGCTGCTTTTCTCATTTCATGATTTAGACTGTTTATTTGAATTCCTTGTATTTTCTATGTAGTTTTTTAAAAGCTTTTCACTTCATTTTCTATTAAACTATCAAAGCTAGTTTTTAATAGCTTTGAAACATGAATGTCATATTTTAAATCATTTTTCAGTGGACATATAATGTCTACAAGTAAGTTTATATGTCCAGTGTATGTATGTGATTGTTTTGTGAATGTCTATAACAAGAAATGGTGTATGTTTCCTAATCCATTCAACTATTCCAAAAGCATATGTTCTAGCTTTAATTTTCATTGTTTATTAAGAAATTTTATTATACTTAAAAAATAAGTCTGCATTCCTCTCACTCATTTAACAAATTTTTATCCATGTTGCATTACAAATACCAGAGAGGATCAAACTGACTAGAAAATTTTTTTTACATAAAGCATATGACTTTCTACCATTACTGAAAATGTAGGACATTTGGAAAGAATGCAAAATCCATTCTGGATTTTTGTGGGTGTGGGTTTTTTCTTGACTAGAACTTTTGATGGCAATATTCTCTGATGCACTACATTAATATGCCTCATTTGTTTTAGTCATGTTGATTGTTCAAAACAAATCGTGCCAACTGTTAGTTCTTAAACTGACATAACTTTTTACTAAAGCATGCTACTGTTTCTTTCTTAAAAGAGTAGTTTTCAAATTATAATGCTCAATTGCAAAGGTAGAAATAAACCAAAATTAAAACTTCACTAACTGACCATTTTCTTAACGGTTATAGTATCAGAGAATTTATATTCCTGACAAAAATACGGTCACTGATAGTATAGCAGGATTTTTTACTACAAATATTTACTCTTCGAAGTATTTTGTACTATGTTGATCAGTACACTATCAATAATTTAAACTAGTCTAGGCTTGCAAAAATAAAATAACATACTATTAATTGAAGTAATTTTTCTATTCTGTTCTTTTGTTTGCTTAAAGATACACAGAATTGACCAGTATGCTCTAGGTTTTCCTGGTTTCAGTCTTACAAATGCTCATTTTTCAGTGGCACATTGAGGAAAGGTCTAGTTACACAGGTGGCTGTTAAATCTATAAGCAGCTTTGAAAGTTACAAGGAATTGGAGTGTATATCTGCATTTCTCTAGATTGCTGGGCTGAAATTATTTTATCAGGGCAAATAGGTATACACATATATACAATTTTTGCATATATACCTATTATAGCTATTCATGTCAGTAACATATTCCCTCCTGGGTCTTAGCTAATGCCTGTGTTGTGTCAGGATTTTGTCCAGCCCAGCTGCTGTGTTTGTGAGCTGCTGGCCCTTCTCCTCCTCCTCCTCCTTGGAGCAGCCTGGTGACTTTGCTGTCCCACCAGGCAGTGCCAAATCCTCACTGCAGCCCATGGGAGGAATGGCAAATGCAGACTGCAGCAAAGGGCTTAAACAAAGACAACTCAGTTCAAAAGGATAATTCTGGAAAATAATGCAAGCCTACGTCCTATGGGAGATGTCAATGTATTAATTTTTTTTCACAAAAATACGTATATATTTTTTTAGATTGCATCATAGCTTACTTTTGGATAGCTTTAATGTGTTACAATAAAAACAGACTTTGGGAAATCATGGCCTTTGTATATTTCTAAATTTTTTTAAATGTAAATTTGTTTTTTATTAATTTTGTTGCTTGCATTATAGTAGCTGAAATAATAAAGATCATATTAAGTACTGTTATTTAAAATAACATTTCCTAGTGACTAATTTTGTGAATTGAATTCAAGAAAATTAGCTTCCGAATTGAGCCAACATCTGCTAAAAACTGACAAAACACCTAAAGCTTTATTCAGCAACATAATAATAAACACAAGTCTGATTTAAAAATTGTAAGTACTTCTATGGACATCAGTTGAACTACTGCCCCTGCTATTAGTCAGAAAGCAGTTAAGATAGCTTTTTTTGTTTATGTTGAAAAATGGGAAGGATTTTCTATCACATCCACCCATTAAGTAAAACAAGGGGAGAGCCGAAATTAAGGATGGAAATGCCATTGAAACCTGTTGCTTAAACTCCACTCTCAATTGAGAATTTCTGGAGCAAAGACTTCAGAATTACACATTAATATGATCCAGTATTTATTTGAGGTTTATCAAAGCCTACAAGGAATAAAATTTTAATTTAGATATACCTGCAAAAGATAATCCAACAAAATGATTTTCCAAATTGAGTCTCTACAGGTTTTTTAAGTGCTTGTATTTTCCAGTCAGTTTGTTCTTTTATGTCAAGTTGAAAATTATCTTTTTCTTAACTGTGATGAATATTCCATGGTCTTTTTGGAATAGTAGTACTACAAGTAGCGTGAACTAGGAGTAAATTTTGAAATTTATGTTTATGACCAAGCTACATAATTTGCAGAGATAAATCAGTATTCGTGATCTTTTCAGGAAAAGATTGAAAACAGAGACTCCACAGGTAACAGGAAATGGTGGAAAGAGGTGGTTTTTTTACATAGTTTCATATTTGTATGGCAAATTGATTATAGTTTGAAAGTATGTATTTGGTGACTTTCTAAAACAATTCTTAATTTATTTTTAGAAATAGAGAAAGTTTCTTTCCCTTAAGGTAAACATAAATAACGGTCCATTCAAGTGGCTTTTTGATTTAATTCTGGAATTGCCCTTGTCTCTGTAGATTTAAGTAAAGAAGTGTTTTAACTTTTTTTTTCATTTTTTGTTCCATAGAAAGTGCAGTATATGAAATTCAAAATGCTGCATTTCCCTTAAGTATTTCATATTCTTTTATGAAATAAAATAGTCTTTATTGGATACTTAATGCAAGTATCCAATTTTTTTAGACTATCTCAGTGAAAATTAGAATCTTATGCAACAGTGAGCTTAAAACATAGTGTAGGCATAGTGTAGGTGATTGGTTTTGGTGGATAGGAAATGAGAAGTAATAAACTTAAATCTCTTTAAAGAATTCTATTCTGATCTAATGCCCTATTTTCTTATAGAGCTATTTTCCCCAGCACTTGCTTGAATACTCTGCATGATTTTTGTTGTTAACAGTATGTATGAAGCACTACACAAGTAGATTTACCACTATGTAAGCTACTTTTTGTCAGTATTCCTGAAATTGTGGTATTAGAGGCATGGCAAGTAATAGGGGAGGTAAAAAGTTATTATCAGGATTGTCTTAGCTACAGTTCAGGTTGTAATAATAATAACCTTATGTTAAAGCTTTGCCATCTAGAGCTAAAACTATAAGGAAAGATCTTACCTGTAAGAAATCACAGGAGATGTCATAGTTAGTTAGAAAAACAGCTAGTGGGCTAAATGTTTTTCGTATCCACATTAATTCCCCACTAAGAGTATGTTAAATCCAGGCCTCTTCCTGCTGTAGACTTTGTTGTTGATTCAACTAAATAATTTACAAGACTTTGTAAATATGACTTTCTAGATTTGTCTTCTATGGCTTAAATTTCACGATTCAGTTCTCAGAGATGCCCATTTTAGCTTAAAATATTATGAGAAATTGAAGTACTAGTTAAACTTCAGGGAGCTACATATAAAGAGAAAAATAAATTATTCTTATTATTATTAGAATGCTGGTAGTGTTATTTTTATAGTGTCCTTCCTGGTAATTTAATGAAGCTCACGTATGCATTTTAATCGTCAGAAATAGTCTCAAACAGAGTTTTAGTATTTTTTTAAACCATACCACAAATTTAGCATCAATTGAAGTTTTCTTTCGCTGTCTTAAAAAAAAAAAATCACAACCAAAGGTCACAGAAATGTATAGTTAATAACATCAATTCATTAGTGTTACTTTGACAGGCTTTTAGTTGATAAATTCTATTAGTTAAAATATAGGAAAAGTTTCACTTAGACTTAAAAACAATCCCCCAAAAACTTAATTGTAATTTTAACTAATTGTAATCTAATCTGGCGTAGCATACTATATTAAATTGATCATTGCCTTTTCTGCTGTGCGATATTACACTCTTCATCTTTCTCATTCATTTTGCATGCATCTGCTCACTTCTGTACAGCCACTGTAGAGGCAATTGAGGCTGAAAAAGGTATGATCAGAGTCTTTGCCCTTGGCAGAGATCTGTGGTGTCTGGGAGGGAATTCAAAAGTACTCTGTGTGGGTGTGTTTTATTTTCAACTTGCACAAGCAGAGATGAATCAACTGCATTGATTCATCTATTTTACATGTAACATTCATTCCTGGCTTTAGGATGATGATTATCTTTAATATTTTAGGGAAATTACTGGGGGTTTTTGGTCTCCTGTTTTTTTTTTACAGAATATGCTGTAGGTTTTTGTATAATAGCATGTTGTGATATGTGGTGTTGTCTTGAAGTTCTTAAAAATAGAAGTGTTTAGTGGTTTTTTTCTGCATTCAACTGAAGGTTTTGTTTGATTGTGGGGAGGGGATGTTATATGTGGAAGGAGGGTTGTTTATGCATGCCTTTTCTCATAAAATATATTTAATAGCTTTGAACATTTTTTTTAACTTTCTGTGATATCTGGTAGTGCAAGATGTATAACTTCTTTTCTATAGATTTTGAATATAATTTATTGTTCAAATTTATATCTAGTATTTACGAGACATTAAATTTAATGGATGATCAGTGCTTCTGTGCTGAATAAGTTGTATATATGTCCTCTGTTAGTGGTATTGAGCAAAATGCCATCAAATTATTTGGTTCAAAGTATTCAACTTCAGATTGGTTTTTTTCAGAGAGGCTTTAGTTCTTCTTGCTCAGAATTCAATGAAGTGAATGACAAACAGCATAGCAGTTGAGAGAGCTGCCTTTGGGGCTTCTCAGATTTAGTCACAAAGCACCATTTAATGACTGTATTCTTTGTTTTTTTTAATTAAGGAAGTCAGATCTCCAAAAATAAAAACAAGTGCCATATTCTGTTCTCACACACACCTGCAAGAGGTCCTGTTGTTGTGAGTGGAAAGCTGTACTTAAATCTCCAAAGAATTATTTCATCCCAAAGACTTCAGTCTTATTATGTGGTCAGCCATTTTCAGGTGTAAACTCAACTACAGACCTCATTCATCAAAATAATCAGTAGCAAAATAATACCTATTTTCTATACTTACTTTAAATACATCTGTATTTAAATGATACCATTGTTGAACCACAGTGCTAACTTAGTGATTGTGGTTGTGTCCATTTCCATCATCCACATGATTAGCACAGTGTGAAGCACATCCTGCAGTTTTGCCTGCATGAAAACTGCAGGATCAGGCCATCAGTGCGTGTGCAGGGTGTAAATCTGCCACTACTTTTGTAACCCTTTGCTGCTTTGCCTCCGCTGCACTTGCTGTGCTGCTTAGATCTTACTGACATTGCCCTGAAGAGAAGGGGGATGTTAAGATTAGCCCAATGAGCTGGGCAGCAAAAGCACAGCGGGGATAGCTGGCCCCACCAGGGACATGCAGAAGCAATCAAGTGGGCTTAAACCCCTTGATTCCTACTTGCAGAATATTTGCCATACTTTGTTCTTTTAGTAATGAACTGAAATCATGATTGCCGTGAACATTTCAGGAAAGCAGGTTAGAGAAATCTTTTAGCAATACAGTTGCAAGGCCATGAGTTTCTTTAGCTGATTTTTTACCTTTTTTTAAACAGCATTTGTTAGAAAAAGTATATGCTTTCAACTTATTTTTCCATTACTGACATATCAAATTTGCATTTTGTTAAGCAATACGAGGATTCTCTCCGCAACATAAAATCTGCAGTTTTGAAGAAGCAAAAGGTTTGGATAGGATCAATGAGAGAATGCCACCAAGAAAAGATGCTCTTCAGCAAGATGGTATTAATACTATAAACACAGCAAATGCCAATGGAAACAATGGAACTGGCAACAACAATGCACAGTGACCACATCAGCTTCTGGTTTACTCACTCATGTCCTGCCTGAGAATTCCTAGATTACTCCTTTTTGAGGTGACAACAAATGAACTAGGGGGATCACTTGAAGTGACTACTTAATATGAGGTGGAAAACCATCTGACTTGATCCCACTGAAGAGAGACCATCATGCTTTTGAGACAACAGCCCCTCTCTTACACCATGACCCAACCTCCTTGGGAGCGTGTGCCTCACCCTTTCACACAAATGTCCATCACTGGCTGCCGCAGCTTCGGAAGAGATCTGGGGAAAGGATCGGGCTGTTCTCACTAAAGCACACCTAGACTAGCATCTTACGCTTACGTTGTCAACACTTTTAAGTTTACAAATGGGATTTTTCTTTCAGTAGAGGTAGTTTGTTTCTTTGTTTGTTTGTTTGTTTGTTTTTTTAAATCAGACTTTGAAATACAACCCTAAGAGCTAACTATTTATTAATGGACATTGGTTTCATGATATGTCTTTAAAATTATAGATTAGAATGGTCTTAAAATATCTGAGGCTGCAAAAACTGTGTTTTAAATAACAGAAAAAATGCCAAAAAATTTCAGTTGGTCATTCTGTAAAATGCTGACCTCAGGTTTACTCCTTTAATGTTGCTAATTCTATATTGTATTCACTGTATTTTTTAGTTACAGCTTATCAGAAGATTTCTATGTAGGAATGTTTATTACTTGAACACAGATTTAAAAAAAAATATTTAATTTAGAAACTTTTTTGCCCAGCTTTTTCAAGACTTTTCCCCACCTTGAATTTAAAAAAAAAATTATATATATTAATTTTAAAAGTAAGAAAAATATGGAAGTGTTAATTTTAAGGTACTTTTAATTGAACTTTGTACATTGTTTAAGTAAATTTTAATTCATATCAAGTCTGTAAAGCTTGGCATTGTATTTTGTGTATGCATGTTTTCATTTTGCAGATATTTAATATATAGACCTATGATGTACATCTATAGGTTACGTAGATGTTATGGGTACTTTTAGTTTATTGTGAGTATTACGGTTGCATAAATAGCTAATAATCACTGGGCTGAATAGCTGCAAGCTTTTTATTATTTTTAAATCTGTAAAGGAAACTGAACCTGTATCGGACATACTTTTTGTTTAAGCAAAGCAGCGCGTAAGCAATTGCTCTGTTCAACTGCTAAGGCATTAGTGAAAGTGTAAACTTGAGACTGCATGTATTTTGGTATCTACAGGACTGCTTGGTTAAAATAAAAATTGAAGCCCTGTGCTAATTTGTTCACAAATAATGGACTGTACTGATTGCCAGTGTACTTTGTTATATATTTTGACATTTGCTACATGTCCTTCTCATCCCCTGGAACACGACTTGAAACTTACATCATTAGAGCTCATCTCCTTTTTTTTTTTCCTTTGCCATAAACTACAATCTGTACATACCCCTAAGTTGGAAATTTTATGCATGTTCTGATCTATTCAAATATTTTATAAACGGTAGCACACAATAAATTTTGTGCATGGGCTGCGGCTCCTATCACTGTGTATTGGTTTTATTTGGCATACATAGGTCTAATGTGACCTTGAAAATTGTTTAGAAATAGTCTTCAATATTTAAGCCATTCAAAAAAATAGCATAGAAGGTCATAGCATAAAAAGTTGAACTTAAACACTATTTAATTTAAATTAGATTCCTGCTTCTTTTATTTTTTTGCTTTTGAGTTTTCTCTCAGAAATATTTTGTGTGTGTTTAACTGGACATCCACTTTTGGTTTGTACAGTCTTGTCAGAGCAGGGTCAGTGGACTCTGGAAAGCTTCTTATGGATAGCTGTTGGTTTGAGCTAAACATTTGGCCACTGAAGTGTGTTGGGGCTACTTTTTGGGCAGGGGGAGAAAATTGTTTGTTTTGACACTCTGTACAGACACACAAATTAGCCTTTTAGCATGTTCTTTTTAAACTAAGGACAAGCTGCTGAACAGAATGAGAATTAAGATAAGTGACACACTGTTCCTAAGGGGAGTTTTAATATTAAATTTTACTTTATTGCAGATGCATTCTAATTGGAAATTCTTCTCAGAGTTTGAGTCCAGAAGATCAAGTTAAAAATGGTAAGTTTGTTTGCTTTTTTATGAAGCACTCCCATCCTTGTGAGCTGTATAGTCTGCATATGATGTCATATTAGAGCAGAACAAACCAGTCAAGCAGTATGACTGAAATTTTATGAACATGGTGATGTTACTTTTCTCCTTGTAAGTGCTAGTGGAAGATGTCTCAGCCTCGCAAGAAACTATTTGTCCTGATCTGATACTCAGATCTTGGTTGTGATGAGGATTTTGAGTAGCTGGAATTGTGTATATGAAGAAAATACAGATACAATATTTGTGTGGAAAGACTTCACTGTACTTTGAGAGAACTGGTTCTGATACTTGTATGGTAGTAAGTGCCATACATGATGTTCACTTTGGTGAGGATTCCTTTGCAGTACCTGTTTTGCTGCTGTAAGGACTCCCTTGCAGTATCCATTGTCTGTAGTAGTTTTTGCCAGATATGAAGGCAGATCTGCAGTAAAGGAAAATTCACCGGGTAGTTGTTGGCCTGATTTCTGATGCTGTGTTTCTCCTGCCACCCTTTAGGCAAGTAGTCAGGTAACAGGGTTGTGTCTGGGGGTGTTCCTGGTTATAAAGTAGGCACTCATTTTTTGCTGCTGTGTTTCTGTAAGGTGGAGTCTGGAGCTGTCTCTAATTCTTATATTGTTCGGGACAAGAAATTACATCCTTACTCCCAGAAAACTGTAAGTAGTTTGCATTACTTGTTTTATGCTTTCAGCGTTTTAAGGAGGGGAAGAAAAAAGGAAGTCACCTATATGTGCTTACTCTGTTCTTGGGTAGGGAGGGGAGAAGGCTTGGCTTTGACAGCCAAAGGAGACAGGCAGCAAAAGCTGAGAGGCATAGCAGGTTCCTGGTGCCTCCCTGCCCTGCCCTGGGCTCAGCAGACACGTGTGGGTCACTTCTTCCCTGAGCTGATGGGTGGGACTATCATCTGTGGGGTGCTTACCCAGAGGGCACCATCAGTGAGGATTCAGTGGTGGGTTGGGGTCTCTGGCTGCCCCAAGGAGTGGAGCTGTGTGTTGGTGGAACTGAGAAGCAGAAGTACAGACCGAGCTGGGTCGGATTTTGGGGGATTTTCCAGCAGAGACTTTTGCCGTCAGGGAATGTGCTGCCATTTGCTGAGCCGAACAAGAGCAGCTGAGTTCACAACCTACCTATATCCAGTTCAAGGCAAACAAACACCTTCACCTCCCAAAATTATAGTGTAAAACAATAGCTTTCCTTTCAAAGCTTATCAAATTCAGTTGTGAAATGGAAAAAATGGTCTAGCCTTATGTCTTGAATTGTGAAGATCGGCCCCTTGCAAAAAGCCAGATGTTTGGGATTGAGGCTGTTTTTCTCTTAGAAAGAGGGAGGTCTCTTCTGGTGCAAGTCTGAATGGTTTTGGAGGGAACACTCGCATAGCAGCTTGCCGTTTTTCTAATGTTTAATCTGAAAGCACTATTACATAAGTTACATAGAAAATTAAGGCTTGTTCAGAGGCAGGATAGATAGTATCTGTTCAGTCTTTCCTTGCCTATTTTTTGCTACAATTTCATTGTCAGTCATTCAATTCTTGCTACCCATTTAACAATTCTTTCTTGCTAGCACATAATGAAAATATTTTTGCCATAAAACAGGTAAATGTTTTACATTCACACAGAATAGAACATAGAACTCTATTCATCTGTTCATTTTCTTGTGCTAATATGTATGAGCCAGACTTAATCAATATTTTGCTTTGAATGACAAGTGGTAGGGATTTTCAGTCACATAAAACTATGCATATGCACTAATATGCTTTAATTATTAAGTGTTAAGCTGCTCCACTTACAAGGAAGTTTGTTCAAGAACAAAGAAACAAAAACCAAAGCCTTTAAGAATCTTGGTCATGCTTGGAAAGCTATTGACAGGTAGATACCTCTATACACACATGTATATCTGTCTCAGTGGATACTTGAACCAAGGATGACCAAAGTAGTGCAGAGTAGCGTATCTTCTAGTCTGTTGCGGCGTGGGGGTGGATGGTGGATGCTGCTGCCCTCCCAAGAACTGCTCAGGTGGGCACTCAAGCAGTCCCTCTTGTCCACTCGCACACACCACAGATAGCTCAGCCAACAGAAGGCAGGAAAGGTCTCCTGTACAGACTTCCAGTGAGGTTTATTGCTCCATACGCCAAAGGGTTCCAGGGACAAAAGACCAGGAATCAATGCAGTGCTTAGGGTTAAGTATAGGGTCACAGGCCAATGGTCAGTGGGCACAGGGGTGGTACAAGGGCCAGGCAGAGGGCACTGACCTATGGGGAACATGGGAATGGACATTCAGCAGTATCACAACCAATGGGGAAACACAGAAAGAAAAAACCTCTAGAACTAGGGACATATATGAACAATAAGAGGTGAGCAAAGCCCAGGCCAATGGAAAGAAAAGAAAGGAGGTAGATTAACATATTGCTGCAGAGCACCATGGGGGTAAGCCCCTTTCTCACCGTAAGTGATGAAGCATTCCCAAAGGCTATGGTAGATTCTTCCAGGGCATTGGCCTGGGAGTTTCCATTATAGGCTCTAGGGCTTCCACACTAGTCTTTCCAAATCAACTTCTATCTATTTTGTATTTGAAGTAATTAATCTGACCCAGCTGAACTGTATTTCTCAGTATCAGAAACAGTTTCTAGTCTAAAATCAGATTTAGGTTGCAGACCATTGATGTAAGTAAAATACGTATGCTTTTTTGGTAAGATACACTTGATAATCTGTTGTTGCTGTACAAAAACCTCTGTGTTCATGCTGTGCAGAGTGAAAGGTTTGTTATCTTAGAACCAGTTCTACCAATCCTAGCAATTTTTGTCTGAGAGATACTAGAAACAGGTTTTTGCTGTTTGTGTGAGGGTGTCCTATAATACAATTGTTACTTGCTAAAGTATTGCTGAAGGAACACACTGCTTATTACTGCTGGACTTGAAGCTTCTCTTAAATTTATGGCTGGGGACAGATTCACTGCAGCTTTCTAGAAAAACCAAATGTGCTGTTCAAAGTTGTTCTCTTTAAGTCCTTTGAAAACATCCACATCACCATTTATATTGTGTAGGTCACAAGTGCTTTGTGTTGTATTTACAGGTTAGCATTAAATAAACACTTTCTCACTGCTAGGTCAGCTGCTGTATAACCTACTCATTTACTAGGAGAGACTTCAAAGTCAGATCCAAGATGACTTCTCCTTTCCATTGCTGCCTTAAGCAAATGGTAACTAACCACTAATTTAAGGAATTTAATAGGACTGGACAGTCATATTCTGCCAAGGCCCCTAAACTGTCAGTGTATTGTGACTTAAACTGAGCACTTGCATGTTTTTCAAAATAATGATGGAAACACATTAAAAGGGGATGGGGTGTAAAATGCTTTACATCACAGCCTCAGGCTTTGTTTGTCTTCCACAGTTAGCTCAGCAGTTTAAGTATTTCAGGAATCTTGTTGAGTGCTGGAAATTGATTTGGCTGAAACAGCTGACTCCCACAGAGACTCCTGCAGGAATCCAGTAGAGGGGAAGTGGTTTTGTCTGGGTCAAAAAGACTAAGGCTAAGAGTCTAATAGACAAGATATATCTTTTATTATACAATAAAGAATATTATGTGCTGTAAATTAAGGCATTGTAAGTGCAAAAAAGCTTACTGAATCATCAAGAAGGCGTATTTGATTATGCAACCTTTAAAATTATTCTTTTACAAGGATAGTTAGTATCTACTTAAAGCATGTTTCATGTCCTTTAGTTTGCTTCAAAAAAAAAACAAACCAAAAAACCAGATAATCCTCTTCTATTGCCCAACAATTGCCAGCAGCAACCGCCGGTAATCACCGCTTGTATCACTTGCTATCATTGTAGCCAATGTCTTCTGATACATCTGTGTGAACATCTGTTTAATTTGCACAAGGTCAATCTATGCAAAGACAAAACAAAGCAGAAAACTCAACCACAGTGTATGATTTAAATCATAGACAGCCACCCCACATCTCCTCCCTTGCAAACTAGAGAACACATGCCAAGGGTGGGATGTGCAGTGATTAACCCTGTGCAATGGACAAGCCAGCTGGTACCTCCAAAGATGGAGGAGCAGCTCCCAAAGCAGAGTGCAGCAGTTGTTCCATGCTTTGTTAGGATTGTGCTGTTCTAACTCTGAACAGGTGAACTTCTCACCTGGAGGTGCTCACTTGCTACACAGACGGGCAAAAACAGTTAAAAAGGGAAACAAGAAAAAGGGAAACTACTATCTAGCCAGAGTTAACTAAATTACTACGTGAAAGCTGGCTTTAAAACTAATTAACACACACATCTAAATGTGAGCCCCATAAAAGCTTCATGCAGTACATGATTTTAAAGATGTGAAAGGAGGACTAAGTGACAAGCTGGTTTGGGTAGATGGCTTTCTGCTGCATGTGACGGGTACACAGGAGAAAATTTCTTACCTCACTGCGAGTGACTACAATTCTGATGAGGGTAGAATCATCTGTGCCAGCTCCTTTCATAGAATAATAAAGTCTTTCTGCAAAAAAGGCTGGGCGATTTAAAGCACATTGCACTGCAATAAAGTATATTGTTAGGATTAGTTCCAGTAATGTATCCTGTATAGTGATACTTGGCAAGATCAACTTGGGATTTTTGCTGTAGACAGCTAGAGGTTGGTCTTAGTGAAGATCTAGTTACTGTGAATAACAGAACCTGTTTATAGAGCTAAGCTTATTTTCAAGTTGACCAAATGAGTTATTCCTTCAAACACAAGCTTACGGTTATTAAGCGGTAATTAAGCGCTTTTCAAAGCTCTCTGAAATCTTGATTCTCAAACGGGTAATTCAAAAACAGTTCTTCTCCTTGGATAGCTGGTACTGGGACAACAAGGCATTTTACTCATGTTCCATTGCTAGAATCTTACTAAGAAAGGTACAAATGCAGAAGGTTCTCTAGTAATTCTGTAACTCTTGTAGTTACAGAATGGATCTCGTTTCAGGTAGATTATTCACACTCAGAGATGGGCCATTATTCTTCTACCTGATTCTCAGATCTGATTTTTTCCCATTAAACTCCTGAGTAGAGTACACTCTGGGAAGTTGGGAAGTTTTTGCTTATCCATTATGGCTACAGAATTGCTTACATTTGGGTAAGCACTGATATGACTGGTGTCTCCAGATTTACTACTAAATATTAGTGATTTTCACTATCAGTTAATTGTGCTGAATTGTGTTGAACTGCTTTAATATAGCAAGTCAGTAGGAAAAAGTGAATTCAAAACAATGTCTTCTATTTTGCTAAGCTTGTCTTTAGCCATACCTGAGCTTTTTGGGGTGGAAGGGAGTGGAAAGGGAACTGTGCCTTCAGTTGGTTCATGTTGGCTCTGAGGTTATCTGTGTGGGTGGCTCAGCTGTCTCTGCTGAGGAGCTGCACACCCAGTACCACTCTGTGACACTGGTACTCCCTTTTGCAGAACTCTGAATTATACAGCTGCAAGCACTAACCAGTGACCCTTGGTTCTGTGCACTTGCCTGCCTTCCCAGAGAAATGACAAATAGTTTCTATGTGGCCTTTTCTTATTTGAAACTGACTTCTTCATTGTGAATGCTTACTTTCTTCATTTAAGTGCAAGATGAATCATTTGAATAATTGAAGCTACTTCTGTGCTAGCAGAGCCTCTGATTGTGTGATCATTTGCCAAATGGCCAGTGCTGAATTGGGTTCTTCTTTGGTTACATTTAGGTTTAATTGCTAAAGGATAAGGGGGGAGGGAAGAGCATGTAACCTACCAATAGTCTTCAAACCACGTTCCACATTTCCAGAAAATTCTCGGTCAATGCTGCTTAGTAAATCACGATTAGCAATCTACAAATAAATTAGATTAATATGTGGATGAGGAAATGCAGTAACAACTGGAACCTTAATTTAAAATACATTGACCAAACTTATTTGAAATCAGTGAAAAACTCCTACCCTGGAGTATGCCTCAACTGTTGCTTTCAGTTGGGGAAAACTTCTGCTTGCCAGAACCATATTAAAGCAAGATTCATCAGTCCCAAGTTTTCCTTCACCTGCTTGGTACAGCCGCTGAGCATCTTCTTGAGCTTTTTGATAATCCACAGTTTGATTCTCATCACGATTACCCTTAAGGCAAAGACAATAGATGTAAAATGAAATTTCACAGAGAAACCTATGCTTTAACTGCTTGCAGTGTACATAGACTTCAAGCATGTATCTTCAAAGCTTGAAGCAGAAGGAAAAATAGTAGTTTGAAATACATTACATTGCTTTAAAACTTCTCTTTAGTGTAATATTCTTTGTAGGAGACATACAAAAGTGGCTCAGAACCCTATCTGTAGCATATGCTTTAAACTGCAGGTACACTGACTCAGATAACTTCACCCCTACAAAACCATCTCATAGTTCTAATTAAGTACTGTACCTAATTATCTATTTTACTTAATAATGTAAGCTTTCTCTTGATTTGTTTGTTTCTAGGCTTCAAGTTGCAAAGACTCTTCCCAAATGAACTAGTGAATTATCTTACTGAATATGCTTACCTGAAATATCTCAGGTTTCCCTCCTATTTTATTTAGAAGTTGCTTATTTCAAGTAAGAATGTTTCCAGAAAGCACTTACTACACTTGTATCAGTAGGGCTTATGTGACATTTTATGTGCTTTGGTGGTGATTTTGGCGTTTTGCTGCCCAGTGCATGGATGAATACTGCTAAACATACTGGCTGAGTAGGCTGAATACATTCTCTCCAATACTGTTGTGTCTATAGTGGTTAATATACTATTTAAATGATGTGGTTGTCAGTTATTGTAAACTACTGGATTGATCAAAATAAAAATTAGCAGCATGAGCTTCTCAGGTTTGCTTTCTTGTGCATTTTGACTTCCAACCAAATATCTAGAGCATAGCTGAACTCTCACAAAGGTAGAAGCCAGTGAGATAGAGAAGTGTCTTAGAAATTCTTACAGAAATAGGCAAATTTATCAGAAAACTGTGGGAAGTTGCATCAGTTACATATTTCTTCCTAAATATGGGTAACTGCAAGTTACTATTCCTCAACACAAAATGAGCTCTAGTATATGATATGGGATAAACAAGCTCCAGTGGTCACCTGAGCTCAACAGCAGCACCTCCCTGATTCTGGTGATGTAAAGGGAAGGCAAGCTATGGAGTAACTTGGGAGGGAGGTTTTGCCCTGTGGCATGTCTTACCTTATTTGTAGGGATTCTCACAGGCATTCTACATACCACAGAGGTTATCCAATCAGCTTCACCCAGATTACTTTGTTAACATATGCAAAAAATAAAAAGCATCATGCTCTAACAGCAGTGTAGAGCACTGCTTTAGGGAACCACTTGGTTGCATCTGCACAGTATTCCACACAATATTATATCAAATTCCTGATATTAATCGAGGGTGCTGAATTAGGTCACACAATTCATCATGGATTTGTAGATGAGAAGCATCTCTTGAGGAGGGACTGAAGTGTCATGTCTTAGGGAATAAATTAATGACCCAGGGCTAATTTCTTAAAAACTTGCCTCTTGCTAAGCACACACAGGCTATTTATGGAGTCATTATGACTTAACACATCAGACTGTACAGTGTATTAAAAAAAATAATTAAAGCTCACTTGGCACATAGATATAAGTAATCGTTCAAAGTGTCCTGAAGTGTCTGATCTGATGTCTTGTTCAATGTCCCTTCCAAATTCTGATTTATAGCAGTTCACTATTTCACGAATTTCCTGGTTTGTCCTTGTGCAAAGGATCTCAATCAACACACTCTCCTGAGTGCCTGCTCCCTGTAGGCAGAGAAAACAAAGGCATAACTACAGAGCAGCACTACCTAGGCAGTTTTCTTCAACTGTGAAATAAGGCAGGCATCTGGTATTTCAAAACGTAATACAATCTACATTGTAAGAACAGTATCCCCTGCAGTGTGAAAACTCCAAGTCTACAGTATACTTAAAATGGAATGAAGGTTTCTCAAACATGCCATTCTGTACCAGTTCAGAGAAACACCCCAAAACTATACATCCACATCAGTGACACTGGCCAGCTTTAACTGGAAAATGGTTTAGGAAGGAAATTCTTTGGAAACCTTAATCTGGAAACTTGCTGAAGGAAGGTAGAGCCTTATGATAATCATTTAAGTCAAAGGTATACATGTGAATTTCATTTTGGTCACTACACAAATGTGTTCCCTATCCAAATGTGGCTGCTTGCTCAATGTGGAACTTTTTATAGATGCTTCCCTCTCCCCAGAATAAAAGTTAATTGTAATTTCTGTGTACAGGGGGATCTTACTGGCATGGTCATCTCAATTCACACAAAGATTCAATAGGAGAGGGGATGTATGTGAGACTTCTAGGTAATCTTATATTATAAATTTTTGAAAATGGTCGAGTGGCTATTCCCCTTAAAGGCAGACCTTCATTTAAGCTTCACATTCTCTAGAAGGTGTGCATTCATACATGGGTTGAGTTACTCATTTCCACTGTCAGCCACCTGCTAGCTGCTGCAGCTCAAGCAAGACATTCCAGTAAACTGGATGTACCAGTTTACCTGAGTAAAAAGTTTAAACCAACTAGCTCACCTAATCTCTAAATTCTTTCTTTATACTTGAAGAGATACATCCATTATCTGACTTCAAAAAATTATTTTTTCATTGTCTTTTTTGGGGCAAAAAAGGGATAGTCCAAAAATACCGTTCAGTAACAAAGGTTTGTTCCCAGTTAGGAAAAGCATATACTTTTAATTTAAACATTGGTTATGGTTTTAACAGCACCTTGGCCCTTTCTAGGTTCTAGCAAAAATTATGTCCAGGTGGTAGAGAGCAAGGTTCTGTCCTGCAGCATTTCCTCCTCTATTGAAGGGACATCTGCCCTGAATTGGCTAATCCTGCAGAAATCGTCTGGAACTGGGGGATGTATCAGAAAAGAATTTTAGGCCCTGCAGTCCCAGGATTTGTTTGACACTAGCAACAATGCTGGGACCAGATATTCTTAGACGAGCATTTTAAGATAGTTTTAAGCTGTTTGCTTCACAGGAATACCATACCTTCATCGCATGACGTAAACTCCAGGCATCATAGTAGGTACTAGGCATGAAGAGGGCTAGAATCAGTTCTTCCACATTACCAGTTAACTCAGACTTCAGATCTTTAATTAAGTCCTGTTCAGTTATAAACACAAAAAGGGCTTTGCAGAGTGTTAGGCATAAACAAATTATATACTGAAGGAAGATTAAACTAGAACTTACTTTTATGACTTATTTCTACCTTTGTGCTGTTTTTCCTGTAAAGCTTTATTTTATTTCTTATTAAGAACTTCCCTCTGTCCAAATCTCTGATAGCTCAGCTCTTCTCCATTATCTCCTCACTAATTAAGACCGAGGTAGGTCCTGAAAAATGCCGCAGCTATAACATTTTATTTTAGGTTGCAAAAATGACAGAGGGAAGAAATTAAGTTAACCCGAAATTTTATTTACTATCCAATCCTCAATCATTTCTCAGTTTGTTTCTTGTGAAAAAGAAGCTTTCAGTGCTGATTTGTGTGTATAAAAAAACCTCAGTAGTTTCAGACACTAATACAAGGGCAGTTTCAGCTTGATTGTTTTCTGTCAAGCATTAGAGAAGCTTCTTGTCTGGTCAGGGACAGAGCCTCCAGCCTTTCCCCACCCCTGCTTCTGCCTAGTATCAGGACAGCACTATGTCAAATACCAGATGTCTCCCAACACATAAGGAATTTAACCAAAAGAAGTGCATTTTAAAAAATTCCCAAATCATTCCCCAGGATGAAAACGCAATCAGGCAACTAAAGCAGCAGCTGAAAGTTTGGGTTTGGTTACTAATTTAAAGAACTAGTGAACATACCTTGCCATACATAGTCTTGAAAGCTGCCTTGATTTTTTGCCTTTGATCATTGGAGCGGTTAGCAACAACATTTATGATGGCCTGCTCATCAGTTCCTTGGAAACAGAAGGGCAATGTCATGTAAGAATGCAATATATACCCTCTGAAACTGTGCAGTTTATACTGTGGCATTTGGGTACAGTTACATAATAAGAGGCTGCTATTTAAGTCTACCAATTTTCTATGTAACTTCATCTACTAAATAGCTCAGGCCATTTTGAAAGTGTAACTTCTGAAAAGCTTGTGAGGCAGAAAGTACAGTTAAATAAAAACTGAAGAAAACAACAAAATGGCATTAAGAAGTTAGATCAATAGGAACTAAAGCTTCTATTGGTTACTTACCAAAACCTTTCATAGCTTTGCGTAGAATTTCTGCATCCCTTCCGGCATCAAAGTTTGGAGCAGCTTGAATTGTACCCTGGGTACACTGAACCACTGCAGCAGGCTGAAAATAAGAGTCACATGTAACTAGATATCTGCACAATATAAATTCAAATTAAAATCACACCTCCGTAATCAGTACTTCAGAAGGACTTGTCCATTAATTCTCCATTTCTTCCTCTAACACAGAATCAGGGCAACATTACTCTGAGGGTAGATGGAAACTCCTGATACCGAACACAATCTAAACCTTTGGAAATCTCTTGTAAAAACATTAAAGCTACAGAAGCCACGTGAGATTAATTATAGAGAAAACAGCACATACCAGACCAGACATTGGGGATGGCACTTGTCCACCAGGAAATACTAGTAAAAGATAAAGAACAAGGTAGGAGAAATTAATGAGGTCTCCTCTTACTATAGAAATGCCATCTAATCTGAATATAAAACCAGACCTACCACTGCACACAACCTGTTTCCTAACGATGTCTACCACAATCAGCAACTGAATTTCTTCCCTTGGGAATAACAGGAAGAAGCAATCACAGATGCATTTTGGTACATACACTAGCAAGGCAATTCTAAAAATACTAAACTTACTGGAGCTGTGGGAACTGGAGGGATCTCTCTTTATTAAATTCTGCTGTTTTTGACAGAAGCCAAGATAGCCCAAACAAATGAAGAATGTGTGTCCCACGCTCTCTTTAAAGGTTGTTATATACACTTTAAAATTCCTAGCGTATAAACAATAAATATTCAGAATTCATTGTTGCAAAATGGATTGGAGGTGCCTCATTCTGTCATCAAAGGCACTGTGAATACAAAAGCTAAAATATTTTTTTTGTACTTGAATTTTATTTTTATTCATAATATGTATGCACATTCTTTATCATTTTAATAGTAATTTAGTACCAGAGTTAACAGAGCAATCATAAAACAAAAAGGTTTTGCTGCATTGAATTTTTTTAAAACACAACTGATACATTCCAGGACAAAAATCATCTCTACAGTAACTGACCACTCAAAGCATTACAAACACTGCACTGCTTTTAAGCAAATGTGTGCATTCTCCTTTCCTCTTTCTCCAGTATGCCAGGGATCACAGTGAACACACAGATCTGAAAAATGCAATTGAGATTAACAAAATTGCTACATACTCACTGAATGTGGACTCTGGATTTCACAGTTCTCATCAGGTACTTGCAGTTTGAAAAAGGATAAGCACTTAAACCACTACATCATGACCATTATTCAGAGACAGCCATCCCTTTTGGATGTAGTACCTACAGAGCTGGTTCTCATCAGCCCTTCGTGGTTTGGTCAAGAAAAGTGGCAGGAGGTGCACCGCATACAAACCTCAACAGCTACAAATAACAAAGGTAAGGACCAAATTTGTTACTACCTATCCTGGGGTCTCTTGGTGTAACCTTGGATACTTGAAGTTTCTTGTATGTGACATACCTGGAATTTGTGCTGGTCCACCTCCGGCATAGCTTTGGGCAGGAGGCTGCTGTGGATAGCCACCAAAGCCAGGGCCAGTGGGAGGCACAGCAAAGCCAGGGCCTGGAGAAGCCAGGGGAAAAAAACCCAGACTTTAACACACTTAGTATTTTGTACTTGACTTCTCAACGCAACAGGAACCAGGTTATTGAGCAGAGTTACGTGAGAGACCAGTTTCTCCATGTGTGTGCAGTGACCCAGAACCATCAAGGTTCTGCCATCAGCGTGCAGTATTTACTGTTGGATGGCAACCTGGCTGGCTCTGCGTGCTGCTGTCTCAGCTGGTCACTGAACAAAGTTGCTTTCCTTTACTATTTCTAACGAGTACAGGGAATGGTTACACTGGAAATCACTCCTGACTGGTACTCTAACAAAGGATCTTACCTCCAGGATAAGGTGGCATTCCTCCAGCCTGGGGAGCTCCAGAGAAGCCCCCCACAGCAGGGTAGCCCCCCGGGGCAGGATATCCTGCTGCCCCTGGAAACCCAGCATTCGGTGGTGCTGCAGGATAGGCCCCTCCTCCTGATGGAGGGAATCCTCCAGGAACAGCAGGATAGGTGTACTGACCAGCTGGTGGATACACAGACTCCTGTCCTGTCGGCTGAAACACAAAAATGGGATGTCTGTATGCCTGTTAACAGCACATTACTGTAAAAACTCCCAAGCTGCCAAAATGTCCACATGTGTAACAACATGTATTATACAATTAGAGGTAGAGCTTGAAGCAGCAAGAGCAGCAGAATTCCTGAAGCCTGGATGGGGTCCTCCTGGTTGGATATTCTGATGCATCTCCTATGTTGACACAGAATCAGTGCTGCAGGGTGGAAGTCACCTCTGGATGGCCTGTGATCCCATCCACCCTCAAAGCAGGGCCAGCTTTGGAGTTGGGTGAGCTCATGCAAGGCCTATCTGATAGTCAAGTTTTCAGTATATACAAGGAATGGCAAATTCACAGCCTCTCTGGGCCTCAGAGACTACTCTTCTAGAGAAAAATGTTTTCCTCAAACCAAATTGCAATTGCAACCTGTATTTACTAGCGGCCCTTTCACTGTGTACTTCTGACACAGTTGGCCCTAATGTCTCTATTACTCCTTCTCACCCAGCAGAAGATGGAACAGATCTGTGCTTAGTCTGCTCTTCTTCAGGCAAGCAGCCTTCTCCAGACTGACTTTAGTGTTTCAGAAGAAGTAGGGGTAGGTTGTAAAGCAAAATCATCAGAGAGTTTATTGCATGTATTCATATGCATGTATTTATATCTTGCATGTACTTACAGCTTTTCAGTATCGAAAAGGCATTCAGGCTGAGATCCATGCTTAAGTCTGGTTCTGTACTACATAGAACACAGGTAAAATTCCCACAATTACAGTATGACAAGTGTCATGAAAGTGCCATGAGTGCCATAAAAGCACAGAGATTAATCCAGCTTTGAAAAAGATTGCAGGCATATCAAAAAGACTGCAGTATCAGCCATACTTGATACATTTCGGCCTTCCATTAAGTTTCCTTTAAATTTTTAGTCCATTCGGTTGTGAGCTGAAGGTGGGACAGTCCTGTGGATAGGGTAGTCAAGATACAGTGTCCTCTATACTCATAAAAATATTTACTTGGTATCATATGAAAGCTGGGGTACTGGAGTGAAGTGCTCAAAGCTCTTCCTGATGGCTGTGACCACTGAAGCTTGTTCAGCATCTCTCTAAATCCTGGGATACAGGTATGTGAGTATTTGGTACAGATTGGTTCAGAGATTACCTCTAACCCTACACATAGAGGGCCTCCTATTTACAGAGGAAACTTTAAAAAAAAAAGAAAAAAAGAAAAATAATTGTTGGGATGAGACAGCTATATTTAAAAAACCTAATTCACAAGAAAAAGATGAAATAAAACAAGACCAAAGACCTTTCTGGAACAATAGGCATCATTAAAAACACTAAGCTTCCTTCTTGGAATTCTTGTGTGACAGCTGTAACGTCATCCTCAGAGATATACAGGTGAAAACAAGAATCATAATCACTAGAGAACAGGGTACATGAACTGATAGTTACTATTTACAGACACATGGAGCACACTAAGAAGGGGTATTCACAGAATGTAAAAGCATTAGGAATACAACACATTCAAGAGCCATACTTACAGGATAACCTGGGAAAGCAGGGTAGCCATCAGAAGGGGGATAACCTGGGTATGACATTCTGGGGAAGAAAAGAAAAAAATATATTTTTCACTGTGAAGCACTATACATGAGTTTGTAGTAGGTATTTGCTTGCTAATTACCTGTTAAATCACTTGAATATCTGCACAAAACTTTTCCTCTTTTTCTGTCCTACACCTGACCACAGCAATCAGAATTCAGAAGGGAGGCATCTTCAGCTTTGTAATTAACTATCACTCTTATTTAGGGTCACAGAGAGACATTAAACATGGTAAGAGGCTCAAACCTCCAGAAAGCTCTGAAATACAAAATACACTTTGAGCAGGAGGGAGCTGAACCCTTTGCCAGGACAGAAACCATGCAGGTTTCTGGACTGCACCAAGCACCATCATCCTGCATTGCTCTGCTCACAGGGGTAGTTCCTGGGAGAAGAGCAGTACCCTAGCTATCCTATGTAAAACGATAATTTGATAAGAACAGGTGTAATCCCTCAGCATTATTTCATTTGTGGAGCAAATTTCTGTTTCCTGACAGTTCCTGTTTATTTTAATCGCATTTTTACAAAGGGACATGGGGAGTAGAGATCATCCCATCCTGCATGTTGCCAACCAGTTGAGCAGGGAGATTCGAGACTATTAGCCACGTTATGAAACATTTATATGTTTATATGACGGGGGGGGGGGGGGGGGAATTTGNGAAATTTGACTCTAAATTTGGCACAAGCATCCTCAAGTTGAACAGCGGCTCTGACATAACTACGTTTATAACCAAAACAACAACAGGTTTTCCCATCAGACTGCAGTTCCCCCCCGCTGTCCCCGGACGGGCACGGGGCGGGTTAAGCCGGGGCCCGGGTGTGAGTCAGCTGCGGCACCGGCCCGGGGTGAAACATCAGCGGGCGCGCCACGCTCCGCGTGTTGGGCAGGAGCTCAGACGGTAAACACGGAGAAGTCTCCCCGTTGCGCTGATCCTCCACAGACCCGGCCCGGCCCGGCCCGGCCCGGCCCTGCACCGCACCGCACCGCACCGCACCGCACCGCACCGCACCCGAGGGGGCAGAGGGAGGGGGCGCCACCCAGGCCCTCCCCGCGCCCCCACCAGCACCGCGCCCGCCCCCGCGGCCTTTAAGGGCCCCGCCCGCCGCCGCCCCACTCCGCTCGGGGCACTCACGCATCGCCCCAGGCTCCTCCCGCTCCCTCAGCCGCCAGCCGCGGGCCGGCCCGGCGAATCCTTCGGCGAGGTGGAGCTGCGGGCAGGGGCAAGTAAACCGATGTCTCGGTACCTGCTTCTCCCGAGGCCACCTGACCTCGTCCCCACTCCACGGCGCCAGGGCAGCCCCCGCCGGGGGTGCGGCTCCCTGGGGCGGGCGGCACCTCCCTCAGCCGGACNCCTGCCGAGCCCCGAGCTAGGGGAGGCCGGGGCTCCGGGGGCGCTGCCGGGGCTCCATGCAGTACGGCCGCGCCCCGGGACCGGGGCCGAGTCCCCCGGACGATGTGTGAGCAGAGCCGGGGCTGGGGCCGAGCCCCCGGGCGGTGCGAGCGGAGCCGGCGGGGCTGGGGCGAGGGGCTCGCGAGTCGCTGCCGGCCGACTCCTCCCTTCCCCCCAGCCGCCTCACCTGAGGGGAACTTGCAGAGCCTCCGNTGCGGCCGGCGATGCCCGCCCCGCCCCCGGCACCGAGCCCGCCCCGCCCGGCCCACGGGCCGCGCTCCCCGCGGGCAGGGGCACCGCACCCGGTGTCGCTAGTGACGGCCCTGCCAACACAGAACCCTTTGGAGTCTGTGCAGTTCGCCCCGTCTCGCTGAAGGAAAGCTGTGAGCTGCCCGGTTGTCCCTCGGGACGGACGAGAGGTAAGTTCACAGGCGCAAGTGCCACAAAGGCAGAGCCACTCGCCAGTGGAGCTGTGTCAGGGGAAGCTTTCACACAGGAAGCGCCCGGAGCTGCCATCCCACAGGAGTCGTTTGCCACCCGCTAGGAACGGGAGAGAAAAGTCCATACTGCAGTTTCTCTATAGCACCACTGCAATGGAGTTCAGCCCTAATACGTGTAGTTCTAAGTCTATAATCCAGTAACACGAGAGTCTTTAGATGAAGATCATTGTTCAGTAGCTGTCAGGGAGTCTATCAAGTCACCTAGGCCACCAGAACTGCATGTAACAGGCAAAGAATTTAAAAGACCTAAGTGCATGGAGCTGGAGGAGCTGCTCCTTTTGCTGTAGTTGCTGAAGACCAGGATCTAGGTCCCAAGAGGACATGAAGGTAAGATTGACTGACTACTACAAACATTTTTCCAGAAAGAAATCTTAATTATAGTTATTTGTATGTAATTATGGGGAGCGCGCTTACTGTTTTGTTCCTGTCTGTTGTAATGTTTATTCATACTATACTTTGAATAGACATTACACACACATAGTCCTTTCTTTACCTGATGGTTAATTATTCATAAGACATTCTGACAAACAAGATACAATTTATGAAGGACTCACCTTCACTAGATGCACCAGTTACTTGAGATTATTCAAAATATCCCCTTTTTTGTTTATGACAAACATGTTAGCAGTTTAGAGACCGTTGCAATGCAAACAGCTTTGGTTCTTTCATGTAACCTGGTGCAGCACTTTAGCTCTAGATGAAATAACAACCACAGTGCTATTTGTCCATAAAACAGCGTGAAGTGCAGGCCACAGAAAATAGGTGGGTAATAATTTACCATGCTTGCTTGCTTCAAATGAAGAGCATGTAAAGCCACATAAACAATCTAATACATTACGTATCCAGGAAAATTGGGCTTGTTCTTTCTTGTTTGCCCAGAACACATCAAGAGTTGAGAATTTAATCCTCACAGCATTCTTCAGCTGACACCCTGAGTGTATGTCTACATTATTTCACCTGTTAAGCACATTTCTTTCAGGATAGGAATATATTTAAATCCTTGTTTCCATGGGAAGCAAGTACATTTACAAAATACACAATTCTTTATCTTTTTCATTTAGTGGACTGTTTTGATTTGAGCTACTCAAGAAAAGAACAATTTATTTTAGAAGCAAGTGTAAGAGGAAGCAGAGAATATCTTTAACAAAATTACATGAGTCTGAAGAATCTGTTAAATGCATTGAATGTTTATGTATCAATGAGAATGTTTGCAATTGCTTTTTTAAGGCATGAAATGGAACCATTGTGGTCATCTAATTTCACTCTCTCTTTAAGGAAATCCTTTGGCTTGTTACTATAGCTAGAGTCCCCACATTTAGGAAAGCTTCTAAAACCCCATGCAGAGTCAAGGCAGCTTCTCGCTATTAGAAAATTCAAATTTAGTGGAGAGACACTCTTGCTCTTCTCTTTTATAATATTCATGCATCTAATGCTAAGAAATGGTGCTGGACAAAATTCTGGTCTGGAGTGACTTGACTCAACTACATAGTTGTGCTGAGTGCTGTCAAAAGAGTTGAAAGAAAACATTTTTTTCCAGAGGGATTTATTGTTGGTGACATAGGTGGCTAAAGCATTGCTGCTTCTCTGTTCTATGTGTCCTGGTTGGGACATTTTTTCCCACTTAAGTAATATAAAGCGTTACTTTTGTAAGTTCTACTCCAGCCAATATTGTTAAATTAAAAACAAAAAAATTCCCCAAGCTTGTTGTAAGAAAGAAGAGCTTGTCAGCTTTGAACCATAGGTCAAAGTGTAACAAAGCCACAGAATACTGCAGTGGTCCAAGTCTACATTATGTACTATAAATACTTTTCCTGTTAGACTGCCTTGTGACTGCAGTCATTAAAATGCAGTCCCAGTAAGCTGTTGAGTTAACCTTCCCTGTGCACAGGGAGCAGAGCGAGTTCAGTTCAGCTCACTTCAGGAAGAGCCCTGTGTTTGCTCGAGGGAGTCACTGCCCAGTGAATCACCTTAGTGCTCCACCCGTGGTCTGAACATCAGGGTTTCACACAGCCCTTACAAATGAGTTGCCACCCGGTTTCTAGTTCCATTGTGAGGAAGTTGAAGCTTCACCCTTCTTTAAAGCACAGGAGAACAGTGGCTTGTTCTGCTTAACTCCTCTAGAAGGGTTATGTGTCTAATATTTTCACATCAACCTTTTAATCCTTAGGATTAAACCCATGAGTTTCGGGTATAGGTGGCATATGTCCACAGGTTCACAAAATTACACACCAAAACACTGCCTCCTCTTTGCAGCAGACTTAGGTGTTCTGCCAAGAAACTGAAGTGACCCAAATAAAAAGGCAGATTAAGTGACCTTCATCCCAGTACATGGAAATAATCACCAAATGAAGATACCATTCTAGCAGCAAGGATTTAAGTTTTGAATTGCAGATAACAGAATAAGGTTTTTTATTCCCAACAATATAGAACTTTTTTCTGCTGAGTCTCATCAGTTAAAAAATAGTGGATCATTACCACCTCCTCCTGAATTTTTATGAAGGCATTTAATAAATGCCTTCATAAATAAATAAGACAGTTTTTCCTGTATTGATTTGGATAAGAAACACTGCATACTTTCATATGCTTGCATGTTTTACATGCACTTTCAGGGTTGTGAACAAGCAGTGTTACTGGGTTGGGAAGATGTCAGAGGGAAGCATAATGTCTGCATGCAAATTAAACTGCAGGTTGTCCAAAGGCACCATGCTCTTTGCAAAATCCATAAAGTTTCATTGCCTATGTACTGCCCAGAGGTGCTTGGCTGAAACCCTCCTCCTTTGTTGAAGCTGCCTGAGATTATGTGTCTGAGAAATGCCCAAGGCAACAAGATGGATGGATTTGATACATTCCTCCAAGTTATAGCAAAAGAGAACAAGAGAATCAATTGTAACGTTGAACTCCCTTCTGACTATTATTATGTATATTGAGGAAAAGAACTGTTCAAGAACTTCATGCTGAGGTAAAAACCCAAGATGAGCTCAACTAACCCACGATTAAAAAAAATTCTTAACATGTTAAACATTTTAATAGTCTTAATAATTTACATTATTTGAGCCATTAAATACTTGAAGGGCTGGGAGCTGGTAAAAGAGTTGTTTGAACAAGGTATTTTAAAGCCTAATATTTACCAGGAAAATATGCACACTGCCACAAATAAACATGTAATACAGTAATGTCCAGGAATTTACAGTCAGAGAAGTCACTTAGGAAAAGAAAATGCTGAACACATCACAGGGGATGGGTGGTTTTATTCTATTAATGGGATCATTAATTTGACTAAATATAATGTACAGAAGAATACCATAGACTTATCTATCTTGACTGTGTAAAACTAACTTTGTCAATTATTTGGAGCAACACATTCTAAAGAAACAAACAAAACAAAAAAGGAGAAAATTCCCTAATAAACTCATGCAATTTACAAATCAGTACAGAGTTAAAGCTTGAAATCCTTGGTGATGTTTCTTGACTCCCAGGCTTTTCCCATCAGATTTTCTATTGAACTTCCAAGTCTTTAGACAGGTTCCTGTAGAGTTCTAATACTTCTAATAGAATACCTTTAGTAATTCCTGTCAATGTTTTACAATTCCAGAGAAAGAATGCTTTCTAGGTAATAGCACAGCCCGGGCTTTACAATTAAGCAAAATGATGCATTACACTTGTGTTTGCAACGTTGTCCTTCATAACAGTGGCCATAAAATTTGAAATCAGACATTCCAAACTCCAGAGTCAAAGTAAGGATCACTATGTGTCCATTCACAAGGACAGAATGGATGGGATCAGACACAGTTTTTAAAAAGGAAACTCTTTTCCTACTCCACTTCCAAGCATTTGTCAATGTCCTGTCTTACAAAGGCCTGAACCCATGGACTTCAGTCACTTCAGACACCTCTACTTTGCAGTGAATCTTTCTACCTAGGAAGACATAATCTCAGTCCCTTATCATGTATCTTTATTAGTCTTCAGGTGCTTGCAAGGACTAGCAAAATCACAAATTTTTCTTCTTGGAACTTTGCATTTTGTGCACACCAGCTTATAAAACAACATAGATTTTTAACACTCAAAAAGTTTAATAGCTTTCTTTTAATGTTTTCTCACTTTTCCTAGCAGGGAATGGCAAAGAGTTTCCTGCAGAGGAGATTAGGGAAAGAGTATTTTGCTTTCTCCCCTGCAACTTCTTTGCAGTAATTGAGACACTTGAGAGACTTATCCACCTTTGCTGTTTCCTCTTTTCTTCCATTCATGACAAAACTTTCTTCAAAAAACACCTTGATCTGAAAATTTTGAAACATTAAATAGCTGAATTTAAGAATATTAAGTTTAAAGAAGAGAAAGAAAAGGAAACCTGTTCAGACTAATAAAAAACAGTGTTGAGTTCTAATACTTATTTAATGCTCACAAGTAACATTTTCAATGAGATGAGGATCTTTGCTGGACCTTCACTTTTCAGATACACTGACCTTGCAATTAGAACTCAGAATTTAGCACTGCATCACTGGGGGAGCTCTCTAGACTGGAACAACCAACACAGGATCTACAGATTTCTAATCCAAGTCTTATTCTTGGATTTATCTGGCAAATTACAAGAATTGTTTTGGAGAACACTCTTTTCTCTTACTCCAGTTTCAAATTCATTCACCAAGCTTGATACAGTCATTAGTAAGATGGGAACAATTTTGTTGTAGAAGAGGGATGCTTTGTTAAAGCAGAGTACCTCCAGAGTACAGCTGAACTGTAAGACAGCCTTCTAAAGGTAATGTTATTGGCAGAGACTGTGCAAAGTTACAGCTGATATTTGTATTGGCTTTCATTCAGCTGGAACTCAGTTAACATGAAACCTATCCTGGGGAGAAAATGGGGCTTCTCTTCACATAATTTTAGCAGCAGTACAGGGTCAAATAGGAATAGAAAATTCCTATTTGGTAACACCCAACTTTTAACTTCAAATTTCATGGATTGTCATTTTGCTGTCCTTTCTTCTTTGGCAAAGATGGAAACTACAGTAGCCAAACTTGTTTAGCCACAAACCCTTTTACCATGAACTCAGTTGCTGGTTTTAATTCTCTGAACTCCCCCTTTATGAGGGGCTATAATGCTGTTGACCTTGACTTCCTTTCCCAAACAAATCAGAAAATAATTAGATGCATAGAAGTGATACCATAAACAGAGTTTACTGTCTCATCAGTCTGTCAGTACCCTGCTGAAGGGATATACACAGCACCACTAATAAACAGAGACCATTCTGCAGTTCTTCATGGTAAAGCATGTTGTATGCAACACAAATCCCCACTTTCAGTGTGCTTTAACAATTTGAAAAAAAAAAACCTGCAAAGAAGTCTGCAGAACTGGAGTTGACGTGCATCTACTCTTTCTTTCCTCCTGACATGCAACCACCCCCCCCCCCCCCCCCCCCCCCCCCAAAAGTGGATTCATTACACAATAAATGAGAAAGTTTTTTTTCTGGACAGAAGCCATTGTTGCCACTGCAATGGAACTTTTATTCCAAATACATTCTTACAATAAAGCTGTATTTTGTTATACAAGTAGATAAACCCAGGAGACAAAGGATTCTCATATTCAATTTTAAAATACCAGGCTCAACTGAACTGCAGCTGTTCCCATTCATTTCCTAAAGCACGTTAGGGATTTTTCAGAACAATGGAAATAATGATGTAAACCAAGTTGTAGGTAATTAAATTACAGTCCAAGGAAATTTCTAACACCACAGAAAAGTATCTGCTCATTCTTCGGGCTCCCTAAAGTGTTGGGTGGCAAAAGATTCTTTATAAACTCAGAAGTTTTTCATTGAGAGCAATCTGTGACTGTGTGAGATTTGCCAAGTACGTTACCATCAGTAGGTCCTGAAAGGGAGGGGAAAAAAACAGTGATCAGAAATATTAACAAATCATATAGTCTACTACAGAGCTGAACTTTTAACATCTGTAAGGCATCTTACAATCAACTACAAGAAATGTTGTTAGTCCTTAAGTCCTACCCTGAGGAATGCTTCCCTTGCAGGAAGCTTTTGGTATTCCTGGAATATGAAACACTGCTTGTGAAATTTTAACTCTGAGTTCACCCATGTTAACCAGATAAGTCAAAGGGTATAAGCAAAATTAAAAATTAGTTCTGGTCTTACAGACTGTGGGTGAACAACACATTCAGAAACTCAAGTTTTCTAAATATCTGTTACAGAAATCAGGTACGATGCTAAAGCCTCGTTCATGTCACAAGTGTTATGCAAAGAGACAGAACGTCAGCTCAGGCAAAAGAATCTGGCAAGTCACTAGTTATTGCTGAAACAAAACTTACTTAAGTTTGGTAATTCATATTGTCCAATAAATACGAAAGAAGAATTGGTACTGGTTTTCAGATAACTTGCAAAATTCCTAAGTCCTTAAAAATTAATACTTTTATCTGCAGTTACTTGCAAGATTATGCTGAGCTTCTTTACCCACCCTCAGCCCTTCAAACACAGAATTTCTGACAATAAAAGGCTATATTTGCTATTAGCATGTTTGTATGGAAAGATATATCACAGACAAATTTGTGTATGTATGACAAACTTTCAAAATTACTAGCAAGGCACAGAAAAAAATAATTAGGTTCTTACATTGATATTGCTGTTCAACATGGTCTCAAAGTCCTCTGGTGAAATCTTTGGCACCTGGTTAATAAGATCCATCAGGAAGCGCCCGACAGTGTTGTCAGCAGCCACTTTGCCAGACTAAGCATAAGAAACACACACTTCAGCATAAGTGGAACTCAAAGTTTATGGCCCAGAAAGAGAAATAATAAAGAGAAAACCAAGATGCACAAGTTAACGTCAAACGCTTTTCCTAGCTGATAAAAAGCTGTCCTTACCAACACGTCCTCGGCGTACTGCAGCACCATGGTCAGGGTATCCTGGATCCTGGCTGAGGCTGACCCCACCTGCTGTAAGTCACTGGACAAGCCAATCACTCGATTGGGGCTAAAGCAGGTCTTCATGATGAGATCCACTGAAAGCAAAAAGAGGATCAGTGAAAAAAACTGACTGCCACAGAAACCAGTTAAAATCCTTGAAGACTTTTTAGGACAGATTCAGCAAGACAGTCCGATTACCAGTAAAATTCCCAGAATGGCAGTTTTACCAGGGTAAAAGAAGCATTTGAACGTTGTCATAACAATGATTATAACCAAAATAGGAAGAAAGCATTCACCTCCTATCCGCTCTGTATCATAATAAACATATTTCACTGTTAGGGGTGTGAACATCACGCCCATAGTTTTACCAGGGACTCCCATTGGGGCACTAGGAAAAAAAAAAAAAGAGAGAACAACAAAACGTTTTCAGCATGGACATATATAAGGGAGGAAGAAAGATTTCCTTTTCAATGATCTCTGTTAGCACTAAAGCATGAACATAAGTAGGTTACTCATTCTCACCAAAATCAGCAATTTTAAGACCAAGGATAACTGAGGACAGGAAATCAGTTCTGGCATGCTATTAACTGTTCTTTGTCATCAAGAATACTCCTAGCTCGTTTGTAAGCATGAATGCATGAAGAACTAAGTACTATCATCTTAGCCGAAGTTCCTTCTTGCTTTTAGAGCAGGTGCACTTCTATCCTGAAATACATCATGCTTTAAGAAATGACTGAAGGAACAAGCAATATGACAAAATTCAAGTACAAAGCACTCTCACCACCTTGATTATACCTATTATTCAAAGTACTTGAAGTCCATTTATGCTTTAAATGTCATGGAACAGCTACTGTTTTAAAGCTGCACAGTCAAGATGCAGTATTTTCTCTACAAAGAGAAGGGTTTTTTCCTTACAGAGCAGAGCTTTTCAGCCAATACTGGGAAGAATTCAGTGAGATGGAAGAGTTTAATTTCTCAGTATTTAATCTCCATTGTTAATTTACAAGAACGATGGGGCTAAGGGGAAGAAAGACCCATCAAGAAGATGCTGTTTGAATTGTATTAACCACACTAATCCTCCAAGTTGTATAAATGCACTGCTGAACACATAAGCCCTATGGCTACAGGCTAGCATTCAGTCAGCATGTTGGAATTTAGTGATATTACTGCTAGCTGTGTGAACCCTGTGAAATGTCCCAAAGATGTTCTGAAAATTGTTAATTAAGTCACAATTCCGCACCCCAATGAGGTTCCAGTTAATGAAGCCTTTCAGCCTACATACAATGATCAAGACATTTCAATGAGAAGTAAGCCATGATCCCTGGCTCACCACTATGTTTAACTACTGCACAGTATTGTCCAAAAAAGGACACTGCACCCCACTACAATTCTTGTTACCCTGACGGGGCATCTCTCAGTAATTCAGATCGCTCCCCTCCCACCCAGAGTACCTGACATAGGCTTTAATGCTCATGCGTGAATTCTGGAGGCTTGTGTCCACAGTGAGGTGGATTGGATTGTGTGCTTCCCGGCTGTAATACTCATGGATCAGGACTGAGTGTTCCGTGATGTCATGACCTGTTGCATACCTTCAAAAGAACACAAGTTGAAGAGCCATTCTTCCAACATTCAAGTACCCAGTGTTTTGTATCGTTGGTACTTAACAGGTTTGTATCCCAAAACACCAACTTCCAAATACAACATTGAGCTGTAGCAGCATACTACATGTGTTTTAACTAGGGATTTTTTAGTTTATGGCCACTTGTCCCTAAAATTGTAGGAATCACAGGCTGAGCACACCCATGCCCAAAATATGCACAGAGCCAGTGTTGTAGTACAAGCCATAAAATAAACTGACCTCAAATGCCCAATATTCAGTTATCTCTCATTGTGTTCTAGACCAGCTTTTTCCATCTATTTAAATCAAAGCATACCAAACGAACTTGGACCAATTTTGTCTTCTACAAATCACACATCCCTCTGCAGGAGGTCTAACTTGTTAATCTAGCTCTTTCAACTGCTCTACAATTATCATCTCACACCCTCCTGTCACTGGAACGGCAGTCTGCTATGCCATTAGAAAGCTGTTGAGGAAGCATGCTCCACAGGAAGAAAATGAAGCCATTTTATATGATCAGAGAGGCATGAAAAGAGTGATGAACGCACTGTGCTACACCCTCAGACACAGACTGTTCCCATAACACAGTACTGATCTTGCTTCACATCCCACACACAGGTATTTCCTGCAGAGAACTAAGTACTCAAGCTGGTATCAGTGATTCCTCCAGATTCCTTTGGTGCTTGAAAAGCATCTTTTGTATTCTGCCTTCTTTCTAACCAGTTAACTTCCATGGTTCAGGTTGTATTACAGGTAGTAAGTTCTTGTAACAAAGCTATGCACACATTCTCTAACACGTCACTTCTCTGTGATACCTTGCCAGACATAAACAAAACCAAATCCTTTAAGTGTCCAATACTGTCTCTTCTTTTCATGAGCTGCAGGAGCTTTACCACTGACTGTGTAACACGAGTTGCAAGATCTGACTGTCACAGGCATTAGTGCTTCTGCTTCTCATCTGTGACAAAACGAATTATGTACTTTCAGTAGTACTTTAAGGAATCAACACAACTACTTGTACGTTCATGCAGAAGGAGAACTTACCAGCCCAAGATGATCTCGCTAGGAGACACCTTCTTGTGCAACTCATACATGTTTTTGGCAAATTCCATATCCACAGCCACCTGAGAAACGGGAGAGTTCCGAGACGGCTGGTTACAGGGTGCTCAGCCCGGAGGGCAGCACGGGCACAGGCCGCCAGCAGCGGGGGCCGCCCCGCCGAGAGAACCCCCACTCCCCACTCCGTACCTCATCCTCGGACTCGTTGTGCGGGACGGAGAAGCAGTTGGTGACCTCCACCGAGTGCTTGTCCACGGTGCCTGCGGCAGGGAGAGAGGAAGGAAGGGAGGACAGCGGGTAAGGGGGGCGCCGCGGGGACGGCGGGCGCTCTCCCCGAGGCTGCGGCGGGCAGGGCAGGGCGGCGGCTCTTACCCAGCAGCGTCCCGATGACCCGCGCCGCGCCCTCGTTGCGCCGCTCGAAGCTGTCCACGATTGAGGCGAGCACGACCGGGTGCAGCCGCACCACGCGGCCGCCGGGGAAGGGGCCCGAGAGCGCGGCTGAGAGTGGCGCGGCCGGTGGCGGGGCCGGCGCGGCGGNGAGAGGCTGGGTCCTCCGTACCGACAGTAATTGGCTGAGCCGAACGTCTGTCATGCAGCGCTGCCTCTCTGTTGGTTAGACGATCATGCTGAGGCCATCTGTTAGCCAATCCGAAGTGTCCAAGGAGGGGAGACGCTCTGATTGGAGGAAGCGCTCACTGCCTGTGACTGTTCCCACCCTCCCGGGGCCGGAAAGCTTCTCAATTGGGCTCGAGCATTCCCCGCCTCCCTGCTGCCCGCCCTCCTATTGGCCAGCAGTGCCCACCCCGCCCGTCTGTCCGGCCGCTCATTGGCTGAGGAGATGCCCCTCGCCGCTGCGTAGGGAGGCAGCGGGGTCGCGCCTGGCCGCGCGCTCCCGTGGCGGGGCTGTGTGAGCGCCCTCGTGCGGGCGGGCTGGGCGCGGCAGGGCCGCAGTCCCGGGGCTCAGGGCGCCGTGAGGGCGCAGGCGGCCGGTGCTGCCTCACGGCTCTGTGGTGGGGGAGCGGCAAACGCAGCTGTGCGGACGCGGCGCCCGGGGAGAGTGCTCCAGTAGTGCTGTATGCGGGGCTGTACAGCCCTTGGGGCCTTGGCGCTGTGAGACAGGCAAGTGCTGTTAGTCCTGTTCGCCTGGTCTTTATTGCCTCAATAGAGGAGTAAGCGGTAGTCATGTATTATGTAGAGAGCAAATGCTGGTTACCTCTATCCAAGGTTTAGTGGCATCCTGACAAATTCACTTACTGGATAACACTTGGCTGTTACTGTAGTGCCCCGTGTGTTCGCTCCCGAGCAGGGCAGCTACGGCTGAGGCGGTGAAACCTCATCGCAATCCGCAGCTGCCTCGTGAGGGGAGGCGGAGGGGCGGGCACCGGTGGCTGTGCTGACACTGACAGGAGTCAAGGGAACGGCCTGAAGATGTGTCAGGGGAGATTAAACTTCGATATTAGAAAAAGGCAAAAGGCTCTTTACACAGAGGGAGGTTGAGCACTGGAACAGGGTCCCCAGAAGAGCAGTCCAGCACCAGTCTGACAGAGTTCAAAGAGTGTTTGAACAACCCTCTGAGGCTCTTGGTGTGGCTCTTGGGGATGGTCCAGTGCAGGGCCAGGAGCTGGACCTGTGGGCCCCTTCCACCTGAGGATATTCTGTGAAATGAAACACGTATGCTTTCAATAACTGCTAAGAGGATTGGATTCTTTCAGAACTTTATTTTCTCTTTGTTAGCCGTTTTATCATGACGGATGGCTTTTGGAGTTTTCTCTGCTTCATTAGTGTAGGCCTGAACGTCATCAGTTAATGAGCAGTTTCAGCTATGTCATTGAAGAAGGCTCCTGAGTATAGAAGAAGCACCTCGGTAAAAGGATCACACATTCTGCCTATGTGAAAGCAGTTTGCTTCTGTTACATAAGTGGGGAACACCTTTCAAAACTACAAAGGAGAGCTAATGCATGGCAGCATGTACAGATTTTATCTCTTCATAAAAGCACTTCCAGGTCTGTGTACCAATAAAAACTAGATCTCCTTCAGCCTTCATTTCTTGTAGGCGTGGCTGGGTCAAATTGCATAAAGCTTTAAAACGTTTCTGTTCCCAGAGCTTTGATGTGTCATTGAGAAGTCTAGTGTGTGAGGCGTTCTTGTTAGAGAGCAGTTGTTTGATCCCATTCTTGTTTGCATCAAACAGGGCTTGGTGCTTAATTTGACATAGTCAGCTGCAGTCATGTGGAGCAAGCAAGGCTCTATAAGAGTCCATTATACTTTTATGTTTTCACCTTAAAAATTGGGCAACTCAATAAGGAGCTGCAGTTGTGCTTCAAAACCGGCAACTGTCATAACCTTCTTTTAATATGTTGATGTCAAGTTGCTGCACAGGGTGCTGGAGAGTGTATGTAGTGAGTGAAGATGGATAGCCTGTATCTCAAAAATCAAAGATCAGTGGTTGGCTCATACAAAGCCCACTTAATACAAAGACTGTATAAATCTGATGATAAGAAAGTCAATCATGTGATTGCACTTGGAGCAGATATAGCGAAGCTACAAAACTGTTTTTTCCTTGCTAAATGACTGCTGAAAAATGAGACCTTCATAATTAATGTTGTTTCACAAAGTATCAGCTTAATTTTAGAGGAGGGTAGATACACTTATCAATGGTGCCTATTGATGAAAACTATCTACTGATAAGATTAAGATGTTCAGATACTACCCTACTGCTGTAGAATCTGTCTGCCTAGAGGGACACAAAAAACACATTCTCATGTGCACATGGATCAGCACAGTAACTCAGGGCCTTATGATTTTGCAGTTTCCCTTGCTAGGTTTCCCTGCATCTGATTTTGGTGGTGAATATAATTATCTCCAAACTCTGCTCTTGTATGATTTCTCTTTATAGTCCTTGATTGTGATTGAGTCATTATTATTGCATTTGCTGTCATGTCAGCTGCATTTTCACTGATGATGTGTAATTTTTTTATAGTAGCCATCTTCTTATCTTGCTTATATTACGGGAATTAACATAATCTCTTGCTCTAGGGGATAATTGTTACATTGCATTACAGGTAAAATAAAATATCTACAATTTATTTGAATCACCATTTCAGGATGTAGTTTTATCTGGTCAGTTTCATGGGATTGAATCTGATATTTTTATTCCTTTATTATAAGAAAGGTTTCCTGTTGTACATTCTGTCTACAAAGTTGGAAGAAGACACAGTCAGGTGACCCAAACTGACCAAAGGGATATTCCAGACCATATGACATCATGCTCAGTATATAAAGTGAGAGAAGAAGGAAGAAGTGGGGGATGTTTGGAGTGATGTCTTTTTGTCTTCCCAAATAATGGTTACAGGTGATGAAGCCCTGCTCTTGTGGGGGTGGCTGAACACCTGCCTGTCCATGGGAAGCAGTGAATTAATTCCTTGTTTTATTTTGCTTGTGTGTGTGGCTTTTGCTTTCCCCATTAAACTGTATCTCAACCCATGAGTTTTCCAGCTTTTACCCTTCTGATTCCCTCCCTGATCTGGCTGGTGGAGCTGTGAATGAGTGGCTGTGCACTGCTTGGCTGCTGCCTGGGGTTAAACCATGCAACGATCCATCAGTTCTGCCTTCTATCCAGGACTTTTATATGATGCATTCATAGGCAATGGTTTCAGGTTTGGGTTGTGAGGGGTTTGTTTGTTTGTTTGTTTGGGGGGTTGTTTTGGGTGTTTTCCTATTAAAAAGAAGATAATAGTTCCCTGATTTAGTCTTCATCGAGCGTCTTAGGTACTCGTGCATTTGGGATTGCCAGTAGATGAAAGACAGTTTTTGACAGCCACCAGCTCCCAGCATAATCCATCAGCTGACTCAGCTTCATCATTTCAGCAGAAAGGATTCAAGCCCTTCCCTCCTTTTATGTAATGTTTCATGGGGCCACCTTAATTATCAGAGAAATAACACTGACACTACTGAGGTAATGCTACTAGGACTACTGAGGTAATGCTTAGAGTGAAAATCCAAATACCACCTAAAAATAATGAGGCATAATGTTAATTGCATACCACGTTGACAAAAGAATATACCTTTGCTGAAGTTAGTGTGGCAATGGAAGTTATCATTAGGTGATCAAAAATAGCACACTGGGGGCTGCCTGGTGGTTTTTAGTCACTTTATGGAAATATAGAGATCCAAGCTAAATTAAAAGTACACAATAAAACTTGCAGTGAAAACTAACAGAGAGTAATGCCCACAGGCTGGCATGTGTAGGGCAACAGATACTTTCATGGTCAGAGTTTTACACTCACTGAGGAAGGGAAAATGCAAACACATACTCAATAAAGGATGGCTGTGAAAATAAAAAAAAAAAGTATCCTAAACCCTAGGAAAACCCCAAATGGTACAAATGTTTGGCTCAGAGAAGTGTTGAAATTTTTTGATTGTCAAAATACGTCCCAAAACCTCTTTATTTAGTTGCTTTTATTTAGTTCTTGCATGTAGAGTTCCACTGCTTCCAATGATCAGTGAGAGATCTGTCAAAAAAAGATGGGTGAACTACATTTAAAAACCACAGTAAAAGGCATTTTGATTTGAAAGGCACGTTTTTGTTGTTGCAGTACCATAACCCCTCAGGCTTCAGTGGGAATGTATCAGTAGTAGCTTGGAACAGGCTCTTCAAGAAGAGAAGGTGGGTTTGGTGGTGTGCTTTTTTTGTTGTAATTTTGAAAATCACTGCATACTGTTGGGAACCATGGCTAACTGCTTGTATTCTGGAAGTGGAAATAACCTCAAGTTGCACCAGGCTTAGATTGGATATTAGGAAAAATTTACTCACTGAAAGGGTTGTCCAACATTGGAACAGGGAAGTAGCATGTGTAGTTGAGGCACTTGGGGAAATGGCTTAGCGGTGGACTTGGTAGTGACAGGGTAACAGCTGAACTTAATCCTCTTTAGAGGTTTTTTCCAACGTAAATGAATCTATGATTGTATGATATTCTGAAAGACTCTTCTGTTGTCTCATACCATACCTCTCCCCTGGTCTGTACAGTCATGTGTTCACCCTATTTTCCTGGGTGTTACCCGACTGAAAGGGCTAGTCCTAATATTCTATTTAAACGCATCAGTGTACGTCAGGATGCAGACACGGACAGATCTTCCCGAAGGTGCTGCCAGCCGTGGCGGCCGCAGGGAAGCTCGCGTTTCCGCGATGGGAGCTGGCGCTGTGCCGGCGCTCCCCGCCAGAGGGCGCGCGCCGCCCGCGGGCCCAGCGGGGCGCGGGCCGCAGCTGCGGGCCTTTGCCGGGGCTGCTGAGAGAGCCGCCAACACACCGCGGCCTGGTAACTGCTTAGTGCTGATTAATTGCTGACTTCACTCTGCCGGCTTTGAAGTAAGCAGCATAAGTGTGAATCTGTGCATACAGCTTTTCCCACCAGTACTTATTACGTGTATTTCACATAGCAGTTTATTTCTTAAGTTAGTAACATTAAGGTTGAATAAATTTGTTAGTTTTACTGTAATTATACCTTAATTCCTCATAATTAATAAAACCCTACCTTAATTTCTCATGAGAATGTCACGGAGAGATTTACTTATGGATGTTAAGACTGTGCAACCTTAAGATGTGATAATATGATAGTATAACCCCAAATTTTACTGACATATATGGAAATGAAACGTATTTTGGGTCTTTGTTGAGAGCATGAATTCCCCAATCTCTCAAGACATTCCTGCTTCTTGATGATCTATAATAATGATTATTTTCTGCTTTTGACTCAAATCATGGACAGAGTCAGCTTTCAAATGAGAGGCATTTGATATACTACTTGTACTTAAAACTAAGATAGAATGTGCTGGCACTGACCTAGCAAAGCAGTTAGGTGCACTGCCCTGCAAGATCAGTCCTTGTGTCTTTATGTGATATTCTTCCTGTCTACCCCAGAAGAAAACCTAGATAAGAAATCTCTGGCAGGCAGCCTTAAACACAGTGTTCCTTTGTCTGGTAACCTGCTGCTACTGTGCTTGACTTAAAAGCATTTCTAACAGAGAAGAGCTGTGTCCTTGAATACCTGACATCCAAATAAAATTAAGTGTAATGCCACTGATAGCAGGTAAGTGTGAAAGTTCCTGTGCAGGCAGATTTCAAATGTTAAAAATTTCTAACGTTTCTAACAGCTAATGTGTCAATGTGCTATTTGTTGGGAAGATAATATCTTTTTCCAGTCCCTTCTTCTTATACAATCACTTTACAACTTTGCTTCTCTTATCACTAAGCATGTACTTTTCCTTGGTGTCCTTTACAGCATGGGTCAAACTCACCATTTTCTGTACTTTTCAGCCCAGACCAAAACTACATGTGTCCTCAAAAGTGTTGAACAAGACCTTTGAGACTGGCAATGTTTGCTGTGTCATTCAGCACAAGCATTTGCTTTGGTGTCGTGAGACAAAATCTGCATGCAGAAATGAAGTAAATAGAATGGAAAATAAAAATTTAATTTGATGGTGGAGGGACGTCTGCCAAGATATAGAATGGCAAAAATATTGTTGTTTTGTGAACTCCAAGAATTACAGGATTTTTATATCACCAGAGTCTGTCAGTGTTTTCTGTCCCTTCACAGCTCTGCAGGTTTTTTCCAGTTTGAGGCAGCTGCATCATGATGTGTTGGATGAATAAGTGGGCAATGAGGGAGAAGGTAAGAAGATAATGATTTACATATAGAATTGGGAGCTGGAAAGGAACAGTGGCAATAAAATCTAGGGGACGGTTTCTGTGTAGGAGCCTGGCCCAATGTGTTTCTCTTACTGCTATTTGGGCAATGTTAAGGCAAGGCATCCATAAAACTGAAAAAATGTCAGAGACATGCTTTGGGTTGTGCTTTAGCTCTTACAATGTGAAGTGTTTGATAACAACTAGAATAGTATTGTCCTCCTGTCTGTTCCACTGACTTTGGGGGAGTCATTTAACCTTTAGATCTCCGTTTCCCACTTCTGCAAAATATGACTGATGATACTGTAGAGGATAGGTTTATATGTAGGATATGCACAGACAGTTTACTGAGGGAAGGCAGGAAAGACCTTACCCTGTGAGGAAACAGCTTTGAGAGGAAGCTGAAGAGGGCATTTCCTGACCCAGAGACTGTGCACTTTGGAAAGAAAGTCTTCAGCTAGCCTAAGCAGAAGGAGAACAGTATTGTGCCCATACTGTTTCCCAATTATTAATAATTCTTCAGCTGAGATGAGTTCATGCTGCTGATATCTCAGGTGCAGGAGCAAAATTTGCTTTCATCTTGTATCAAACCTCGCAAGGGTTGCTCTTTGCTAAATGCTGTCCTACCCAATCTGTCTAGATTTGAAATCCCCTGAGTGCTGACATATGTATTCACCATCTATATTCTGATTGCCAATTTGCCTTTCTGCATCAGAAAGCAGGATACAGCATTGGCTGAGCAAACTGCATGAGGCTGGTTGGACTGGTCTGCACAAACAATGAGTTGATTGCAACTGCCCAGCACTCCAGCTGAATTACAGGTCTTTACAGCACAGCTCAACTCAAGTTATCGTGGCAGAGAGGGGAGTACAAAAATACACTTAAGGAGACTGTTCAGATTTGATTTCCAGGCCCATTTTGAAAAGCCAAATATCTATGTGCAGCTATGGCTTCACAGCTTTTTACAGTGTGATTTGACGTGAGAAGTTCAGAATTTCCACAGTTGTTTTTAGATTTTCTGTGGATTTTCTGTTCGAATTCTCTCAAACATTTGGGATTTGTCATTTGCTATTCTGAATTATACCTCTTTGCATATCTTTTTTTTTTTTTGGATTGGAATAAAAAACAAGCTGATCTATCACCAAAATATCATCCCAGTCATTTGTTTCTGTAGCTACCAGCAAGGCTGCCTTCTGCCAATGGCACATTTATGGGAGATATCCCTCACCATGCCCAGTCACCTTCCCTTATTTAGCTCTGCCTAGAAATCTTTCTTTTTCATTCTCTGCCCTCTGAAATTTACAGTGAATTCTGCCTTTTTCTGAAAACACCATGAAACTCCTCTCCCGGATTCTCTTCTTGTTAGGCATTTTCTTAACCAAATATGTATACCTTGCCTTGTTTTCAAATGTGACAATATGTTACACTTTGCCTGTATTCAACTCAGAATATTCTGCAGAGTTCATTAACAGAACGGTCAGGTTCTGGAATTATATTTTATCTTAAAAACAGTGAAAGTCACAACTTGTTGCATTTTATATCTTGTCCCAGATTGGCAAATATGAGAAGGAAATCCCGTACTGATTTCTGAACGAAAAAATTTTTGAATGGTAGGAGAAGCCTACCCAGAAAAAGAAATTGGTTTGACTTCTTAGTAAGAAGTTTCCCAATGGATTTAAAGATAAGAATATGTAGGTGTTGCAGCCTTCCTATTCAATTTTCTTGTACCTCATTTGTTGTTGTAAAAATTAGGTAGCCAAAAAGGTGATACTTCTCCAATAACTTCTGGCCAAGAGACAGAATCATGGGTAGTATTTCTGTAGTCTGGCCTTTCTCTTGAGTAATTTGCCCATGTTTGGAGCCCAGACTCTGTGTGTTCTCTCTGTGGTGATTGACAAGAGAAGTACCTCCAGAAGGCAATTCAGTCACTTTGTTGAAGTCTGATACAGGTGCTCACCCTCCTAAGCCACTCTGAGTATTGTTTGTACAGACAGCCTACAGAGCCTAGGAGTCTAACATAGGCATCTGATTTACCTGCCTAATGCAAACCACTTGAAGGCAGCTCTGACCTGTGAAAACAGGATGGCATCTGCTTGTGATGGTGCTGGCCAGCAGTGGGGTAGCTGAAGTCTCAGTATTTGGGAATAAAAGTGATTCTGGGATAGCAGCTTGCTTTTCTGCTCTTGCTTCTACACTCCAATCACTGTATTCCAGTTCATTAATGCATTTTATCTTATTCTGAGTATATCTGCCCCTATGACTTCAAATACCTCTTGTTTTTATAGCTAAAGTAAAGTTTAATCTCTCTCAAGGATCTGAGTTTTGGGGAATGGTTTTACTTGTTTGTTTCTGCTTTCTTTTCTTTCCTTTGCTCTTTAAAAAATATTTTTAGTTTTAAGAATTGAGTAAGGGATTAGAAACAGAAGAACAGAAGCTAAAGTCTCAGTTTCGGAGCAACACAGCATCACTCCTGCAAAATAAAAGTCTAGAGTGTTGCTCTCAGAGTTGTAGAGGTTCGATGTGCATTGTGTCCAGTGGAACCAAGACAAATTTTACCTCAGTTCCTGTGCTGGGTCCTGTATTGGCTGATGTGGCTTTCAAAGATACCTGGTCTGTAGGAAACACTAAACTCAGGGGCACAGGTGAAATATTGGTCATGTGAACATAGCCTAGAGTCTTTCTGCATCAGAGTAAGACAGGGATAATAACACTACCTTGCTTTGCAAGACAATTATGGGGCCAATTATTTTAGTTTGTTAGAGGTTTGGATATGCTGTCCTGGGACATGCATGAGCACAGCAGATAGAGGGAGTGAAAAATGCTTCTCTATATTTCTTCTGTAATACGTATCTGAGACTAGTAGTATGTGACCTTTCAGCAGTGTTTAAATTCACTCTCTTGGAAAGAAAAACACCTCTCTCTCTGTGGTACTGCTTGTTGTTTCCCAGTTTGAAATCAACTAGCAGAACCCCAAAGGGTTTCTCAAACAGCTAACTATTAAACACAGTCAGGAACAAAGATCAATTGAAAACACATTTAGAATTAAGCTTCTTGGCCTGCTTTTAATTTCTTCAAGTCAGCATTGGGAGTTATTATTGTGGTCAGTCTGGCCTTTTATTGTCCTATGGCTTATTCATATAAACGATCAACTTCAGGGATGCCCAATTTTCTGGTTGGGTTGTGGTTTTTGGGTTTTATTTTTTTAATATCTTCAAATATTCCCAAAGTTATTAAAGGATTATGGGTTTAACTGCAGAAGGCATTAAATAGAATCATGTTATTGGAAATAGAATTATATTTATGAGTCTAAAGGGAGTTTGCAAGAAACTCACTTTCCAAGCAGTATTTGGGTCATGGCACCTTAAAGCTTCAGTAGCTTTCTTGAGTCTGGGATCTGGATTTCTGACAGACTGAAATATTATTTCTGTTCAGATAGAGCTATACAGACACAAAAGGATATGTAGCTCCAAAGGGTTTACAGTTCAGATAGAAATCAGGAATAGTCAGTGGTTTGGCTCAGCTTGTCTATGCCTTTAGGGGACAGAAGGGGAATCCTAAATGTGGTTTGTAGCAAATGACTAAATGATTAAAATGACTGAAGCACCTTCAGCTCCGTTCGTAGCCGTCCTGAGCCCTGAACTCTTTCTCTTGTTTAAGGTGCCATGCTACTGTTTGCCATCAGAAGTATGATGCCAAGCACATCATTTTGTTCCAAATCTAGCATTAATTCCTGGGTTTGNTTTTTTTTTTGTGGGGGGGGGGTGGCTTTTCTGTTTTGGCTTTCAAGAAGACAAGCTACTGGGGTCTAGTTTCACAGTTTAGGGGATTATTAGGATATTTGAGTGTTAAAAAGCTGATGGCAATATAGCGTCACTGTCACATACCCCCATCAGAGATCTCAGGCTCTGAGTCAGTATGCTGAATCTTTTTAAGGGAATAGCATCAGTGATAGCTTCAATATACAACAGGGTATTCATTATGAATAATGGTAGCCTAGAGCCAGCTAATTATATTTGCAGGGTGGTTTCCCTAAAAAGCAGATGTTGGACAGATGGTAGTCAGATGATCAGTCATGCCACCATCTACAGTAAATCTGAGGGCTGTGGGGAAAAAGGTAACATGTAGAACATACTTCTCATTTCTGTGGGAGCCTTGTACTTTTTTATGGGTATATAAAGACTCACAGAAATGTATGAGTTGTTGGTTAAGAACTGTAGAGCTGCTGGTGTTTGGCTACAGCAAGTTAGCAAAACTTGACCTTGATGTTCTTGTTACCCTTGTGGGACTATGAATCCTATAACAGACTCTCCAAATGGGATGGGACTGCATGCCAGCCAGAGTTTTACAGAAACCTTTTTTTAGGCTGGAACACTTCTTCATTCTCTTTTTATTAATTTTCCTTGAAAACTTTTATATACTTTTTTTCAGTCTGCTTTCTCATGGCAGCTCTCTATGCTGTTGTGTTGCATGTCAGTATCATGGGAAGAGTATTTCAATATTCTGTTGCAACTGAGGTACTCAAACAGATACAACAGTCTGTGTAGTAACTTGGAGCACAGTCCAGTATTTAACGTGGTTTACATTAGGTAGTGTTCAATCTTTATCATCTTTGTTCAGCATGGGAACTAGAATTGTGTTTCCTGTGTAACAGCAAGCCTTTCCTAAGACATAATTCCAACTGTGGGTTCATAGCAGTACTAATTTTAATGTATCTTGGTTGTTGCTAAACACATTTGTTTTGTCAGCTGAAGTCCAATTACAGGACATATGCTATGCAAAGGGAACATGGTGCTTAATTGTTTTAAGCAATGTCCAGTTTGTGTCACTACAAGTTCTGGTTTTTGGGATAGAACTTCTGCAAAGGCTCAAAGACTGCTCCATTAAAATGAAATATTTGGTTTCCATTGCCCTTTAATCAAATACAAACCAGAGCTTCCAGGGATTGTAATAATGTATCAAGTTGAATTTGGCTCTTTTGCAGCCCATCAAAAGAAGTTGTCCTTGACAAAAACAGTATTTTAAATATCTGCTCACAAGCACCCGAGCCAAAAGGTTTCTATTTCATTTGGCAAAATACCTTCCCAAGAACAAGACTGTGACCTGAAGCAGAGCCAAAATAAGCTCTAACAGATGCTTAGCCAAGAAAGCACTAGACCGTATGGCTAAAATTGTTAAAGAGTATATAGGAAGAGGGAAGGGCAGCTACCTAGTTCTGCTTCTGACTTGCTGTGTGGACAAGCTGCACTCCTTCTGTTCTAGTGCTCTGCCAACTAGAGGACCCATCTCATCTGTCTGCCACCTCACTTCAGCTTCTGGGCCTTAATCCATTTCTGGCTGAGAGGGCTGCTGTAGTGAACAACAGAGCGTCTTCTGTTCATAATAGCAGAGGAGTCTAATTTTGTCCTTTCCCAATAGACTGTTTAACCTGAATAGTGAAAACTCTTTCAGAGGCTTTGCTCTGGCCTTCCATTCACACTTTCCATACTGCATCTAATACTTGCACTTGAAAAAATGTTTCAGATGCTTGTAAGATTTGAGAATTACAAAATCTATGCTCCTGTGATGACTGAAGCTGATCTAATTTGCCACACATTTCTCCTTGTCTTTCCATTTGCTGGTTCTGCCTTTATCTGTCCTCACATAGTGACATCTTTGCTCTCAGATCTGGTGAGAAAGGTAATAACTTTCTTGGTGTCTGTTCTGTTAGTGCCAAGAAGGGGTGTGGGACTCTGAGGCAAGGACAGAGCAGGACTGTGCTGGCTGGCTGTTTGGATTGGTTCAGACTGTGTTAAAAGTACAGCCTGATGATGCTGTTCCTATGACAGTTTCTGTGAAACTGCAGCTTAAACACTTGGTCATTCTCCAGGTTCTGACAGCGAGAGGAGGTGAGGACAATGAAACTAAACAGCTTTCCTGGGGAACAGAGATGCCTGATACATAACTAGAACAGAGATGATGGGTTCTTAAGTCAGACTGTAATCACAGAAATCACCAGGATAGAAGCAGCTATTTGCTGCTCTTCTGGAGACAGTCAATCAGTCTGGATAGCTTTGTTCAAGGTAAGAAATACCAAGTGTCAGTGCTCAAGAGAAAAGCTAAATAAATGCTGGTTGTGCTGCAGTTGAGGTTGGGACAGATTCTTATCTCATTGACTGTGATGCATGCCTGGGTAGGCCTTCTATCCAGTGTAATTGATACCTGAGTGTCTTGTGAAATTAAATTTTCTAGAGTTTGAGCTGGAGAGAAGAGCAGGTGGCAAGGAAATCAATCCTGTTCATACATCTCTAAATTCAAAGAAGCAGGTGTTTGTGTATGTGGCTTTATTTATTTGGACTGGCTTTGACATTGAGTTTTTTCCCTCAGCAAAGTTCAGAAGGAGCTCTGCCTTTACTGCTTCCATGAAGCTTGTGCCCATGGAAATAACATAATATGATTTATCTCCTTTGCATAAACTCCAGCATGACTGAATCAAAGGAACAGGTAATCTCATTCCATAACTGTTGCCATCTGAAATCCAAGATCCCAGTACAGATTATTGGTGAAGAAAGACTGCTGAAAAAGAAGAGTCATTTGCACTTAAAAATACTCAGTATATGCTTTCTCAGAAGCATGCTGTGATGTGATATTTATTAAATTAAGCCAAAATTAATGGCCACAGAGCACTCCTAATGAACAGGAGATGTCCTCTGAAAGCTGTTTGTTCACCACTTTTTCAATGTCTTTTCTTGGGGGGTTCCAAAAGCACTGACTTGGGCTTATCACAATCCTGGTAAATTATTATCCTGATATTACTCTAATGTGGTGGTGATAGCAGACAAAGCTCTTGGGAGGTTAGGATCCAGGGGAAGCCATTGAAAATCTCAGCTTGATTAAGAGCATCTGATTCTCCCTAAAAGTCTGACATTGTACTAAATATGCATCAGCACTGCGTTACCAGGAATGCATCTTGGGAAAGAGCACTGCCACAAAAATCTCTTTCCCAGTATTTCCTAGGATTCAGTTTGGCCACATTTTGAACAAAATCACTGCACTGCCAACTGCTTGGTTTCTATGGCTTGGCTAGAGCTGGTTTTGGGAGACATTTGAGCTTTAATTTGCTCACTGCTCCAGACCTTGTGAGGTCTAGTAGAAGAGGAGGCTTTCTTCATCCTACTTTTAAAGAAGCCTTAGTGGGTTGCTCTAAAGAACTGGGGTATTGGCTTCAGCTTCAAGTTGATGAAACCATAGCAACGTGCTGTGGGAGGCAGCAGAAGACTGGCTATATCAAGAGTTGTTCAGTCTTTGTGAAAGTGAGAGTAAGCCTCCAATACCTGATTTTAAACAGCTACAAGTTTGGTTAAGACTCTGCATTTAACAGTGAGTGGTCTAGGACATAAAGAAGCTATTGAGATTTAATCTAGCTGAAGCTAGATCTACTTGCTTAATGTAGCTTTTTTTAACTAAGGAAGTCTGTCTTCACAGAGGGACTAAGCATAATCTGACATCAGTTGTCTATAAGCATAGACAAAATCACAACAAGCAAGACATGATGATTATTAGCTAGAAAATACCAGGAAAAGTTGGGTGGTTCAAGGAGCACCAGGCATGTTATTCTCTGTAATGAGGCAGTTTCTTTTCTAGTCTAGTTTGACCTCAGATTGTATTCTTCATTCCCTTATCAGAATTGGTGGTCTGTAAGTCCAGGACACCATCTTTTAAATAATGCCTGTATAATTTCTGACAGTTTTTCTCTTTGTCTTTGGCACTATCCAACAAAACCTAAATTGCTGAGGTCAACCTCTTTTGTGTACTTGCAGGGTGTTAAAGTGCTACCTTTAAGAAGCCATTTGCAATGCCCCAAACACTTACTGATGCTCTACAAAACCAAATTACAAGCAGTGTTTAGCCTTGAGCATTATTAACTTGAAGTATTTCTGGCTCATAGGAAATCTTAGCTCAAGTCTATCCCAATTCAGAATAAAACTAGTGTTTGCACTTATCTGCAAATCAGAATTTTTTATGTAACCCCTTGGAAATGGCAATGGCTACATGAAATCATGTGTTCACTTATTACACAATGAAGGGTTGAGCAAGCCAGAACAGCTGATTAGAATTGGGAAGCTTTGAGATTCTCAGCCCAGAATTTCTGCTTTGTGAGGAGCAGCCTGGAAGCCCAGAAGGTCTATGCTGTGCTTTGCTTTGCTTCAAGTTCTCTAGGTTCTAGATTACCTTGGAAAAGAAGAGGCCTTTACTGCCTATAGTTCTGGTTAGTGCACTAAATTACTGCATTAGTCAGACTATACTAGAAATTAGAGTAGGGCTTGAACTAACTTGATTTCTTTTAAATTTTTTGACCAGATCTACCAGTGAGGCCGTCCCTGCTTGTAGTCTTCTAGCAACTGGCAAAACAGAAGAATTGTGTGATATAGAACCATAATGAGATGTGTTTTTACCTGAAGAAGTACTTGGGTTGAAATTCAGTGCAGACAAGTGCACTGGCAACTAGGGAAGAATTAAATACAGCAATGCACCTCACTTGGGATGCATGCTTGCACAGGGAATCTATGATCTTGTGCATTGCCAGGTGTCCTTGGTCCAGTAAGATTTCAACTGCTTTTGGTTGATCTAAGACTTGCCTGTTGCATGAAGACTGGTTGTGATTTAGTCTCCTAAACCTTACTTATGAAGTATTGTGTTCCAATATAAGGATTTTTGAAGGCCTTGGTTCATTCATCTGAATCTTCTAAAGCATTGGTGTCAGGCTGTTCAACATGCTCCTTAAGTACTAATTTAGTCAGAATTGTACAAGTGTTCTTTATGTAAAATTCCAAGAATGTGTCCATGAAAAGCTATTGTAACTCCACCTGACTATGTGAATCATCATGATTAGTCAGCTGGTGGCATTACATGGAATAAAAAAGCTGTTTCTTACTTGTCTTGAAAGTTTTGGCACTTTTTTTTTTTTAAAAGGATTTTGTTTGCTTTTTAAAAGTT
>VZTR01016906.1:55440-73438 GCA_013400775.1 Chaetops frenatus | reverse complement strand
ATGGATGGATGGATGGAGGAAGGAGTGGATGGATGGATGGGTGGATGGATGGATGGAGGGATGGAGGAAGGAGTGGATGTGTGGATGAATGGATGGATGGATCTCCCTGGGAAGAGAGAGGTGACTCAGCCAACCTGACGAGGTTTTGTGGTGCAGGGCAAGGCCACTGACATATCCCAAATAATTTAGTGTCCATTCAAGGCTTTGCAGATGCCTGAGGGAGGTGGGATGGATGGATCCATCTGTCTGGGTAGAGAGAGGGGACCCGACCAACCTGACCAGGTCTTGCTGGAGCAGGGCAAGGCCATCAACACATCCCAAATAATCTGTGCACTTCCATGGCCACCTTGTTTTTGTGGACAAGGAGAAATCTTGTTTCCAGGAGCTGCAAACAGGGCAATCCCTTGGGATTTTAAGGCATTTGGGGTCCAGGCTGGCTGGGGCGAGGACGGCAGGAATGAACTCCCTGAGCATCCCTCGACCTCTCAGCAGCAGCTGCCTTGTCCTGGAGCCCAAAAAAGGATTTATAAGGGCAAGAGCAAAAGATAAATTTCACCTCTGGATCCCTGACAGCTACCTGGAAGAGGAAACCTCCTTTTCAATGTGCTGTTATTGGAACATCTGTTGCAGAAGGAGTTTGGGGAGCCTGGGCATTTCCTCCTGGGGCTGATCCAGTGCATCCAGCATTGGGAAAACCGAGCACAACCAGGAGAACTGTGGAGGTGGCCATGAGGTGCTTTTAGTGAGGGTGGTGGAGGGTTTAGCCTTCCCAGGGGAGATTTGGCTTGGATTGGACAGCGTTGCTGCCATCCCAGCTTTCCTGATTCCTCCTGAAATCCCCCATCACCATGGATTTGGGAGCAGCCAGCTGTGGTCTTTGCAATGGGAATGAAGGAAAGCAAATAAAAGCATAAGGAATAAAGTAAAGTTGTATTTAGAGATGCTTTTCTAGGGAAGAGATTGAAGTTCGCTGGGAGTTGCTGGGGGTGAGGAAGAGGCTGGTCCTGGGGGTGCCTTCCTGGATGTCTCCAGGACTTCACTGGGGGACAAGGAAAATACTCTGGTCTTCTTTGCTTTGCCTTTACCATCACAAACCTCTCTCACCCCCAGCCCACCCCCCACCCCAGCAGTGGGTTTCCCATGGAAGAACCAGGGTCTGAGCATGGAGAAACCCTCAGCAGAGAGAGGGGAAAGCAGGCATACCCCATCAGCTCTGGAGGTGCCCTGCCCTGCCCTGCCCTGCTCCCACCCTCCTGGAAAGCAACTTCCAAACTCCTGCTGGAAACGTGACCCCAGCTGCCCCGAAGGAATGAAGGGGATTGCCAGAGCTGGCACCAAAATTCCCCAAATCCCTGAGCAGCGTGGAAGGCCTGGGATCTGAGCGTGGCCCCTGGCATTAATCACTGTAATGGAAACCAGAGCTGGCTCTGGGCCCACGGAGTCCATGCAGCCCCTGCCCAGGCGTTGGGAAATTCACAGGCTGAGAACAGGCAGGGAAAGAAATTCCAGGCAGGGTTTTGACTTTTTTTCTTTTTAATTAAGTGGAATTTCAAAATTGGAAAAACATAAAGGGGGTAAAAAAACCCAGCGACAGCAAAACCCTCAGTGAGCTGCTGGACCTGAACCTCCCTCCTCTTCCTCCTCTGCCATCCTTTTCCTCCTCCCTGGATTCTGCTTCCCACTCCCTACATGAAGTTCAGGGATGGTGGGAGCAGGGAGGAAGGACCATGGGGCAGAGAAAAGGACAGGTGGGACAGGGCTTGGAGAACCTGGGATAGGGCAAGGTGTCCCTGCCCATGGCAAGGGATGGGACAGGATGAGCTTTAAGGTCCCTTCCAACCCAAACCATTCTGAAATTCCATTATTCCATGAAAAGCCTCCTGTGATCCAGCTGAGGAGGGGTTTCATGGCCTGGGGATCCAAGGGAAATGGTGGTGTCAGAGCACATCAACCTACAAGACCTCAGTGGGTCCCACAGTGATTTATGGGTGGACCTGATGACCTTAGAGATCTTTTCCAACCAAAGCAATTCCATAATTCTGTGATTTCAGGTGCTGCCACTTGACAATAAACATCTCATCCCAACCCTTTGGTCAGGAGAAGCAGAGATGTCACCCAGGGTGACAGGATTGGGTCTAAATTCTTCCTCCTGACCCTTCTCCATCCCTGGGCACTTCACACTTGGATTTTTCCCATTTCTCCAGCTGTGTCAGGTGGGTGAACTCAAGTAAAGATTGCTGCAAGTGAAGGGATCACAGGAAAGCTTAGGAGAGAAGGGTCCTTGAAACACTTAATGAGGCTTCACTTAATTATCTCCTCTCTCCTCTCTCTAGGAATTGGTTGGAAGATGATGGGGAGAAAAATTTTTCCAGAATTGATTTGGGTGATGCAAAAAAGTGAAAAAAGTGATTTTTTTTCAAATCAGTGTTTGGAATTATTTGGAGTCACTGGGACGTTTTGGAGCATCAGGACTTGACATCCAGACAAAGAAAATTGCAATAAGGGAAAAAAAAATTCACCCCAGCTCCCCCATCCTCCCTCCCACAGCTTTTTCCCACCAGAAGAAAACTTGGATGTTTTATAGAACTGTTTAATAACGTGATGACAATCCCAGCCCCTGTTGCAGCCCCAGGCTGATCCCTGGGGGATGCTGAACTCCAACCAGCTCCAGACGCCCTGCTCCCTCCTTCTGGAGGAGTTTTCCCTCCAGTAGAGTTTTCCATGTGGAGTGGGGGCATTTTCCCTTTTTCTCTGCATTCCTGCTCCTGGGACATCACACGTGGGAGTGGCACATGGTAATGTTACTTTGAACACTGGAATTTCTGTTATGCTTATCTGGGCAGGAAGCTTTAGTATGTCCCAGAGAGAAACAGGGAAACTGAGGCACACAGTGCCTGTATTCCTGGTGATGCTCCTGCGGAAGAAGGGAAGAGAGATTGCCCCTCCTTTTTACTTACATCATCACTCTCTATTTCCCAAGAATATGACAAAAAGAGGCTGAAAATCATCTGTTTAATCAGAGCTTCATTCTTAAAGCTGCCCTGAAAGCACAACCTCGTGTGTTTGCCTTATCCCAGCATCCGAGAGCCTCTCCAGGGATGGGGCCGTGTTTATCTGGGATCTGAGAGGAAAACTGGGGCAAAACCAAACAGTTTCTGCCCACGCACAGCGGCGTTGAAAGAGCTCCTCCATCCCAGATGGATGCAATTAGGGGCAGCAGCGAGAGAAAATATTCCACAGGTGCTGTGGGACCTTTGTGGGAACTCCAGCTGCTGCTTTTCCCAATGCTCCCAATCCCAATGTCCTGAATTATGGCTGTTTTCCCGTGTGTGCAACCCAGCCCGGGGGGTTAGGAAACACTTGGATGGTGCTGGAGGAGATTTAATCTTTTTTTCCTTTTCATCTTTTGCTGCTTTTCCCAATTTTCTGCCCAGCCCCATCCCAAAAACGTGGCTTTCTTGGATTCTCCCTGATTTTCACAGGTTTGATCCCAGACTGTGCAGCCAAGCACCTCCCTCTCACTACCCTGACTTCCTGTCTCTGGCACCTCTCTCTCCTCATGGTTTTGAAATAAGCCCATTTTGCCCCAGTTCTCCTACATGGATAAAAAATTGGAAGTTTTTCCAGGGGAAGCACTGCAGGGAGGCTCTGGTCACTGCTGGCCATGAGAACTGGGGCTTTGAGGAGGGAGTTTTTCACCTGGTTTGTTTGATTTATTTTTCCTTCAGTGGATGCAAAGTGAGTGGGGCAGCCTTGCTCCGTCAGGAGAGCACCCCACGTGTCCATAGGCTTTGATTTTGGCCAGGATTGTCTGAAAACTTGCATGAAATTCCCTGTATCACTCCCAGGGTATGAAGGGGAAGTCAGAATCCACCCCAGCTCTGTGCCTCAGTTTCCCCACTCTAAAAATTATATCAATAATAACTTCTCAGTGCTTTATTTTTGGCAGAAGGGATCCCCGTGTTCTTTATTTTAGGTCCAGGGCTTAGAGCTGAATAGCACCAGCGGAAACGATGGGAAGGAGGGGGAAAAAAATACCAGTTTTTTTTCATGGCCATGCAAACAGCGCAGCAAATTCCCAATTTTTGCAGGGCCAGGAGGAGCCAGCTTTTGTCCCTCCCAGTATTTTTAGCAGCTGCTGCCCCCAGGCAGCTCTCCCCAGTCCCTCAGCCCCGTGTCCTGTTGAGGACTCTGGGTGACAATGCCTCGTGCCCGGGGTCATTTCCAGACTGGGAGCTTCTGTTTCCCATCTGCTCCTGCTCCTCCCCTGCCCTTTTGGGTCAGTGGCTCTGCTCCCCTTTCACCCCGGGAACAGGCACAGGATCAGCCTCGCCTCCCATTCTCCCACTGCTGCCCCAAAGCCCCAGCAGGAGTTCTGGTGTTGGGATGAGCTCCTGGCCCCCATGGGAGGTCACCCATGGGGGCACATTTGGTGACCTTTGATCCATTGATCCCAAAGAAAGCAGCTTTTCCCATCAGTGTCAGTGAGGCATCACCACTCCAGCACGAGCTCAGCCTGCTGGCTTCCCCCTTTCCTCCAGGAATTTGGAGTCCAGCAGCCAAATTTATCCTGAGTGTGGAGATGCCGGGCTGCAGCATGAGCTCAGCCCCTTAAAAGCTTTCAGAGAATCTCCACTGAAGCTTCCAGGAGCCTGTAGGAAACTCCGTGGCTCTTCTCTGGTGAAATGGGGGGTTTGGCTTCCAGTTAAAAGTGATGGGCTCTCCTCTTTCCAGTGAAAGGGCTTTGGCAGAGAGATGAGGGAATCTGCTCCTCAAAGGAGCCTTCGGGATGGAGATGCAGCAGCAGCAGCAGAGTTCATGGCCTGGGAGCTTTGGGGGTTTTACATGAAACCACCCCAAAATGTCAGGAAAATTTCTTCCCCCTTGTTCGGTGTGTGGACTTCACCTCCTGACTTAGAGAGTACCCCCAGGTCAGGACAATCAGGCCCCTGTGGGCACCTCCAGGCTCGGGCAGGAGGATGGAGCATCCCTGGGAAATCCAGAGCGTGGTTTTAATTTTCCTCCTGCTCCAGAGAGAAAAGGAGGCCCAGAAGATTTATGGACTCCCTGTTCTTCCTGCAGGTTTTTAAATAGCCTTTCTCAGGTGTTGGGCACATGGGGGCTGTGGGGGAATGCCGAGAGGGATCAAAAGCAGCCCTGGCTCCCTCCTCCTCTCCCCTCTCCACGTGTCTGATCCCTGCTCCCATCTCCAAAGGGCCACAGCAACCTCTCTGCTTCAAACTGGGCATTCACTGGGATGATTTTGCTGCCTGAAATCCCAAAATGAGGCCCCTTTGGGGCAGCAGGACTGCCCTTGGCTGTGTTTGCCCTGGGAAATTTAGGTTATCTCTGTGCTGTGGGGGAGAGAGAGAAGCTCCAGGAGCCCCCAGGAGGGGACCCCACCTCCACCGTGCTCACACTGCTAAAAGGGTCTTTGAGCTGAAAGAAAGAAGCTCTGGGAATTCAAAATAAAGAAAAATGAAGGAAAAAAAAAAAACAAACAAAAAAAACCCCAAAAACAAACCACCCCCAAACAAACAAACAAAAAAACCAACCAAAAAACCCAACCAACCAACCAACCAAAAAAACCTCCCCGAAACATAACCACCAACAAAAACCAAACAAAGAAACAAGAAAAAAGAAAAAACCAGAACAAGACAAAAACAAAAAACAAAACCAAAACCAACCCCCCCCCCCCAAAGACCAAGGAAGATGATTCCACATCACCATTGCACAGAAGTGGGTCAATAACTCCATCCATAACTTTGGGTTTTAGCATTAATTGTCACTTGAAAAAAATATATTATTTTTACGGAGCCATTTTCCTTTTTTGTTGTTTACTAAACTGAACTGAATTTTTTAGTTGTAAAAGCAAAGTTTAATTTGACAATGTGACGGGTTTGAGGGGTCCCGGGGCAGACAAAGGGATCGCCGAGACCCCGCGGTGTTGGTGTAGCAGGAGAAGAAAGTTCTCTTTGTTTAGTTTCAGTTTTGCTTTTCTGTAGGGGCAATTTGAAGCTCCTGCCTTGCTCTCTGGTTGGGTTGAGCTCTGGCTTGGACAATACCCTGGGCTGGTGGTGTGTGCTGTGTCTGACTGGCAGAGGTGTCTGACAGACTGTTCTACTTGGTACCACAGCAGGCTGTGCACACTGCAGCAACAATGGAAAGTCGAACCCCACTCACAACCAACTGCTCCGGGAGAGGAAAGAGAAGAGCTGGAGAAGGCAGAGGTGGCAGAGAGGGGGAAAGGGTTTTGAACAATTTCTATGGTTTTGTTCACTCCACTTTTACCTGAATTTTCATGTCCTTAATTAGAGCATCCAGCTTCTTTGGGAGGCTGGAAGGCAACACCTGGCTTTTCCAAGGAGCTGTTGAAGTGAATTCCCAGGAAAGGGAAAAGCAGGTTATTGATACCAAGAAGTAAAAGCCTCTAAGGACACTTAATAGAGAGAAAATAACAACTTTAAACCACACAGAGCCCAGGTTTTAAGTGACATTTCTAACTCCAGCTTTAGCTTTGAAACACTGCCAGATTACCTCAAAAAGCTCAGGATCACCAGGAAAAAACAGGAGGAGATTCTACCTTTGGTAAAGCCACCACCACACAAACTGCAACCCATGGGTGGGGACAAAACTCCCAAAAAGTCCTCTTTGGGGAAGTCCTGGCTGCCTCTGGAAGGTGTCATGCCAGGAAAAACTCAGTGATGATTTTCCAATGACTTTTTAACGCTTTTTAGGGAATGGGGAGATTTCTCTCAATGCTTTTCAGGGAACGGAGAGTTTTCCCCCAATGCTTTTTAAGGAAAGGGGAGATTTCCCCCAAAGCTTTCTAGGAAAAAGAGAGTTTTCCCCCAAGGCCGGAGCTGTAACTGGGAATATTTCTCTTTCCCTGCTCCCAGCAATTATCACACGATCCTTATCTCCCACCATTAGCGGGAGCTGGGAGCAAACACAGCTCGGGGCTAATCCTCCTCCTGTCCTGCAGCACCCAGGGACACCCCAGCCCAAGCCAAGATAACATTTTCCATGGGGAAACAGCCTCCAGAATGGCTGATGGTAAAATTGTGCCAGGATTAACCTTTCCAGACCCCTCTTGGATTTTGGAAAGTGGTTGGGTATTTTTTTCTCGGAGATGTCAGGCCCAGGAATAAATAGATGAGAGAAGTTTTCCAGCACTCGATGATTCAAATCTCCTTCCCTTCCGTTTACAATGGGGGTTTTTGGTTTTTTTTTTTAGCAGATGCCTTTCCTGACTTCAGTGCAGATTCACAGCAGAGGGGCTGTAAATGGAGGATTAAAACTCCTCAGTAAACAATGCTGCTCCACACACACTGGGAGAAGATTTCCAGGTGATATAACTCCACAAACGTCAGCAGAGATGGACACGAGGATGGAAAATCCTCGTCAATAGAATTGCAAAACGAGCAGCTGCTGGTTTAAAGTCGCTGTTTTACTACCAAATGATGAAACAATGGCTTTTTAACTAATTAGTGTGGTTTCAATCTAGGTTTAAATATTTTTTTTTTTTTCCCCCTAGCACCGGAGTCTGAGCCATCCTGGCAGCCTGGCTGACACACGGAGCTGGCTTGGATGGGCAGGGGCACCTTTTGTGCTCACAAATGAATGAATCCCAGACTCCCCAGGGAAAACAGGCTCCTATACCCACTGGATTTCCCACTCCTCGGAGTGCTGACCCCGTGGCCAGCTGGGATGAAGGGATTTGAAAACTTGCACGACTCCTACCAGGCTCCAGGGCCTCTGCCTGTGCTCCTTGGGGTGGTGTCTCCTGGGTTTAGCAGAGACTCAGTTTTTCACGCTGACATTATCCCCGGGAATGGCCATTCCCAGCATCCCGGGGGTTCCAGGATCCCCTGAAAGCAGGAGCTGAGCCCTGCTGCCAAAGCCCCTCTCCAGAGCTCATCCCCGTGTTTGAGCCCACCCTGGAACAACCGCAGGGAGCAGCTCCAGCCCTGCCCACCCTGCTCCATCCAGGAGCCCCAAGGTGTCCCCAGCAGCGGCTTTGGGCTGCTCAGCCTCACCCCCAGGAGCTCCCTGGAATTCCAGCCCTGTGGGAACAGGGAATTAACCCGGGGATGTGTTTAGTGCCCTGGCAGGGATTAGGCTGGAGCAGAGCTGAGCCCAGCCCAGCAGCGGGGATGGAAAGCAGGTCCCACCCTCCTTGGCTCTCTGGTTCCAAGGGCCCGCTGGGAAAAGCTGGATCAGAAACAGTTCCTGGAGGTTTGGTGGTGGGACAGCATCCATGGAAACTGGAGAGGAGAGGGGGAAGGCAGAACCTTCCCAGGAAGCAGGAAGGAAGCAAAAGGGGAAAGGGGAGTAGAGAGAAAAGGGCACGGGAGGATGGGGATGAGGCACCAGGACAAGGTCCCAGCTCCTCCCCAAAAGAGGCCGAGGGAGCAGCACTTTCCTTGTTGGGAGTGAAAATTCCCAAAATAAATTGGTGTTTTCTTGCTCTTCCTTATTTTCCTTCCAAAAATGATGAGTTTCCTCCCAACCCCAAATCCAATCCTCTTCCCCACAAAGCACATATGGCAAACAGGGCCATTTTTAGGGTAAGTCTTATTTAATCTCAGCATCCTCCTTTTTTCTCATAAGTCAAAAAATCGTCTTACAAAAATGTGGTTTAGGTAAATGGAGTTTTAAAAAAGCCACGGGAAGGGTTGTATATTCTGTATAATTTTCAGTCTTGCCAGTGTTTTTGGTCTTCCAGGATAAACTCAGGAGTCAGGGAGCTCCTGCCTCTCCCCACCCCTTGTGAGTGAACACTGATTTATCCCAGCAGGAGACCCAGACTGCAGCCTGGGAATGGGGGATGGAACAGCTCTGGTCCCGCCAAGGTGAGCAGGGAAGAGCTGAACTCCTTTTGCTGGCACTCCTACAGCTGCAGTTGTCTCTGCACAAGGTCTGGGTGATCTATTAAACCTCTCAAATCAGGATTTAATTTAGTTTTAATAAGACAGTTTGGGAGATGTTAATTAAATTGAGTTATTAAAGCCACATGGGCTGGACTTGGCTGATACATTTCCTTCTTTATTAAGTCCATTAAAAAATAAGGGAAGATAGAAGAGGGGAAAAAAAAACTGTTTGGATGCAGCAGCACATTCAAAGAGTTTCTTTTTCTTTTGTTGAATTAAACATGTGGAGATGAATAAACACCAAAAACCAGGCAGGTGAGCTTGAATCTTCCCAGGATCAGCAAAGCCTGGCTTAAAGATGAAGCCAAAATGATGAAATCCCTTGAACCCAACTGTCCAACAGATCTCTGCACCCTTAATCCCAAAACTTCCTCCAAATTCCATCCCCACTGCTGGGTTACCAGTGGGAGTGATGCTGGAGCAATGCAGCCACACATCATTTCCATCCATCCACACTCCAGCAGGGAAAACTACAGGAATGCACGTTTTTATCATCTTACCTAATCAGATTTTTCCTACCTCTGGCAAAAAATGCTTCTGGGAATGTGTTCAGTTGCAGGAATTGTCAGGGTGATTGGGTTAAGCTGAAGAAAAACTCCCACGTGCCTTAGAAATGACAAATATTTTATTAGCTGGAAGTGTAAGCAGCTCTAATTAGCTAAGCAGGCCTGAGTTAATTGATTTATAAGCTTTGGAGGATGTAATGCACTGGTGAGACAACCCAAAGGGTCCTGGAGAGGAAATCCATCCTGCACTTCCCAAATTATCCTGTTCTTTGTGTCTGGGCTGAGTGCAGAGAGTTCCTGGTCCTGCCCCGAGGGTTGCAGAGGGTGGACAACCCACCAAGGCTTCATCCCAGCTCTCTCCTGCATTACTCTGGAATTTCTCTGGGATTTCTTCCTTTTCCAAGCCCCTCTGGCTGTTATTTCTGGTGTATCAATACTGGCAGCTCATGTCCCCTCTCTGCCAATGGCTCTGGGCTGATGTTGGTCCTTCTCCACCCTTTTCTGCTCAGAGCATGAGTGGAGAGGGATTAACAGCACCAGGGGAAGATCTTGGGGATCTTTTTATCCACCAAATCTGGAAAACACAAGGAAACACTGGAGGATAACCCCAGACCTCCCCTGCTTCCATGCCTGTTCCCTAAAAAGAGCTTTGTGCTGGATTTCTGATGGCTCCCAGTGCAGACCCCCATGCTGGCCCCTTCTTAGGAGGATTAAGCTCTAAAAAGCCAGAATTCTATTAAAAATGGTACAAATGAAATTTATCCCTTGTGCCATGCAGGCACTCACTTTTCCAGGGTGGAAAAGATCCCTAATCCCATGGAATTGCTGGGGAAATGGAGGCAGGAAGGGAACAGGCTCTCTGGGGATGCTCCTCATGCCTGGTGACACCGAGACATTGCTGAATATGATGGATGTGTTCCCAAGGAGCCTGGATTTCAGCTCCAGAGCCAGGTTTTGGAGGAGCAATTGGAATTGCACAGCCTCATCTGGACTTTTCCCAACGTGCCCAGAGCCACCAAGGGCTCTGTCGATGTCCCTGTTCCCTGGGGATGTGGATGATGGGGAGATGCCAATGCCCTGTGCACTCCCCTCCTCCCAGCCATGGTTATCCTCCCATCTCAACAATATTCTGCTTATCCCAGTTCTTCACAGCCTGGATAATCCCACAGGGAATAAAGGGAGAAAGGCTCAGGGCCTGGGGAACTTTCTGAGAGAGCTGCTGGGGAAAGGACTGGGATTTTCCCAGTGTGGGGAGAGGAATGTTCCAACTTGAATGGAAATTGAGAGAGTGGGAAATCTCAGGAGGGGTTTTCTTTGGAATCAGAGATTTCCAGGGAACACGTATCTTTCCTCACCAGAGGAATGTTTAATTAAGAAAAGAAAAAAAAAAAAAAGTAATTTTTTTGGGTTTTACCCTCTAAATGTAAATTTCTGCCCAAATTTCCCCGTTGTAGGGAGTTCCTGAGTGCCCGGGCTTTGCAGCCGTGTTTTGGCAGCTTTGGAGTTCTGCAAATCCTCCCCATCCCTTTCCAGCCAATATCGTGGAGTACTTTCCCTTCTCCGACCCTTCCTGCTCTTCCTGCCCCCATCCCGGGCACAGGGAGCCACCACCACCTCTCCTTTGGAGTGGAATGAAGGATCTTTTATGGGAATCTTGGAATGCTGAGCTGCTGCCTTTGGTCCAGAGCTGCTTCCAGCTGAGGAAGGGAACAAAAGGATCTTATGGGGAAAAAAATTTGATGGGTACTTTTGGGATTTATCCCCCAATTTCCCAGCTTTGAAATGCCTACAAATCCATGTCCTTGGCTTCTTCCCATCTTTGCTGTTCAGATCTCCTGTTTGTCCTCATCCCATGTGCTCAGAGCTCTCTTGCTCCTCTCACTCCCTATACAAGAAGGAAAATCCATCCTATAAATGATACATCTTTCCCTATCGTGGGTGAAAATCATCCCTCAGAAAACTTTGGATTCCCCTGCAGAAGCTGATCTCTAAATCCCTTTTCCCATCAAGTCCCTGCAGCGATCCTGTTTACCCTGGAGCTTCCTCCTGTCCTGGAGGGCAGCAGAGCTGCGTTTGGGATCTTTTTGTAGGAAGGAAAATCATCCCATAAATGATACTTCTTCCCCTACTATGGGTGAAAGGAATCACTGATCCTGGAAATGTTCCATGGAGCCATCTGGAAACATCTCTCATGGATTCTCCAGGTGTTTCTTGCCATACCTGTGCTGAAGACACCTTTGCAAGAGCTGGAGCAAGATCCAAAGCATTCATAATTGATGTTTAAAACGAATTGGTGCTCTCAGGGAGCAGGAATTGCAGGGCCAATGTGGGAAGGCTGGGACTTGGGCAGATGTTCCTCAAAAAGCCTTGGATGGGGCTGGGCAGATGTTCCTCACAAAGCCTTGGCCCTCTGCTGCACCCAGGTGAAGGTCACAGAGCCAGCACAGTCACTGAGGAGCCAAAACTCTTGGAAAACCAACTGATATTCCAGAAAAACCCCAGCCAGCCCATGTCTGCTGAGAGTCGCCAGCCTGGAGCACGCACACCCAATAAAGGTGGTGATGTAAAAGAAATTGAGGAGGTCAGGCCGGTATTCAGGGGTCCCTGTGTCCCTTGTGACTCTGCCTCAGTGTCCCCATGTGCCGAATGGGCTCTGTGGATCCAGCTGTGGCTCTGGGGGTGCTTTGGGGCTCAGGCCTGGCCTTGTTTCCATGTCCTGCCCAACGAGGGCAGGAAAAGCTGCTGAGTTTCCAAAGGCACCTCTGGTTTCCTGGTCCCAGCAGGGCCAGGGCAGTGCAGGGGAGGCCCCAGGTGGCCTTGGGCAGGTGCTGCTGGGGGCTCTGCAGGGATGTGCCTGGGACACAGCAGCTCCAAGGGCTTTGGGTGATCCCAGGGCTGTTACAGCCGTCAGCTGAGACTGATTCCTTCTTCCTCCCAGGAAAAGGGAACCTGTGGGCCCCAGTTTGCTCCTCAGGCAGCCCAGCCCCTGCTTGCTTGGTGTGGGGAGGACAATGGACGTGGGAGCAGCTCCTCCCAGCAACCCAACAGAGGTTGCAGAGCACTTTGGAGCTCCTCCAGCAATTCCATGGATCTCAGAGCCATGTCCCCACGTCACCTCAGTGACCTGCACCAAGCAAGGTGGATCCCACGCTTAGGGGTGGCCACAAGAAGAAGAAACCAACAACTGTCCAGGCCTTATCTCCATGGCCATGAGGGAAAGGAACCCACAACTTGTGGGTTTCTTTCTAATGACCTGAATGTAATGAAAGGGAAATTGCACTGCCCGTAGCTGCCCCTCACCAGGCAGTGAAATAAAGAGCTCTCCCTTTCCAGTCCCTTTATTCCTGGTTTTTTCAGATGTTCTATCTGAACCCGGCAGGGCTTGATGGCCAGGGAGGCTTTGGGAAGTCTCCTCTGGACATGGAGGAACTGTGGGGTTTTTAATGACACCATCAATGTGAGACTCTGTTCTGCCTCTGCTTCCCTTCATTCATTAGGGATGGAGTTATGCCCCATCCCTGGAAGAGTCCAAGGCCAGGTTGGACAGGGCTTGGAGCAGCCTTGGACAGTGGCAGGGAGTGGGACTGGGTGGTCTTTGAGATTCCTTCCAACCCGAACCAGTCATGATTCCATGGATCTGTGACTGCAGACTTCAGGCCAGGGTAGGAATTTTATTTTCCTCCAAAGGAGAGAAGGAATTTCTGTCTCCAGAGAGCTCATCCATAGCACCAGGACCATCTGCACTGCTGGGGACTTGTGCAGGGGCTCACCCAGGAAAGTCCAAAGTCGGAATTAATGGAGAGAAAATAGTTGGCATAACCCCATGATGGAATCTGAGCACTTCCAGCTGCCTCCTCTCTGCCATCTGGAAGGGATGTGGATCTCCAGCTTCACCTCCACTACTTTTCCAGCACATTTGAGGCAGGTCACCAGCACCATCCTGCTTTTTGCCCTGAGAAAATCCACATTTCCCTGCTGGAAATCCCCCCATCCCAGCACCCCATGTTCCTCGATGCACCAGCTCCCCCAAAAGCCCTTCCAGGGAGTCCGTTCCCCAGCTACTGCTTTGCAGGAGTTTTTGGGGGGATGCAGGTGATGCAGGGTGGGATTTGTGCTGGCAAAGCTCAGTTTGTAGTGCTTGGAGCAGGTCTGGCAGAGGAGGGAAGAATCCCAGCCCTGATGCTCCCCAGCCCACACTGGCACAGGCTGTGGGTGGGATGTTTGGGTCGGGTTCACCAGCTCCACTTCACAGACAGCGTCTGTCAGACGTGGGCTTTCCATGGAAAATATCTTGCTTCAGAGTTAAAATAAAATTTAAAAGTGAACACTAAAATATATATTTTTTTTTTTAGATACTTGTTTTTCTTAGGAGTTCTCGTTCTGCCAAAACCAACACATCCAAAACCATTCTGGGAGCTGTTTGATGCTGTCCCTCCCAGGGATCAGGGAGGCCTGTGGGGTGCATGCACCAGCCTTCAGCTGGGTTTCCATCCTGCTGCTATTCCCAGCAAAGGGGATTCAGATCCTTACATGAAGACTGCTGTGATCTCACTGCCTCCTTTACGTGGGATTATTCCTGTTATCCATCCCTCTCCCCGTAAGTAATGTTATCAACAACCTAACAAATTAGACAGCACGTGGGATTTTATTTTTATGTCAAATATTGACTAACAGGAGCTGCATGGAAATTTTAAATTTTTTTTCCTATTTTGGGGGAAAAGAATCAATGTTTGCAGGCAGCTGCTCTCTCCATATGTCCCAGTGCCAGGTGAGCCAAGCAAACACTGAACAACCCAAAACAACACTGAAAAACCCCAAAACCTTGGGCTGGGCTCTGGGGTAGGAAACATCTGGAATTCTGTTTGCCTGGCCTGTCAGGGGCAGATAAAGGATAAATGTGGAGTGACAGCTGTGGGCTCTGCACATCTGCCAGGGCTGCAGGTGGGATTTCGGGGGGAATTCTCCCTGGACGGGCTGGGACCAGGAAAAACCCACACAAACCTTGCAGCTCCGCGAGTCAGGGCCATTGTTTGCTTGCACGTCCGAGGGGAAAACACTCCTCGAGTTCCTCCAGGGATGGATCGAGGCCGCGGGTGACGTCCCCAGCTGGAGCCAGGGCTGGGGACAGGCAGCATAGATAATGATTTCTCCAGTTGGGGTTAATGAATGGCCTGGAATGGGGGTTTCCTGCAGCGCTGGCCCCACCCGGCTCGTGTGAGAGGGAGATTAACTCAGGCACGGCTCGTGTTTGCCTTTGTTCCATTCCCGGGGCAGGGACCCCTCCCGGGGGCTGCCCAGGGTGGTGGAACGGGGTAGGGTTTGGCACAGGTAACCTCTGCAAACTGTGGGGTTATTGATGGCTCTGTTCAGCAAAAAACTGGGGAAATGGGGATAAATCATCCCCTGTGCTGTGCAGAGGGGACGAGGGTGTGCACAGACCCCCCTTCTGCCCACCGTGCTGATCACACCTTGCTCAGAGCAAACCCAGGGGCTGGTTTGCCTCCTGCTTGACATTCTTGCTCTTTCTGGGACGAGAAAAACCCCTTTTCCCTCTGCCTTGGCTCTCTCTCTGCCGGGACAGTGCCACAGTGAGGGCTGGGGATCCCTCACACTCATCCAGCCGCCCCAGCAAGAGCAACTGGAAGCAAGGTCAGGTCTGATTTTCTTGCCACACCTTTTCCCATTGAACACTGAGTTCTTTTTTGTCAGCCTGCACTGAAGCCCTGCAGCAGAGAGGAGCCCAAAGCCCATCCTGTTGTGGCCCAGCTCTGTCACAGAGGTCACAGCGAGTTCTTGGCAGCCCCAGCTCTGCCCCTTTGCCAATGCTGATTTACCTCCCCCAGCAATAAAAACTATCTGGGAAAAAGGTCTCTGCTGCTGGAATGAACAGTTCCACACATAGGATTAGCACAGAATGGAGATTTTTCCCACTTTTTAAAATATAAAACATCCAAGACCTGCCTCTGTCAAGGCATGGCTAAGGCCTGCTGAGCTACCATACTGCCTGTTCTAGGAGATAAAAAAAACCTGTGTGGGGCCCAAATCTGAGCCTGGACGTTGTTTTGGGGGTCACAAAATATTTCAGAGAGGCAGAAGAACATGAGAAAGCCCAGATTTTCTTGCCTGAGCAGTCCCAGGACAAACTCTCCAGGGTTTGATCTGGTGCAGTACCTGACTCGGTGCCAATAGCAATAGGGTGTCTTACAGCTCATCCTAGGTTAACCCAACTCCTCCCAAACTTCAGGGGCTTTCTGGCTTCACTGGATCCATCCCAATGCCCCATCGGTGTCCCTGCTGGAAGGAGAAGCAGAATTGTGTGGAGGTCTGTGAGGAGGGGCCGGGCCTGGCTCCTCCCGAGCGCCGTAAACAGGAAAGCGCGGAAACGGGGAGAGGAGCTGGGCTCATCCAGGGCTCCGGCACACAATGCCCGCCCGGAAAGGAAGGGGGGTTAAAAATACTCGGGGTCAGGGCCGGGCTCCGGGAACAATGGGCGGTGGGAGGGTGCAAAGGGCTGCAGAGGATGAGCACAGGGCCAAGGCCACCCCAGAGGGCAGTGACGCAGCTCGGCCTCTGCAGTTTGGGGGTGCAGCCATTCCCTGCAGGGCGCTGGGGCTTGTGGGGTGCTGGTGTTCCCAAAACACAGGGTGAACCCCCAGAGAGTCATGGAATGCTGGAATAGTTTGGGTTAGAAGGGCTCTTTAGAGGCTGGGCTCGCTGTGGGGTTGGGTAATTCAGTGGGAGCTGGGGGCTGGGGGTTGGTTTGGTAATTGCAGTTCCCTGTTGCCAGATTTGGGGTTTTCACTCCCCCAAAAGGGCTGCATCCATCCATGGATGCTGGTTTGTTGTGGAAGGGTCTCAGAGGACTTGGTGCCTGGCTGGGTTTAAGATCCCACCAAGGTTTAACTCTGACCATCCCAACGAGCTGGGGAGGAGGGGTCACACCTCCTGCTCCAGGCCGGGCCTTCCAGCACTGCACAAGGATGCCCTAAATTTATCCAGGATCCCCATCCCTGGGAGTGCCCAAGGACAGGCTGGACAGGGCTTGGAGCCGCCTGGGATATGAGAAGGTGTCCCTGCCCATGGCAGAGTGGAACAGGATGGACTTTGAGGTCCCTCCAACCCAAACGATTTCAGGATTCTCGAGGACCCCACATCAATGGGAGTTTCAATAGAGGGGTTTGGGAGATGCTCATGGGTGATGTGGACAATGGAATTTGCCCTTCCTGAGCTGACTGGAGGCACCAGGATTCCCACCCGGCTCCAGCATCCCGTGGATTGTCTGTGCCCACGGTTTCTGAGGACACGGGAGGCTGCAATGCTCCCCTGCTGCCTCCTCCAGCCCACGGAGCCACCTCTGCTCCGGGCTGATCCAGAGACGTCAAAGGAAGCAAAATCCAGGGAGAGATAAATCCCAGAGCGGGGGATGCTGCAGGCTGGGCCCGGCGGGAAGGTCAGCGACAGCCCAGCAGCGGCACCTCGATAACCACAGCCGGGTCAGGGCCAGCAAGAATTCCAGGAAACACCCTGGATGCTCGGGAGCCGCGGCGAGAGCACCAGGATGGCTCTGGAAGGGAGCCCGGCCCCTTCCTGCGCCCCGGCCGCGGCGCGGCCCCGGCACGGGGATGCTCAGGAAGCTCCGCTGGGAGCTGCAGCCAGACAGCGGCCCGTGGCTGGAATTCCTGCCTGTGCATGGATTTCCCATCCCGGAGAGGCTCTCAGGGGATTTCAGCTTCCCCCGGGATTCGCGCTCCTGAAAGGGCTCTTTAACCACTGGGTGTGACGTGGTTGGAGCATCCCTGGGAGCAGCACCGAGATCTCCATGAATTTGGCCCTGGGAATTCCCAAATTGAGGTCAGAAACAGAGTCGGGGGTTGCTCTGCTCTCTGGATTTGCCCTCCCCCGTCCCTGCTCCCATAAATATCCCATTTCCCATGTCTAATCCTTAATGGTGTCCCCGAGGAGCCTCCTGAGCTCAGTGCTGTCCCCTGGGAATGCTCCGGGATGGGTCGGGAGGGGCAGAGGCTGCTGGAGGCACGGAGATCAATCGGGAATGACAGAGATTTCCTGGGATAACATCTCCCGACATCCCTGCTCGAACAGATCCCTGTTCCCAGGCCTGGAACACCCCCAGACCACTCCTGGGGGGCCCTGTCCTCCTGATTTGCTAAGCTAAAAAGCAAATATCCAAGAGAAGAACAGCAGGAAACGCTGTTCCCTTCCTCATTTCTCATTTCATGGAAAAACTGTTTTAAGAATCCCAGGAGAACTGATTATCACTGTTCAGCCCCAGCTGCCAGGGGGGTCCTGCAGCCCCTGGGAATTGTCCATGGCAGGAGGGTCACTGTGAGCTGAATTCCAGCCCGGGAGGGGGAATGACATCCATGCAAGTCGTACTGATCCCAAAGGAATTTAAACAGGTACAAATGAGCCCAAAATATGGATCATAAATAAAATAATGGGATTGGCAGCTGCAAACAGGCAGAAATGTGTGAGATTTGCTGTTGCAGGAGACTTGGAGGAGCCTTTCTGTAAAAATCCTCCCAAATAACTGCTGGGACT
>VZTR01016906.1:22715-55391 GCA_013400775.1 Chaetops frenatus | reverse complement strand
AAGTTACAATTTTTTGGAAGGGATCGAGTGATGCACAAGCAGTTTTTAGGGCACTGGATGTCGTGATAAGCACAAGAAGGAAAGCACCAGCAACACTTTAAGCACTTTCTGGGCCCTCTAGTGGTGCTGGCTGTGCTGAGGGTCAGCTCTGATTCCCAAAATAACCCCCAAAATCCCAATTTTAACACTTTGCCTGCTATCTCCCCTCAAATTAGGAGAAAAAAGCCAAAAGTCTCCTTTTCCCTCCTTTTCTTGAAACACACCCACAGGAAGAGCCGTGAATCTGATGGGTTGGGATCTTCCTTCTGCAGTTTTTGAACCAAAACCAGGGAGTGAAACTCATTTTAAAATTGAAAATAAACCCTTTGAAAACTCTGACGGGGAAGAGGAGCAGCAGGAAGGGAAACTGTGCTATGCAGGGCCAGCCTCTTTTCCCAACCTTTACTTTTCCCACTTTCCACTTCAAAGGAAAATGATGTCCCCGGGAGCTTTGGAAGCTCCGAAGGATGAAGGATTTATGAGTTTCTTTCCAAGCCATGTTTCTAAAATAAATAAAGGTTGAGTGTGGCTGCAAGGGGTAAAATATTTGAGTTTTATTTCCTGCCTGGAAGCTGCAACTGGTTTAACAAAGGGGTGAATGGGAAAAAGTGACTTGGAAAACACCTTCCCTGGGGATTTGGGAGTTAAATATGTGATAGATATTACATATATGAGATACAGAACATATATGATAGAGATTAAATATATGAGATATATAAAATATATGATTGATAGTAAATATGTAAGATATAGAAAATACATGACAGAGATTAAATATATGAGATAAAATGTATCATAGATATTAAGTATCTATATAAAATTGATAGATAAAGAGATCATAAAATATTCCCACCTCTGCCACCCTGGCCATTCGCTCCTATCCCAGTTTCTCATGGGAAACACCCAGTTCTGTTAAGGATGGCATTTTTTCCCCAAAAATAGCTGTTTCTAGGGGTTGCAGAGCAGAGGCAGCGTTTTTAGTGTGGGCTGGGAAAGAATTTGGGGTGGACTTCTGTTCCTGTTCCCTTCTGGCATCTCCAAAGCAGTGGGCAGGGATAGGGGAAGAGGATGCAGGGGCATTCTGTTGGATAGCCAAGGGAATAACTCCCATGGAGATCTGCAGTCCATCCTCGGAGTGTCTTCTCAAGAAGTCCTCCATGCCATGTGGAGTTACAGCCCAAAACCCTTCTGCCATCCCTTCCCCACCCTCTCCCGTGGGGAGGGGTTGGGGATTAGCACAGGGCATGAGCTGGGTCAGTCCTGGGCAGCTTTCCTGGGTCTGGAGTGCCAGGACACAGGGAATGGCTTCCCACTGCCAGAGGGCAGGGATGGACGGGATATTGGGAAGGAATTGTTCCCTGTGAGGGTGGGGAGGCCGTGGCACAGGGTGCCCAGAGAAGCTGTGGCTGCCCCTGGATCCCTGGCAGTGCCCAAGGCCAGGCTGGACAGGGCTTGGAGCAGCCTGGGACAGTGGGAGGTGTCTCTGCCCATGGCAGGGGGTGTGGAATGGGGTGAGCTTGAAGGCCCCTCCCAACCCAACCCATCCCGGAATTCTGTGGTTCTGTTTTCCTGATTCCAAGGCTCCCTTGTTCCCTCCTCTGTGTGGATTGGGAAGGACTCAAGGCACCTGCTAATCCTGGGACAGGGCTGTGGGGCTGACATCCCAGGCTGGAGAAGTTTTCCAAAGCCAAGGCTGTCCTTGGGTTGTTTTGGGAGTTCTTTAAGCTGCAAAGTTGAGGCATTTGGGAAGGTTTGGGTTCAGAATGTGTTTTTCCAAGGGGTGCACATCAGTGCCATGATCCGAAGGGAATCCTCAGTTCAGCATCCCCCGCTGTCTGTCTGCCCTTTGGAATGTACTGAGCAGCATTCCCTGGAATCATCCAGGAGCAGGTTCTGAACAACCTGATCCAACAGGAGGTGTCCCAGCTCAGGATTTCACATTTGCTTCCAGCCCCGAGGATCCCATTTTTCCAGGGTTCTGTGCTGTGCAGGTGCCTGGGGGAGGGTGCCCCATTTCCAGGGGGGTTCCCAGGATGGCAGGAGCTGGGGATGCAGCCAAGGACACCCAGATTTTTCTGGCTTTTCCCTTTTCTGGAGCAGAAGGCAGGAGATGGTTCTGAGCAGAATGGAAGAGGAGATCCTGGGAAGCAGGGCTGGAGCAGGAGGGGCATTGCCAACACCTCCAGTTTTTGGGATAAAGCATTCCCCTTTCCTGCTGGCTGGAACTGTGGGCTGAGTCAGAATTCCAGGGCTGAGTGTGAGGGTGGAGCTGCTGCCCTGCACCTCCTCCCCGGATTTGGGAATTTTGGAGGTTCCCAGGTGGGATCTCCCACCTTCAGGGAGCCCAAGATTCCTGCTGGGATCTGAGGCACAGCAAGAAACTTGGAAGTTGGATAAAAATTGAGAAAATTTCTGGATTTTTCCATTTTTAGGGTGAATTCTCCCCATCTGGCCCCATACTCAGACACAGCCCGGGCTCTGAGCAGTGGGGCACAGACTGACATAAAAACAAAGAATTTGTTCTTTTTTCCTCCCAGTTTTCCAGGGAAATGCTGCCCAACTCATCTCTGCCCCTGGCCCAGCATCTCCACTGGAGCAGAGGTTTTTTTGGGAAAAGACCTCAAATCCAGAGGTTGCCAGGATCTCTGTGAGGGCAAAGATGCTCCCAGACTCATCTGCTTCATTTTTTAGATTATCCAAGGGTTTCTTTAAGGAGGTGACCCTCAGGAAAGGGGTCTTTGGGAGAAATATTTCTATAGATAAGATTATTTATTATACATTGTTTGTTTATTATTATTTCTTTAATATCTATATTTATTCACTATATATTTATATATATATATAAATCTTCCCATTAAAAGAAAAAATTACAATTATGTAACTTTATCTGTATAATATTTGTACATTAAATTAGATATTATTTATAATTATTTAATATACACAATACATATAGTGTACATTATACATAATGTACATATTTTATTTAAATAAGTAAAGATTTGGGGCAGGGTTTTCCTCCTCTCTCCATCATTCCAGAGGGATGATGGTGGTCCCTTCCCAGGGCTCCAGGGGCACAGGGAGGGAGCAGCCGTGCTGTTATTTTTGGATTGCATTACACAGCTCCCAGATGGAAAACCTCCCTCTCCAGGGGCAATAAAATGGATTAAAAAAGTTAAAAAAAAAAGTAAAAAAGAAAGGTCCTGACCCCATCAGCAAAGCAGGAACAGCATTTCTTGGGGAGAAAATCCTTTTATGAGGTGGGGAAGAGGAAATTCGGAGTGGGGGGATGGAGTGAGAGGGAAAATGGGGATCAAACACAGCAATTCCATTCATTTGGAGCCTGGGGAATTTTACAGGAGCGTGAGGAGGGGATATAACTTCACTAGGCTTCATTAATAAATCACTTTTCCATGTGAAAATGGGCAATGAGGAGACCCAGGCAAAGTCCTCAGGCCTGGGATGTTCCAGCCCTCCCTTGCTTGGAAAACAGGAGAGAGCGGTGGGAGCTCTCTGCTTTTTTGTTGGTATTTGAGTGGAATTGGGCCCAAAAATCTCCTCCTGAAACCTTTAAAACATTTCCTCATGGAGGGGAAGGACTTGTGGCTGATCACAATAAAAATTAGCAAACCTGTGGAAAATCGGGATTTCATTAAACGCAAATTATCACTGGGGGTGGATGCTTCCTTCCCAGCCTTCCCATAAAATGAAAGCTGGAAATTTTGGATCTTTTTGATCCTGGAAGTTCCTATAGAAGCAGCTGGACTGGGGGGGAAAGGGAGTGGCCAGGAAGGGGAGAAATTCTTTTCCTCTGAAATTCTTGCTGCCCCTGGGCATCCTCTGAATTTCACCGAGGGGCAGAATGGACCTGCAGAGGACATCTAAAAATATCATTTATTAAACAGATCCTTTAGGATTTATTTATCCTGCATTTATTGGGATGTTTGAATGGGCAGAGCAGCTTCTCCTCTTAATGAGCAAAACAGCTTCCCATGGGAAAATGTCCTTTACCTCCAGAAAAGGGAGAATCTGTCCAAACAAGGGATTGATTTTTGGAGCTGAACTTGACCTTTCCAGCACAATTCTTTCCCCTGACTCTGGCAGTCCAAATTTCCCTGGACACAGGATTATTTTCTTACTGGTTTATCACCAGCCCCTGATTTATTCCATCAGGAAAAAATCCTGCAACAAATGTGGAATATTTGAGCTGGCCAGGATATCTCAAGGGCTGTGCTATGCCTCAGTTTCCCTATTTTTCCAAGCAGGGGTTTTCTTTGCTAGCCTCCTCTGAAGAAAGAATGCAATTCAGGCTTGGATCTGCAAAGGATTAAAATCCTCCAAAATAAAGGTTATTGAAGCCTCAGGGCCAGGAGTTTTGGAGTTCTCATCTCCAACCTCAGCTCCTTCCAGTGGATCTGCGAGTTTTTATGGGAAGATCATGGAATCACAGAATTCTTTAGGTCAGAAAAGGCCTCGAAGGTCAGCAAGTCCAACCATTAGGGTTCATCAAGGAGCAAATCTGGAGGAAGCACTTGGAGCTCAGAAATCACTTTCCCCTCCAGCTGCATCATCCCAGAGGTTTCTCCACCCTCAGGAGCTGGAGCAGGAGCAGCAGCCCAGGTTTGTTCACTTCCAACAGGAGCAGGAGCCCGAGCCCAACCCCTCCCTCCCTCCTGGGGTTCCAGCTCCTGAAATGAGAGAAAAAGAGGAAAAGAAGGGGAGGGCTCGGCTGAATGAAGCTGCTCAGGTCAAGGAGCAACTGGAGCTGCTTTTAGCTCCAAATTGGAGCAAACTTTTAACAGACAAAGTCTGCTTGAACCCAGAATTTCATCACTGCAAACTGAAACTGCTGCTTCTTCAGGAATAAGTAAAGAACCCACATTTCAAATTATATTTGTATTGTATTTTGTATCTTCAGGAGTGAATAAAGGCCCCAAATTTTGGATAATATTTATATAATATTTTGTATCTTCAGGAGTCAATAATGACCCACATTTTGGATGATATTTTGTACCTTCAGGAGCCAATAAAGGCCGTTTCAGATGGTGTTTGCACCTCACAGGGTGCTCAGTTGCCGTGCAACCTTTATCTTGATCTCGAGAGTTTCACTCAGCTCCTGGGCAAAGCAGCTGCAAAGCAAACCCCAAAAAACTCAAAAAAAACCACCTTTGTGCCTGTAGAACAGGAGCTGTTACCGAGCTGGCCCACAGGCAGAAGTGAGAAGGGAGTTCTTGTCACATCTACCCAAATCTGGTGTCACGCGGGGCTCTGAGTCACCTCTGTTTGCTGGGGTTTGGGTGCCCCTGGCAACACGGAGAGCTCAGCACGGCAGGACCCACAGAAACCTCCCCTCTGCATCTGCAGCCTTTGCTTTTTGGGGAGGTGCAGCGGAGAGAGAGGTTTGGAACCACTCACATGTCGGGGTGCATCTCACCCCAAAGCAGTGCAGCTAAATCTGGCCCGAAACGGGGGGCTTTTGTTGGCTCCTGAGGATACAAAATATGATACAAATAGAAATGTGGGGCTTTTTCTGGCTCCTGAAGATGTGAAATATGATACAGATATGACACAAAATGTTGGTCCTTTATTGGCTCATGAAGATACAACATAAGATTCAAAATGTGGGTCCTCACTGAGTGCTGAAGATGCAAAATATGATACGAATATGACAAGAAATGTGGAGCTTTTATTGACTCCTGAGAATACAAAATATGATACAAATATGGCCCAAAATGGGGGGCTTCTGTTTGCTCCTGAAGATATGCAATATGATACAAAATATTCATATTATGTTTATATAAATTAGGATTTGGGGCACGGTTTTCCTCATCTCTTCAAGACCCTCTATTGGCTCTTGAAGATACAAAATAGGATATTAAATGTGGGTTCTTTATTGACTCCCAAAGACAAAATATGATATAAATACAATCTGAAATTTGTGTCCTTTATTGGCTCCTGAAGGAGCAGCAAAGTTTCAGTTTGCAGTGATGAAATTCTGGGTTCAAGCAGACTTTGTCTGTTAAAAGTTTGCTCCAATTTGGAGCTAAAAGCAGCTCCAGTTGCTCCTTGACCTGAGCAGCTTCATTCAGCCGAGCCCTCCCCTTCTTTTCCTCTTTTTCTCTCTTTCTCTCATTTCTCTCCGTTCCCCACCCCCTCCAGGTGTTGGGATGGCAGGTTCCAGGTGTGGCAGGTCCCTATTTCAGCCCCAGAGCTCTTTGGGCATGGAAGTTCCACCCAAAATCTCCCGGACCTGGGCACTGAACCTTCCCCTCCAGTCCTGCCCCCTTCCCATGGTGGGATCTGTGATGGCACCTGCACCTGAGGGAGGCTGAAGCTCTGAAATCACCTGGAGTCATGGAATTATGGCATCTCAGAGAGCTTAGGGCTGGAAGGGACCTTAAACCCCATCCTGTTCCACCCCCTGCCGATGGCAGGGGCAATTTCCCCTATCCCAGGTTGCTCCAAGCCTTGTCCAGCCTGGCCTGGGACACTCCCAGGGATCCATCCAACCCCACACCCCTCATCCCATGGAAAACCCAATGCTTTGAACCATATTGTCTTTCTAATATCTATGTTTTATTCTTTTATTCTTTTATTATCATTTTATTTCTGTCCCTATGGTGAACAAATCCCCTTTTTTTGTTTTTTTTTTTTAATTCTCCCCCATTCCGCAAATATTTACCCAGGGCCCTCATCCCAAACCATAGAAGGGCAGAAGGTGCTGGAGGGAACTGTGGGACAGGGACGTGGAAATAGGAGAGCTTGAGTTTTGGTGCCCTCTGGGGGGGATTTTGCCGTCTCTGGCCTTTTCCCACCCTGCACAGCAAAACAAATCCACACATTCATAGGGAGCATCCTGAATTAGGGAGAAAAACCCTCGGGAGGGGCATCCAGATGGGGACAAGAGGAGCTTGAAGGAGACACAGCTCCCGGTAATTCCCTCATGAGATGGATTTTCTCCCATAGGAATATCCATGTTAACCCTTTCCCTGCCACTGCTGGAGATCCCTGGCTCCCACTGAGATGCTCTCAAAATTCCCTTTGCCTCAGCAGATGCTGAAAACCCTTTGCAAACCCACCCTGGGAAGCACTGGCAGTGGATCCACAGCTCCAGCCTTGAGTTTCCTTCCATGCTTTATTCTGATTGAAGGAATTTTTGCCCCCCTGAGTGTGGTTTGTACCTACAAATATCTACCAAGGAATATTCCCTGGAAAACAGAGGGTGTTGGCCTAAGCCACTATTTCTGGGGAAAATCCAACAATTCCCCTTTGTCTCTGCAAGATGATGGATTCTAGATTGACCTGTGGGGATAATGAGCAGCACCAGCCCCTGCCAGCACTGCCGGGCTGCTTTTCCAAGGGGATTTGTGTGTCCTGGCAGGATGGGGATGGACAATGACCACCTCAGAGCAGGATCTGCAGCACCAGGCCAGCAAATCCCTTTGGCCCCGCTCCAGCCGCTGCTGGGCTCCTGTTTATTGGCAGGGTCCTGACCTTGCTTCGTTTATTTTCCCGCCGGGACCTGGGCATGGGAAGGGGATTTGTAACGTGACACTCACAATAACACAGCCGGGCCAGGCGGGCCGGGGCTCCCGCACGGCACAGCTGCTCCCCGGGATGGACACCGCGGCCACGGGAGATGCTCTGACTGGGAAAGAGGGAGATTCTCCCTCAGTTTTGCTTCCAAGCTCCTTTGTGGTTGGATTTTAAAAGAGAGGAAGCTCCTGGACATCAGGGATGGGAAGGTGGCTGCTCCATGCTAAGCCACGTCCAAAAATCAGTGGCAAAAAAGGAGCTTCCCAAGGGTTGGTGGGAGAGTTCGGGTGGGTTTTCATCTCCAACCACGTTGCTCTTCCCTCCCTGTGGATTGTGGGATAAAGGAGGGAAAGAATGAGGAGAAACGACCAAATTGTGGGAATGCTGCACAGTGAGAACCCAGCCCAGTGCTGGGTTTGCACCCCTGTTCCAGGCCTGAGGGCTCAGGGTGGAGAAAGCAAATCCTGGGGATGCCAGAGGGAACAGAGAGGGATGGGAAGGGCCTGGAGCACGTCCCCATGCCATGGATCCAGCTGTTTGTGACTGCAGCAAGCCCTGGGAAATCCCATACAGGCAGCATTTCCTCACCTCAGGATGGAAACCTGGATCAAAGGTTCTCATCCTGTTTATCCATCCCTGACTCCCAGTCCAGTCCAGCCAAACCCTTTCCCCAGGAAAGCACCGTGTGTGGCTGTGTGGATCCCACCATCTCCATAACATTATTCCCTCATCTTAAATATTGCCTCAGAGGTGCTGAACTGTGGCAAACACAATGTCCTGGATGGTTTTTCTGCACTTTTCCTACTTTTCCTGCTCCAGTTTAAAGCCTTTCCATGTGTACTGAGTCCACCTGATCCCACTCTGCTTTTCCCTGCTCTGGTTTGGAGAGGACCTCAAAGTTCCTGACTCTCTTTATGCATCCCCTGGGGATGGGCAGGGATTTTCCAAGCCCCTGAGGTGCCCTAGGTCAGGTTTTTGGGATGGAATGGGGTCTGGAAACCTCCTCACTTAAAAGGGAAAGAAGTTGAGCTTCATCAGCAATTGGATTTGGGGCTTTTTGGGAGAAATGCGAGGGGTGGGAGACACAGGAACAGCTCAGGGGACCAGACATGGGTAGAAACATCCAGAAGAAAATTTTTCTCCATGGAGAAAATTCCTTCGGCTTTTCCAGCTCATCCCAGCTTCCAGCATTCACTGGAATGAAGCCAGAGGGGGTTTGGTTAGATTTGAGTCCCAACTAAGAGGTGCTTCCCAAATCCAGCCTTTCCACATCCTAAATTTGCAGGGGGGGCTGTAATGTCTGCAGTGATGCCCCACACCCCCATTCCCAGGGGTTTGGGGTTGTGGACACCCCCAGATTCCCACCCTATTCCTCCCACCCTCCTTCTCCTGGAAGCATCCACTGGCCAAAGGGAGAGAGCTGCTTCTTCCTTTGGGATCGGGGCCAGGCCCCCTCCTCCTGTTACCGCTGCCTCCAGCCTGGCTTCCCTCCCTTGGGAAGATTTGGGATGCTCAAAGTGGGACACCCAAACCCCAAATGATGCAGAGCCTTAGGGAAAAGGGCAACTCCAGCTTTCCTGGCTCACAGGATCCAGGGAAGGTGTTTCCAGGTGACCCAAGAGGTTAAATTCCAGTGCACCTGGAATCTGATGTGGAATGCTGATTTTTGGGAAACACCTCTTTTGTTTTGCCCTCCTCCACCAACCTGCAGACAAATTCTGTAAGAAACTAAATTCCCACTTGGGTAGCTCCTTAAAATTCTGGAGTGGCTGAGTTTTCCCTGGAGTTTTATGTCTGGATCAGGGCATTTCCTCTTCAATATCTGCACAGCCAGCCCAGCCCTCACTGCTTTTAGGGCATCCTAAACAGCAGAAAAGGGGCAGTTTCCACCATCCTGTGCTGAAGTTTTCCCTTTGTTGGCTTTTTGGCTATGAAACTAAAACAACCCAACCACTTTCCTGTAAAGATGCATTCCTTAGACCCAGTGTTTGCCAGTGTTCCTGATTTAGGAGCCCTAGCAATCAGGGACACGGCTGCAGCTCTTGCAATGGGAACATAAAAAGATGCTTTTTTAATTTCCTTTTTTTTTTTTTTTAATGAAATCTTTAAAATCTTCTGAAAAAAAACCCAGTTTTCCCTAAAAATTTGGAACTGAAGAGATCAGTGATGGTTTTTCAGCCCCTGGTGATGGATTTCTGTGCCCCTCTCAGGAAATTCAAAATGAAGGAGCATAATTCATCCAGGGCAGAAAGGGCAGATGGGAAAGGAGAAAACTGCTGGGAAATTTTCCATCTCCAGGGCTTTGGAATCTCCCCCTTGTCTCTATTTCTTATAAATCCTAGGAAAGGACTTCCATTTATCCCAAAATAGGTCTGGGAATGCATTTCCATATGCTGGGACATCCTCCAGCCGTGGTGCCTCTGATATCCAGTGGAAGCAGCAGCTCCATAGCACCCAAAATTCCCTGGTGAAGACAGACCTGGGTGGTGGGAATGTTTGTAAGGAAAGGAGTTTTTCACATGGAAAATGGGATTTGAGTTGGATCTGAGGGAGAGCAGGAGTGGCTGAGGGGTCGGAGGGAGGAAGGGGATTTGCTGTGGGTCTGCAAGGCATCAGAGAGATGCAGAGAGGGCTCCTGGGGGTGATGGATGCCTGGAGCTGGATCCAGGGTGACAGATGGAGCTGGCCCAGGAGGCTGGGAATGTTTTGGGAGTGCTTTCATCCCAACCCCTGCACTCTCCATAACCCAGGAATGAGCTCCTGTTCTCCTCTGGACAGGGAGATCCAGGGAAGCACCAGGGGAGGGGAGGTGGGAGCTGCCCACCCTCTGCAATAACAAGGTGGAGAAGACCCTCCATTCACTCCCAAAAAACCCCAAATTAGCAGATCCCACTGTCCATCCCCTTCCCAGACCTTCCTCCCACCTTCTCCAGGATATTTTTATCGGTCACAAAGTGCGGCAGAAAAAGCCCAATTCCATCACTTCCTATTATTCCCAAATAAAAACCAAATGTTGGGCCTAGAGTTCAGATCAGGGGAAAATCCACAAATCTCTTGGTCGTCTGGGATCTTTTGTTTATCGTTGCTCTTAATCCCATTTTTTGGGTCTCCTGGGCTCAGGGAAGATAAATGAGGTGTGTCAGGATCTTACCTGATTACCTTGGCCCATTCAATGGGGTTCTTCTCCAAGGCTGGGCTGGCAAGGGAACAGCAGGAATTTGGGAGTGCAGAGTCCCAGTCCCATGAAGGCAAAAAAAAAAAAGGGCTTTGGGGTTGGGCTTTTTTTCAGCCCAGGATACTCTGCAGGGAGGAAGTTAGCAAAAAACCTCCGGATAAAGTGGTTTTTTTCCCTGGATTTTCACTGCAGGTCAGATTTGGCCTTGTGCTGCCAACTCCTCATCCCCCCTACTCCCAAAACCAGCTTTTCCCACAAATGCCCATGGAATCTGTGCTGCAGGCAGAGATCACCCATTGCAATGCCACATCCACCCTATTTTCTCTGCTTTTTCTGAGCTCAGATGGAAAAAGAGGGAATTTTGCCGTGCTTTATGGGATGGGAAGGGGGTTGCATAGGATACAGAGAGATGGAGACCTGGCACTCCTGGCAAAGTCCCAAAACTAATCCCCAAATCCTTTCCTGTGGATCCAAACAGAGGTGTGAGGATCCCAGGGGTGCTGCCACCCATCCCAGCCAGAGAAATCCCCACATTTTCCCCAGGACTGAAGGAGCCAGGACTTCTCCTTGGATTTTTCCCTGTGTGGAAGCCCAGGCTGGCAGAGGCAGGAGGAGGAGTCTGTGTCTGCGTCTTGGTCCAGCTGCAGGATCCGGGTGAGGGATGGGAAAAAAAACAAACCCGGGAGCTCTGTCAAACATTCCATGAGCTGGGGCTTGGGAAGGAGAGTGGATTAACTCTGCTTCCCGGCTGGAATGAACTCTGCCTCCCAGACATGTTTTTGGGCATCTCTGCAGGGAGCTGCAGCAAACCCCACCCCGCTGCAGGCTTAATCCCAAATTTTATCCCTCCTCCCTGGGGCATCTCTGCTCTCTTTCTGCACATGGTCGGTTTTAATCACTTTATCCCCGCAGGTCCCTGGAAAAGGCGCCCCTCCCTTCCCATCTGCTTTGGGTTAGGATCCCCTCTGCCGGGAGGGCTCCGGGATCCCCCGGGAGCGCCCAGAGCCCGGAGCTGCCGGCCGGGATCGGCCCCGCGGCTCTGCCCCCTCCAACATCTGCTTCCCATCGCTCCTGCATCTGCCCAGAGCTGGGAAAAACCCCCCTACGCCTGCTCTGGGACAGCCAGGTGAAAAAATTCCCACTCAAGCAGGGCTTTCCCTTTATTTATCAAGCCAGGTCCTTTTAGTCCAGGTAAGAAAGGCAGAGTTGAGAGTCTCAAAAAAATTCAGCTTTTCTCCAGTGTTGGTCCTTGGGCTCTGTGGTGGATGAGCGATGCACGTGTCCGTGCAGGATTTGTGCCTTTGGAATTCCTTAGGGACAATCCCACATTAAAGGCAGCCCTTTAATTCCTGCCCTGTGTCCCAACAACCCTTCGAGCTCACCCCAGCATGGAGCAGAGACCTGACGTGGCAAAGGCACCATCCCACCTCCTCCCTGGAAATCCTTCCCAGGCCTGGCACAACTGGGAGACAGAAAGCCAACAGCAGCCACAGATTCGGGTTGGAGACCTGTTTTGGGAGGGGGGAAAAGGGAAAATATTGCATTTCTGTGATGAGAAGAACAAGGTTTTAACTCTTCTTGTACTGGGTGTTGAGTAGGGAAATAGACCCAAACAGCTCCTGGAATTCAGTGTTCATTTTCCACTGATGAAGTGGAATTTTGTCTCTTGGTGAATTAAATCCCTTTTCTGAGCAGCCCAGGAATCTGATCCAACAGGCAGAGCTGCAGAAGGCAGGCAGCTGTGCCAGGGTTGCACTCCTTGATCCTGTCCTGCATCCCGGGATTTCAGGATCCCGAACCCGGCCCAAATCCCGGCTCATCCCAGCAGCAGCACATCCAAAGCACCGGGATCCCGTGTCCCTCCCTGGTCCCATCTCCCTCAAGCACTGAAAGCTGGAGAGAGCACAGAAGAGCCTTTAAAGCACTCAAGAGGGACTCAAAGCGTGGCTGCAACGAGCTGTGAAATCTCTGGGCAGAGCCAGGGCTGGGAAAAAGCAGGGGAAAATCTCTTCCACAAACTCCAAAGGGCCAAAATCTGAATTTCGTGGCAAGAAAAGAGCAGAGTGTAATTCCACTACAGGAAAACTCTTCCTTTCCCTCTCCACAAGTGGGATTAAGCCCCGGAGAAAACTTCTGGAGGGGCTGATTGCTAAAATTAACCTGGAGAAAGTTTTGGAGGTGAAGGAGGGAGAAGCATTTGCACTGCTGGAAGCAGCTGAGCCACCCTTGGGCTTTGTGTGTGGGGTCCAAGCAGGGCTTAAGCCATTTGGGTTGGCAAAATTGGCGCTTTTTTTGCCCCAAAATTGGAATGCTGGCAAACACCCAGTCCTACCCTGCCTGTGATCCGGCTGGGAAAATTACTGTGGATATGAAACACTGCCCTTGGTTTCAACTTGCTGACACCGTGAAGATGGTTTTAATTAAAACTCGTTAACAGCAACCTGTTCCTGCAAATGAGCGTGGCTAACCCAATTATGGAGCTGGTTCCTTGGAGATGCTGCTCTTCCCAGAAGCCCAGCCCGGACAGGGCTGTAAATCCTCACTCTGCTCCTATTTCCAGCTTACAGAGGGTGAGATTCCTGAGAGAAAAGCAGAAAGTTTGGAGAGCGGGAGCACGGGGAAGGAGGATGCTGTCACATCCCAAGAACAATCCTCTCCATGGGACCACTTTTCCAGGGAGACCCGTGCTCTGTGCAAAGCAGTGATTTGAGCTGTGCCACAGTTTGAGGGGTGAAATGGATATTTTGGGATGAAAGAGCAGCTTGATTCTTGGGCATGAGCTTGAGCCTTGAGCTCAGCTTTGGGGTATAGATGGCATTCTCTCTGTTCAAAGCCTTCCTCTGGGATAGGAGGATGGACAGGCAGGAACATCACACCTACCCCGGGGAATGGGAAACCCCACTGAGCTGGAAAACACCTCAGCAAAGCATCGGCTGCAGCCACAGGTGGGCAGGTCCCGAGAGCTGGCTCTAGGGGCAGGGCATCCTCATCACCCTCATCATCCCCACACCTTCAGCATCCTCATCACCAGGTTTTTCGGGTGCCTCCTCCCGCCGGCTCTTTGGACAAGGAGCAGGAATTCCGAATGGTTCCTTCCCCCGCCGCTCCATCCCCCACAGGCAGCTGGTTCGCATTACCGGGAGGCTGACAAGGTGCAGGAGCCTCCTTGGCAGGGAATTGTGACGAGAGGCAGAGGCCGGCCGGGTGTCTCTGATGGGTTTCCGGGGCTGTTATCGGCCCCGTGCGACCCCTCCCGTCTGCGCCCGTGCCGGGGGCACCGCGGGGCTGCGGCGGCCCTGCCCTCGCTCGGGAGCGGGGATGGGCTATCCCCAAACGCCGCCTCCTCTCGGTTCAATCCCGTGGTGCGCCTTTCACCTGTCCGCAGGAAATCCATCCCTGCTGCAGCCGGCCTGGATAAACTTCCAGCCCTTTATCTGGCGGCAGCAGAAACAACCCAGCTGTGTGCTGGGGGGAATAATCTCCGCTTGCCTTCCTCCGTCCCGTTTCTTGTTGTGCCAAGACCCCGGTGCCCTGCCCTTCCCCTTGGCACGGCATTCCCACCCGCAGCCAGGGACGCGGGCGGTTTGGGTGGGATGGTTTTCCCCAACAGGGCACCCATTCATGCAGGAGGTCAGCCAAAGCTTAAGGATTAAATGTATTTGTTCAATAAAGCAAATAAATAGCTGCTCCAACTCCTGGGTGTCCACAGCCTCTCCCGCGCCTCCCTGGCTGAAAGCAGCTCCACGGCCTCAAACCCCACCAGCACTTCCATGCCCCCAGACAAATTAATCACCTCCTTCCCAGGCAGACACATTAAACATCGTTTTGCAGCTCTGCCCAGGCACTGCGAGACGTGATGGAAGCCGCGGTGGCTGGAAAACGCCCCGTGCCGCGGGGGAGAAGGAATCACCGGCGGGTCTGGGGCAACAAATGCCATTTGTCTTCCCTCGTTTCCGAGCGGGCTGCGCGAAGCTGTTGCTTCCCTTTAGCTGGGTTTGTGGGATGAGCTCATCCCGTGGGATGGCTCCGAAATGGGTCCAATCTGGGGATTGTGAGTCAGAAATGGGATCGTCCTCCCCAAGCTGGCTCGGCAGGGACCTGCAGCCTCCCTCTCGCCTCCTCCAGCTGAGATCTCGGCGGTTTGGTCTCCCTAGAAACTCCTTTGGTTTTTCCAAGCGGGGCTTATCCATTTCAATTGTCCTTCATTAGGCACTAATCAGGTAATTACCGCCCCCTTAACGCCGGCCCAGGCAGCTCCCGGCGCTGCACATTCCCGTCTCCAGCCTCATTAGGGGCAGATGCCATCCTGCTCCAAATGCCCTCCTTCTCCATCATCCCATCCTTCTCCAGCGTTCCACCCTCCTCCAGCCGCCATCCTTCTCCAGCCGCCATCCATCCTTCTTCAGCATCTTCCCAGCCCTGGCCACCCTGTCAAGACCCTGCTCCCTCTTCCATCATCTGAGCTGATGAAGCAGGGGCAGATTTTGGGGAGCAGAGAAGTTGCTGAGCTCTATAATGGAGGGAATAATGCCATAGAATCTCAGAATCCCAGAATGTCTTGGATTCAAAGGGTCATCTCATGAGCTTATCTCATTCCATGCCCCTGCAGGGACAACTTCCACTACCCCAGGTTGCTGAAAGCCCTGTCCACCCTTGCCTTGAAGGATAAGGCAGCCACAGTTTCTCTGGAAAACCTGGGTCAGAGCCGCACCACCCCACCCTGCTCCCCTCCAGCCAAACACACTCATCTCCATTTCAATCCCAATTGCATTTTTCCCATCAGACCCACCGGTCCTTTCCTGTTTAACATCAGCCACACCCCACTGCTCCACTCCCGAGATCTTCCAGGACCAGGCAGCACCTGCATGTCTGGAAGAGGGTGGAGAGCTCCTGCCACAAGCTCCGGGTTAATTTCTTCCAAAGGTGTTTCATTTCTCCTGGCAATCCTGCCTCAGTTTGCATGGATGCTCCAAAGCATCCTCTGTCAGCAGCACAAACCCCTGGTCTGCTGCAGCCAAAAGCATCCTCTCCCTCCCCTCACCCCCAAACCTTCCTGGAGTGCAGCACTGAGAAAAACAAGGATTTGGGGGCCAATCACCTCTTTGTGGTGATTTTAAGGAAAAGAGCCTTAAATTCCGGCCTGGAAGGATCAGGTCCAAGGGCAACACCTGAACAGGGCTTTTGGCACTGAGCCCTCTTTGTGTGGCTGCTGTGACCCAACCCTGTCCTGGAGTTTTCAGTCCAGGTTTAGTGTTGGGTTTAGCTGTGGGGTCAGGGGTGGATTTTATCCCCTCAGTTTATCAATAAACAGGGAGACTTAACCCTGTTAGAATGGGGTGGGGGTCTCCATCTCCCCCAGAGTGGGGCAGGAAGAGTGGTTTCAGTGTTTGGGGTCTGGCCAAGGGCAGACAGATGGAAAATCCCAGTCCAGGGTAAATTTGTCCCCTGGAGGTGGTAAGTGAGATGCTGTGCTGCCCTCAGCCTGTCCCTGCAGCCTGTGCTGGGGCACACTGAGAGCTGGGAGCTCCTTCACCCTTAAAACTGTTCCCAAAGCCTGGAAAACATCACTCTGCAATCAAAGCAGGTAAGGATGTGTAGGAATTTGCTCTGGAAGGTTCTTGTCCTGCTTTGGATGTTACCAACAGCACCAGCCAATGCTCCAGCAGAGGATCAGAGCCAAATTGAGTGTCCTCTATATTCTGTACATGTACTTTTAATTTTTTTCCCAAAGACCACTGCTTTTTCTCAAAGCAGGACCACTTCCCAGTGCTCCTTTTGCAGTAGCATCACCCCAATAATGCCCTCATGGATGTGCTGAGTGCTGAGCCCTCACTGGCTCCAGGGGGATGGAGGGTGCACAGGGTTCCCAGGGTGATGTAGGATTTGGTTTTTAGGGAAAAATCCACTATTCTGTGAGCAGTTTGACTGCAGTGGTGGTCTTGGGTTGGAAAAGCACTTCGGGGTGAAAGAAGGGATGGAAGTGTCAAATATTATCCTAAAGAGCTGCATGAAAACTCCTGGATGTTTTAGGAGCGCTGCCAGGCCAGGGGCTGAACAAAGCCAAGCTCTTCCAGAGGGTTTATTTTTGGAGGCTTAACATTGTTTAAGGAGTCAGGTCAGAGCAGATAACGGGGCTGGGAGCACACAGTCCTGCTTCCCATCCCCTCACATCAGGAGTGGGGCAAAGCTGGGACCCCCAAAAGGCAACAGGAGGAAATCTGGGATCTCTCCAGGATGTTGGAGAGATGGTGGCAAAAGCACAGCGAGTCTGGCACTGTCCAGAACCTGCATCTCCAATGCCCTGAGGTGCTCTGGAGTGGCTCAGGAACCCCCAACCTCCTCGTGGTCCCTTGAGCCACCCCATAAAGAGGTAGGGAGAGGCCAGGGAATGGCTCCCCATGGACAGAGGGCAGGGTTAGATGGGATTTTGGGAAGGAATTCTTCCCTGTGAGGGTGGGGAGGGGCTGGGATGGAATTCCCAGAGAAGCTGTGACTGCCCCATCCCTGGCAGTGCCCAGGGCCAATAACAGGGCTTGGAGCAGCCTGGGATAGAGGAAGGTGTCCCTGCCCATGGCAGAGGTGGAACTGGATGGGCTTTAAGGGCCCTTCCAACCCAAACCATCCTGGGATCCTGGGATTCTGTGATCTCCCGACACCGAGGTGCAGAGAGGGAACTTGGAGGACTCAGAGGATGCAGAACCCACTGAGCCAGGCTGGGGTTGTGCCTGCAGAGCTCCCTCCAGGCACTGGCTGATCCCAGTCAGGGCACCCTAAACCTGGGATTGCCCATCTCATCAGCAGGATCACAGGGAGAACAGGAAATGAGCCAAGTTAATCAAGTTAGATGAAAGATGAGCCCGAAAATCCCATCTGGGGAACAGTTTTATTGATGCTTTGCACTCCTGTGGGACCTTTCTGATGGGCAGTGGTGGAACACTGATCCATCCCTGCCGTGCCAAGTGGGCACCACACAGTCTGAGAGAAGGGGATGGAGGAGAACCTCAGTTCCAGCACCACAGTCCTGTTGATCTGGGTTGTATGAGAGAAAAATCAAGACATTTCTCACTGAAATGCTCTCTCTTTGCTGAAATTCCAGTAAAGCTGCTCTTCTCTTCCTTGCAGATGAAGCAGGAGATTTGGTCTGTCCTGCCAGAGCCCTGGTCCTGCTGTTGCTCTTTGCTTGTATCCAGCACAGTGATGAGGAGCCAAATCTCTCCTGTCCCTGCTCTGGCTGACAGAAATACAAATGGAAGGAGCAGGACAAATCTTCCTGTCTTGGTCTCACATTTGGCTCATTCCTCCTGCCTTTCTCTGGATTTCCTTGACAGAAAGAATGAATATTTCCTTACATTCCTTCTGATATTGACTTTTCCTGCAAGTCCCCACAGAAGCCTGGCCAAAACAGAGAGGAGTGAAAGGTACTGTGGATGGATCCCATTAATCCCAGAGCTTCCAGACCACCCAACAATACAGAGACCAGATGGGGCTCAATGGTGACAAACCATGTCCCACTCTTTTTGGGGTCCTGCTGTCCCCACCAGGCTCACTGGTGCTCCCTGAGCTTTGACAGGGCTGGGACCTCACAGGGACACCCCAAAGCTTTGCCATGCAACGCCCAGGGCATGTTTAGAAGCCTCTGGAGGAGCCATCTCGACCCCTCACCTGCTCTTTTGCCATTTGGAGAGCGGGGTGCTCGTCCTGCCAAGGAGCACACGAGGCCCAGCCAAAGAGGTGAGGGTGTGAGGCCAGGCTGGGGTGAGCTGGTCCCACAAGGAATTGAGGGTTTGAGGCCAGGCTGGGGTGAGCTGGTCCCACAAGGAATTGAGGGTTTGAGGCCAGGCTGGGGTGAGCTGGTCCCACAAGGAATTGAGGGTTTGAGGCCAGGCTGGGGTGAGCTGGTCCCACAAGAAGGTGAGGGTGTGAAGCCAGGCTGGGATGAGTTGATTCCATCTCTAAGCAAATAAAAGACAAAAGTCTTGGAATATCTGTTCCAGAGTGAAAACCAGATTGTTTTCCCATTCCTGTACTGGAGGGAGTCAAAGCCAGGCTGAGAGAGGCAGAGAGCTCCTGGAATGGCTTCATTAACATATCCAGGTTCACGTGAGGAGATCCAAGGATCCAGAGCCTCAGGTCCATTTTTAGGGGTGATGGGACTTGGGTTTCCTCCTGCTGCAATCCCATCCACAGCTCAGGTTCAACCCCTGGGAAGGGCAGGGCTCCAGGAGCAGCTCTGAGGTTTGCTGCAGGATCCAGACTTAGACAGACTGGAAAACATCCAGGATTTTCCAAAGCATTTCCCACCACCCAGACCCCACCAGCTCCTCCCCTGTCACCCACCATGAGCCCCCCACCCCTTTTTCAGCCCCCTGGAGCTGCTGGAGTCCCTTTTCCCTCTGGGTGCAAAGAGGGGGAAAGAGTTTGACTTGCAAATCTCGTTTCGGTTCCCTGTTGAGAACTGAGCATCTCAGCAGCACCATTTCACAGATGTTTCTCCAGCATCCTCCATTTCCTTGTGCCCAAAGGGGTGCCAGCAGGATTTGGAGAGGCAGCAGAGACACCTGGATTGCAATGCCATGGATAGATCCACTTCAATGTCCTTGATTTCCAAATATCCCTGACAAACGTTCATGTTCCCAGATGCTCCACACCTCAATCTCAACATAATCCCCTTTAGTAAGATTTTTTTAGGAGAAAAATCCATCCCCACTTTCAGGACTGAACAACCTGGATGGGTTTTTCAAAAATTTTTACATGTGGCATCTTTTTATATAAAAAATACCCCAAGTTCTGTCAGAAAGTGGCAGTTTTGTCACAACTGAAACCATTTGCAGGAAAGGGCTCTCGATCGAGTTTCCTGTTTCAAAAAGAAAACAAAACAAAACAAAAAAAAAAACGCTCTTTGAATCTCCTGAGATTGTCAAAAACATCCTGTTTTGACATTCAAAGAAAATTTGTCTTTTGGCTGGCAACAAGTTTGTTAAAGAATAAAGATTTTCAGAAAGAATGGGGGAAAAGACATCCCCACCATCACACCCCAACCCAAAGTTTGCTTCAAGGATCTGGGTGAGCCCTGTTCCAATTCCAAGCCTGGGGGTTTGGATTTATGGGTGTTGAGACTGAGCTCCTGGCTTTGGGAAGCAACCAGGTGTTTGGTGGCTCAAAATACAGGAAAAAATTCCAGGATGGTTGGGTCACACGTGACTGACCATTGAGGGATCCAGGTTCATGTGGGAAAAATCCCATAATAACATCATCTACTCCCTGCAGGTCCTGGAGAGCAGTGGAAGGGTGCTTTATCCTTGGAAAGCAATGGAATATTGATTTTAAGGAAATAGGAAAGAGCAGATTTTGAGGGATTGAAGGTGGGTCTGCCCAAGTTGCCGGTGCTTTTCCTCCTGGAAACATCTCTGGGATGCTCCAGCCCCAGGGTGCCTTTGGGTTGCTGGGAAATTACCAAGATTTTCCACCCACCTCAAATCTGGGTGCTTCCAACTTCTGTTCCTAACCTGGATGTCAAGGATGAGCTCCTGAGGCAGCTGAGCCTGAGGTGTTTGCAGCCATCCCTGGATTCTGGGCCAAGGCACAGGAGTGAAAGCAGCAGCAAGGAGCCAAGGGAAGTTCAGGTCAGGTCAAAGCAAAGGGATTTGGTGCCAAATGATTTATTTTCGGAAGAAGCAAATGGTTCTTTTGACATTCAAGAGGAGTTTTTTGGGTGAGGAGTAAACCCTGCTGTGCTGGCTGCTTTTAAGACTAAAATATCCATAAATTTTTTTTTTTTTAAACCCTACACCAAATATTCTACTGGGCAATGACAAGGAGGAGAAGGGTTTGTCTGGGCATTTTTGCCAAATTTTTTCAAAATTTTAGGTTCAATCTGAGCTGGTGAACAATTTCCTTCTTGTACCTCCTCCAAATCTGCCTTATTTTAGCAAATTGTAGCACAGCAAACCACCAGATTGGAGATTATCCCCATGGCACTGGCCCTGAGAGGTCTTAAATGCCTTTATGGCTCTTGGGGAGTCTTGTTAAAAAAATGGGATGCAGAGTTGCTGGATTTCGTGATTTATAAGCCCTGACACTCTAAATTCATTAGGCACCAGTGGACAAAATGCAAATCCAGGAGCAGGGAAGGAGAACACGGCACTAAGTGGATTCCAGATGATGGATATCCATGTTCCCACGTGATGAAAGAGCCAAGCTATGGAAGGTGTCTGCAGTCACAAACCAAAGTCTATTAAAGCTCCTTGTTCTGGGAGTACTGAGCAAAGCTCAGGAGAAAAATTGGATAAAATAAATGCTTTTGATTTCCTAATGTGTTTTGAGCTCAGGCCAAGGGCTCAGCTGGTTTTCCTGGGAATTACACTCGGCTGTGTGCAGGGAAACAGCTCTTTAGCCTGGAACAATCCCCGGGGCTGCTGAAATGCATCCCAGCTGGGGGATGTCACCCTGGCCTCAGCAAAACCTCCCTTCTCTGCAGATGGAAAGAGGATCAGCCTGAGAGTGCTCCATATTAGCACCAGCCCTAAAAATGGGGAGTTGCTGCTGCTTAAAGCCAGAAGTCCCCTCTGGGGGAGAGGTGCTGCTACAATGTGTAAGGGCTGAGCAACCTGGGAGCATCCCCTGTGCCCTGGAAGTGACAGGAGCAGACCAGGAGATGCTGTGGAGGGGTTGCTGCAGGAGTTGCTGGAAAATGGATCCAAACCAACTGAGTTTGGGCACCCTGGGGATGAGTTTTGGTATCTGTGTCCCTTGGGGTGCCAGCTCTTTGCAGTGGGCCCAGCAATATTGCACCTCATGTCTCACCTCTTCCACATTTTCCTCCAGAAACTTTGTTCTTCCTTCTCATTTCTTTTATTTCCCCCCCTACTTTTCCCCTTTTGCCAACATTTCCTGCTTGTAAATGAGAGCAAGAAGGAGTTTTTGGGGGGAGCAGGGCTCATATGGACATTTTTGGGCTCTGATAGAGGCTGGAGGTGCTGGCAGCTCTGTCAAAGCCTGGCTGATGGCTTTGTGATGTGGGCTCTGGAATGTCCCATCTGGGAGGGAGCTGGGGCCAAGCTCACCCACTCACATATTTTTCCAGGGATGTGTTTCTGCACATATGTTCAGGGACAGGAGAAACCTGTTAAAGAGATAACCCCAGCACTCCCCAGCTCCATCCTCCTCCCAGGCCTGCTCCAGATCCTTCTGCTCTCCTTGCTCTGGCCATGGACACAGACCAGCCCTGCCAAGAGAAGGGAAGGGAAAGATCTCCCTGGAGCCTGGCCTGGGATAACACCACCTCAGAGTCCTGGAGTGCACTGGGTGACAGGAGCAGCAGGTTGGCAAGTGCTGGGAATGCCGTCCCAGAGCTGTCTCTGTGCTGGTTCTTGGCACTGAGGGCTGGGTCCTGCCCTCCTGTGTGGAATTTGCAGGATTTGTCTCCCTTATCCTTGAGGAAATGCCATGTGAGATGGAGGAGAGGCAGGGAAGGACTCACAGCAGTGCCCCACTCTGCTTTGCAGGGGGAAAAATGGTGCTTTGGTAGGCTCAGGAGATGAGATGATGAATAACAAAGAGGATACTAATTACCTATTAATTATTATTGTCTATTAATTATCTCTCAGCCCAGCATCTCTCAGGTCTGGACTAAAACCTTCTGACCAGAAATCCTGGGCAAACAGGAACAAGAAGCAACACAATTCCCCCAAAGCTTTGGAAACCCCTCTGTTTCTTTGAGATCCTCAGCTGAGATGGATAAATCCCAATTCCCAGCAGCCTTTTGCCCCTCCATCCCTCAGCTTGCCAGTGTAAGTAATAGCTGAGGATATGGTAACAGCCTGGAATGTTTAACCAAGAGGAGGGGAAGAATCAGGGTGTTCTGAGAGCATCTGCTGAGGCATTGGAGGATCCCCATGAAAGGAGCAGCCCAGGCAGGGCTGACACCTCAGATTTTTGTGGCAAAGCCATGCCATGGTTATTTCCCTCCATGCACATGGACACTTTCCCATGGATATTTTCCCATTTTTACACCTTTTGTGCCGGGGTTTGTAAGCTCATCTGCCCCCGCAAGGTGACCTAGGTGGGCTTTTCTGACAGATATCTGTGACTTTAGGATCTTTGGGAGTTTTAGGTTCAGAGTTAAAGCCTTCAGGAGACCCAAAGGGAGTTGAGTTGAGGTCAGTTGAGTTGGGCTGAGTTGAGTTGAGTGCCCAGCGAGGCAGGAAAGATGCCAGGAATTCTTCACCACACAGATCTCACCGGGGGCTCATCCCCCTCCCACCCCAGGCAGCTGAGGGGGTGGCACTGCCTTGGCCCCTGTGCCAGAGCCAGTGGCCTCAATGCAGGACATGGGAACAGCTTGGAAATGGCCCTTTGAGGGGATGCAAGTTCTCCCTGCTGGGCAGCCCCCATGGAGCTGGGAGCAAGGGCTTGGTGAGGGGTTTTATCAGCTCTGCTCACCCCCGGGCCTGGCTACCAGGCTGCTCCAGGGTCAGGGAATTACAGATGGAAGTTCAAGAAGGATCATTTGCTTCCCTCACTCTGCTGTTATGGAAAAACCTTCCTGTTCATCCATTTCATTTCCCACCAGGGACAGCCTGGCTGGCCTGGAGCAGGCAGCCACCTCCCCTCAGAGTGCCAAGACTCTTTTGCACACAGGCAATGAAATAAATCACTGGAGGTACTCGTGGTGCAACCCGTTCTCCCTCTCACCTCAGCACCCGGGGCCTGCAGCCAAAATCCCGTGGCCATGGGAAGCTCAGCCTTGGGCTGTGTGTGGGATTTGTGCCTCCAAGGGAAGGGGCTTTATGGCCCCTTTGCTACAACCTCCTGGTGCTCCTTCCTTGCTCTTAATTGGTGTTCAACAATCCTGAGCTGAGCATGCAAGCAGAGGGTCTGGGGAGGGGGAAGGTGAGGTTTGAGGTGGGAGGTTGCTCAGCAAAGAGGCTGGGATAACATCCTCAGGACTGAATTCCAAACCACCAGCTTCAGGGATGCACTTGCACTTCAGGCCAGGCCTAAAGAGGATAATACCAGGCACATGCCCAGGCCTGGCTTCTCCCTCCCAACATGAGCATCCCTCAGGGAGCCATCTCAAAGCACTTGGCCAAAATTTGCTGGTGGGGATCCAAACAAGAGCCTTCCCAGAGTTACAAACCCCGGGCTTGTCAGTGATGATGAGGGGAGAGGTTTCCAAGTGCTGCTGGTGCCCAGGGGTCCCCCCTCCATTCAGCAACAGCCAGGAGGGTCAGGGCAGAGACGCTGAGGAAGCAGAGCTGCTCCCTTCCCAGAGTTAATTCAGATCCCATTTATTGGCTCCCATTTATTGGCAATTGGGTTGGAAAGCAGCAGCCAGAGCAGGTTTGCTGTTTTCTTGCTCTGAGAGCTCCCACTCTGCAGCCTGCCCTGCTGTCCCTGCTTGGGGAAGGACTGGGGCTCACAAACCCAGCTCAGGGGTTAAACTGAGGGTCAGCACTGACAGGCCGCCTCAGGAGATGTCCCAGCAATGAGCAGAGGACCAAATTCCGTGTGGGCAGTGGCAGTGCTGCCAGGGCTGCCTGGACTTGGTGCCCTGGCATTCTGTGGCTGCAGTGGAAAACGACTCCCAGTTTTCCTGAAATCATTTCTTTGCTCCTGATGGCTCAGAGTTACAACCAGCCTGTGTTGGGGTGCTGAGTGCCATCCTTGCTGCTGTGGGCAAACCCAGTGTGGAATAAATTGATCCTGGTCCACACAGCCAGTTCTGAAAGCCTCTGATTTCTCACACCAGCACCACACACTCTTCCCATTTTCCCACCACAGAACTTTTGAGCTTCTTCCCTTCACACACCAGAAGGTCCCTGCACTAACCCAGCTCACAGGGGCCCAGCACAACCCATCCACCTTCACACCCCAAATATCTCCTTGGCTTGCTTTGGAAATCCATCAATCCTGACTTCCCGGAGCACCATGGAAAACATCCAGCCTCAGATATTTCTGGAAGAGGAGCAAGAGCATCCATTAATGAAATGCTCTCCAGGCTTTTCCAGCAGCGTCCAGAGGAGTGAGCCAGACATTTCCACATCTTGTGCTGGGCAGGGCAGGGTTTCCTCAGAGCCAGGCAGTGTCCTTGGATATGCAGATGGTCTGGAGCTCCCTGCTGTGCTCATTACCATGCAGGGAGAACCCTCAGCTCTGGGATTTGTTCCCTTCACCACCTTTCCATCCTGGGCTGTCCGGGCTGAGCGCTGGCACCGGCATTCCCTGTGTGTGCCTGGAAGATGTGCAGGGATTGCTCGGTCAGGCTTTGATGTCTGCAGCCTTCACCATCATCTGTTTTCTGATCAGCTCACCCTCCACGCTCAGGGGGACTGGATTCAGGGATACTCTTGCCTGATCCTGATTTCTGCCGGCTTTGTGCCACATCTGGGAATTCCCCACACACACAGGAGGGCAGGACGCCATTAATTGGACAGTGCACGTTGTATTAATTACTGGTGGTTAATAACAACCTCCTGCCCCCGATATTTATAGAATAATAAAAGCTGTCCAGGACACTGCCCTCACATCTGCTGCAACTGGCAAACACATTTTCCTTTTCCTCCCTTTCCTGGGCGTGCTGATGGCTTTCAGATTTCCAGGGGCAACGGGAGATCTCTGGCTCATGGACACATTGTTGGTGCCTCCAGAGTGAAGGGAGAGCTGGGATTTGCACTTCAAACAGGCCTGAACTCCTCTATTCCTCCCCTTACCCATGGTGGCATCACGGCTCTGAGATGAAAAGCTGGGATTTTGGTGTGTTTTGCTGACTCAGCTGTTTACAAACAGTGCAACTCCTGGTTTGGAAACTTTCCCCCTGTGGTATTGCAAAAAATGGAAACATTCCTGTATCCCTGTACCCCTGTATCCCTGTATCCCTGTACCCCTGTATCCCTGTACCCCTGTGTCCCTGTACCCCTGTATCCCTGTATCCCTCTACCCCTGTGTCCCTGTACCCCTGTGTCCCTCTGTCCCTGTATCCCTGTGNTGTCTCCCGGCCCCCCTGCATCCCTGCATCCCTGTGCCCCTGTGTCCCTGTATCCCTGTGTCCCTGTGTCCCTGTATCCCTGTGTCCCTGTACCCCTGCACCCCTGTGTCCCTCTGTTCCTGTGTCCCTCAGTACTCCCCAGTCCCATCAGAAGGGAGCTGAGCACCATCTCTGCAGGGGCTGGCAATGGGTGCTTTGGGTCTATGCAGAAGCATGGAATGGTTTGGGCTGGAAGGAACCTTAAAGCCCATCTCATTCCACCCCCTGCCATGGGCAGGGACAATTTCCACTCTCTGAGGGGGCTCTAAGTCCTGTCCAACCTGGCCTGGGACACTGCCAGGGATCCAGGGGCAGCCACAGCTTCTCTGGGGCTCCCCAACCCTCACAGGGAACAATTCCTTCCCAATATCCCATCCATCCCTGCCCTCTGGCAGTGGGAAGCCATTCCCTGTGTCCTGGCACTCCAGGCCCTTGTCCCCAGTCCCTCTCCAGCTCTCCTGGAGCCCCTTTAGGCCCTGGAAGGGGCTCTGAGCTCTCCCTGGAGCCTTTTCTTCTCCAGGTGAGCACCCCCAGCTCTTCCAGCCTGGCTCCAGAGCAGAGGGGCTCCAACATAAGGCAGAAAATGCCCTTTCCCTCTATAAGGAAGACCTGGGGGGGAGAAGTGCTTCCAGGAGGGGCTAAAGGGGGCTGTTCCATTATTTTAGAGAGAGTTGCTTGTCAGGGACTTTGCTCTAATGTTCAAGGGCTGGGAGGTGGAATTTGGGGTGCTGCAGATAACTGCTCTGAGATTTCCAGGCGACTCTCATGTAGGACCGGAAGGATCCTGCCCTGCCAGAAGATGGGAACAGAGCCAGGACAGGCTACTGAGCTCAGGAATCTCTCCTGCTCCAAAAGAGGGGCTGGAGAAGGACCTGTCATGGGAGAACCCCATCTTCCCCCTCCCATTCTGAAAATCAGTGTTGCAGAGCCAGGTGAGCCCCTGGAGTGGATTCCTGGTTGGAACAACTTGGAAACCTCACCTTAAATCAATAGTGAGGCACTTCCCGTGTGCCTGGCACACTGCTCCCCTCCTGGGCAAGGCTCTAAAGCTCTTGGCAAACCCCAGAGCAGTCGGCACTTCTGTGCCACCAGCGGGCTGGGCAAAGGTGCTCCAGGGATGCTGAGGGGGTGTCCCTGCCCTAAATGAGTAGGGACACTTGCAGGAAGGTCAGCACAGGGAATAGGATGAGATCAGTTGCAATATTACAGAAACTCTGCACCAGTTTTAGCCCAAGGTTGATGTGATCCTGCAGAAATCCCAAGGAAATGGCAGTTCCTGGGGTGGTGCCTTCCTCCAGTCTTGATAGATTGGAGAGCCTGAGCTGCTGAGCTCCAGGCCCAGGCTCCCAAATAACCCAAAAGAAATGGAGTTGGAGGATCACAGAAACAGAGAATATCCTGCATTGGATCCACAGGGACCATCCAGTCCCACTCCTGGCCCTGCACAGACACCCCAACAATCCCACCCTGGGCATCTCTGGGAGCTGTGTCCAAACCCTCCTGGAGCTCTGGCAGCCTCAGGGCCGTGCCCATTCCCTGGGGAGCCTGGGCAGTGCCCAGCACCCTCTGGGGGAAGAACCATTCCCCAAAATCCAACCTTTCACTTGCCTATACTTCTGCAGGACTTCGTTGTCCAAAGGGTTGCTCTTCTGTTAAGCTTTTGGGCAAAACCTGGCATGGGATTTGGTTTCCTACTTGTAGGGGCAGCACAGAACAAGTTAAGGATGGAGAACCCACGAAGAGGCAGCAAAACTCCTAATTTCCAAGGAGATTGTCCAAGCTGCTCCCCACACTTCTCTGGGGGATGATCCTGCTGCTCTTCCCCTCTCCCCTCGCTCACAGCAGGGCTCTTGTCTGGGATGGAGCCCTGGGCTGTGTCAGTGACATCATCCCACAGGAATTACAGGCAATGGCAGCGCTGAGGGTGCCCCTCACCATCATCCTGGGCACTGGGCCAGGGTCCCCTCCAGGTCACCAAAGCCTCTCTGTCGTGCTGCCAGTCGGGGGGCGTGGGGATGATCTCACTGCCACCAAGGCAGGAGCCACAGGGAAGTTGTGCATTTCCATGATCCCCTTGTTCTTCGTGGGAATCCATCTGTTCCCTGCAAAACATTTCCCATGGCCATCCAGGGGGTCTCCCTGCTGGAGAGGTGGCCAAGAACAGCCTCCCTGTTGGTGCCTGGAAGCTCCAAGGGCACTGAGATGGGACAATCCCATGCACTGGGGTGGGAAGTGGCTCCCAGTGAAGCCCTGGGTTTCCCTGGAATGGCTTGTGCTGGGATCAGTTTTGGATTATCACAGAGTCATGGAATAGAAATTGGGTTGGAAGGGACCTTTAAAGGCCTTCTTGTCTAAGTCTTTGCAACCAACAGGGTTTTGCTTGAAGCCTTGAGTGATCCCCTGGGACAAATGTAGGAAATGTTTCCATTGCAAAGGGAAGCATTCAGATACAGAAAAAAATCCTCTGGAAATGTAACACAGCTCAGCCAGTGGTGCCAGAGGCTGTGTGAGGAGCCTGCTGTGCCTTGTCCTGGTGATGGTTCCATGAAGAAGCTCTTGAGCTTGAAGATCCATCAGTGTTGAAGGAGCTGCTCAGATCCTTGACCATGTTTCCCAGAGAAGCTGTGGCTGCCCCTGGATTCCTGGAAGTGTCTAAGGCCAGGTTGGATGGGGCTTGGAGCATCCTGGGATAGTGGGAGGTGTCCCTGTCCCTGGAAAGGGGAGATCTTTAAGGTCCCTTCCATCCCAAACCATTCCAGGAGTCAGTGCTGATCTCCCACGTCCCCCACCCTGGTGAGCACAGGCTGAGGCTCCTGTGGGGCATCACAGAGCCCTTTCCCTCCAACCCTGGACCTTCAGGGCTTTTCCTGCCTAAATTCCCCTTTCATCTGCTGCCCTCCCCAGTGCTTTTCCCCACACACACTTGTCATCACCCCTTCCCCCAGCTCGGAGACATCTGCTCTGCCCCTGTCCTCTGGAATTGCTGAGGGGAGGGAGATCTCCTTGGGAGAAATGTCACAGTCCTTGCTGCCTTGAAACAATAACTTCTGGAAACATCTGAAACACACATAATTCTCTTTTTCAAGGGCCCTATCGCAGCAGCTCCCAAATGCTTGGCTCCAGCTTCAAAGTTGGAGTTTAGCTATAAATAAATAGCTTTTCATTAAAAAAAATAAAGGAGAGAAATTAGCCAAAAAAACTTCGACAAGCAGAAGCTTAACCAATGCCAGATAATGGGGCAATATGGACTTTTATTTTTATCCACATGGGTCCCTGTGCTCTTTATCTCCCACTGTAATTTATCCTTATAAATGAGGCTCATGATTTTAAAATAACATTACAGCCTTTACCTACCACAGTGAAAGGCAGTCGAGCCTCATCAAGGCCTGTGAGATCCTCAGATGAAAGGGACAAGGACCTTGACCTATTGCTGATCGTTAAATGTGTGCCAGGGCTTTGCTGAGCAGGGAGAATGGATTTAAAGATGAACCTTAATTGGTCCTTAATTGGCAGATTTGTCCCTAATTGGCAGATTTGTACCCATTAGGCTGATGCTGGGGAAGGAGAGTCCACAGCTCCTGCTAATGTCTGTCCTGAAGCCGAGTTTATCATTCCAGGACAACATTTCGGTCTCTTTTTCTCCTCAAAGAGTGGCCCCTTATCTTCTCCCCACCCCAAGGGCTCCCCAGGATTCCTTGACCTTCTCCTGTATCCTTTAATGATGCCCATCCAGGATCCTAAATCATCACAGGGTGATGGAAAAATTTATCAAGTCCCTGCCAAACCTAAATGATGATCCAAACTCTGTGTCTGGGAATTGCCCTCCCCACCGATCCAAGGCACATCCCCTGGGGCCAGGACAGCCCTCCTGGGTCTTCCAGCAGAAACTTCAGCGTTTTTAGCAGTAACCTGTCCGAGTTGAGTCACTGTTCACAGGAGCCAATGCTGTTGGGTCATAAAAATAGCACAAGGGGTGCAAATCAACCCCCCAGAGCTATAACCTGACTCTGCCGCTGGAATTTTCCTTCCTGTATCTTTCTGAATGTTGGGGGGCTGCATTTTCCTCATGTTCAAGGGGTTTCTTGACCCAATATCTGCTTCTCTGTGTGTGGCACCAGCAGCACTTGGGTTTTCTGCTCCGTACATGCACTGAATGTGCTGCTCCACATTTCCCCAGATTTCCTCTCCCCTGAACATCCCCCAAGATCTTTGAAGCCCAGGAGCACTCATTTCCAATTATTTCCAACAGCGACATGATGATTCACAATTCTGCCCTCTCCGTCATCCTTCTGATGCCTTTGTTCAAAATGCACCTCTGATACTCTAACTTTTACCCATCAACAGTGAGAATTCAGACTCAAATCTAGAACGGATTTTCATTGATGGATTTAAACTGCTGGACCTGCTGGATCACAGTAGAGGAGATGAACCTTTAGCTGGAAATGCACTTTCTCAAGGAGCTGTGTTTTCCCACGGCACATCCAGCCCCAGGAGACCCCACACTTTCCCCTTTCCATCTGGTTATTGCTGCACTGTGCCCTGTGAGCCTCCTGTTTTCAGCTCAGCTTCTGATCTCTTCCAAACTTTTGGGAACAAGAGGGATTTTAACCCTGTCTGGATGCCCACGTGGAACTCACCCTCCACTTTTTCCCAAGCTGACTCCTGAGGAAAGATATCAGCAGCTCCTAACTGCAAACACAGCTTGGGATGTTCATATCCAAACAAGTTGTGAAGAGTGTTTTCTGGAAGATGGGCTCTCTGCAAACCTGCCTTGCCTAAAATAGGTGCCCTCTTTACCTTTCTTCCTCTTATTCCTCAAACTTCGGAGCATTTTGGTGCAGGAAAAGCTAAGCGAGGACTCTGGTGTGACTCTCAAAGTGGCATCGAATGGTGCTTGAGAGAAGAGCCCTGGAGGAGGAGCAAGAGTGTTGCCAGACAGGGGATTTCCAGTGACTCATCTGTATCAGAAACGCTGAAGCTGTTGAGGAAAAGGAAGCCTGAGTGTGCAGGGCTGGGTTTTACCTGCAGCCACCTGTTTATCACACAGGCCTGGCAGCCAGGGTAGAGTTTTTTGGTTTTTCTCTGAACAAAAAGAGTGGTTTTTCGTCAAGCTCACCTCGGACGTGGCTGTGAAAGCCCCGGGTGCTGTGCAACACACCCGGCCAAAAGTGATTCTTGATGTCCCAGAACTCTGAGCTTTGCCTCTCTGTGAACCTCTGCATCCTGCACACCTCAAAGGAGAAAAAAACTGGGTCAATATGGGCCAGGAAATAACCTGCATTTTCTTCTGGGCACAGCCAGCACTTTTCACCTTCTCTTTGCCCCTCGAGCCTCCTGTTCGACAAAGCAATTTTGTTTTCTTTACCAGGAAAATTCAGTTTTCTCCCTTTAATTGAATTAGAGCTGCCTTTGACCGTGGCCTTTAGACCTGGAAGATGAGGGCCACATGCCAGGGCTGCTCCCAAGCCTAGCGGCTCCCCTGGCTCCTCAGGGACTCGGCACAGACACAAGATTAGCAGCTGAGAAAGCGTCATCCACCCAGAGTGTACCGAGATAAGAGATAAAAACGCGCCTGCCCCGGGTCTGTGCTCTGCTGCCGGAGCTGATAACTGGGCGATGTGATGTGCACGGCAGTCTGCCAGCGCCACCTCCAGGGCCGGGAGTGTGGGATGTGCTCATCCCGCTGCCTTGGGCATCTCCATCCCACCACCTCGGGCATCTCCACCCCACAGCCCTGGGCATCTCCATCCCCTTGCCTTGGGCATCTCCATCCCACAGCCCTGGGCATCTCCATCCCCCTGCCTTGGGTANTGCAACACACCCGGCCAAAAGTGATTCTTGATGTCCCAGAACTCTGAGCTTTGCCTCTCTGTGAACCTCTGCATCCTGCACACCTCAAAGGAGAAAAAAACTGGGTCAATATGGGCCAGGAAATAACCTGCATTTTCTTCTGGGCACAGCCAGCACTTTTCACCTTCTCTTTGCCCCTCGAGCCTCCTGTTCCACAAAGCAATTTTGTTTTCTTTACCAGGAAAATTCAGTTCTCTCCCTTTAATTGAATTAGAGCTGCCTTTGACCGTGGCCTTTAGACCTGGAAGATGAGGGCCACATGCCGGGGCTGCTCCCAAGCCTAGCGGCTCCCCTGGCTCCTCAGGGACTCGGCACAGACACAAGATTAGCAGCTGAGAAAGCGTCATCCACCCAGAGTGTACCGAGATAAGAGATAAAAACGCGCCTGCCCCGGGTCTGTGCTCTGCTGCCGGAGCTGATAACTGGGCGATGTGATGTGCACGGCAGTCTGCCAGCGCCACCTCCAGGGCCGGGAGTGTGGGATGTGCTCATCCCGCTGCCTTGGGCATCGCCATCCCACCACCTCGGGCATCTCCACCCCACAGCCCTGGGCATCTCCATCCCCTTGCCTTGGGCATCTCCATCCCACAGCCCTGGGCATCTCCATCCCCCTGCCTTGGGTATCTCCATCCCCCTGCCTTGGGCACATACATCCCAACACCATGGACATCTTCATCTCACAATCTTGAACATTTCCATCCCAACACCATGGGTATCTTCATCCAAATTTCGTGGGTATCTTCATCCCACTTCCCTGAGCATATCAAGCTCACCACCATGGGCATCTCCTTCCCAGTACCCTGGAAATCTCCATCCCAAAGCCCTGGACATGTCCATCCGAATGCCGTGGACCATCCTAACATCCCAACACCTCCATTCCACTGCATTGGGCATCTCCATCCCAAAACCACGCCATCTCCATCCCACTGCCATGGGTGTCTCCATCCCAATACCGTGAGCATTCCAATCTCACCACCATTTCCATCCCACCACAATTGTCATCTCTATCCCACCACCTTGGGAATCTCCCTCCCACTACCTTGGGCATCTCCAT
>VZTR01016906.1:0-22566 GCA_013400775.1 Chaetops frenatus | reverse complement strand
TCTCCATCCCACTGCCATGATCATCCCAATCCTGCCATCCTGGGCATCTCCATCCCACTGCCATGATCATCCCAATCCTGCCATCCTGGGTGTCTCCATCCCACTGCCATGATTATCCCAATCCTGCCATCCTGGGCATCTCCATCCCATTGCCATGATCATCCCAATCCTGCCATCCTGGGTGTCTCCATCCCACTGCCATGATCATCCCAGTCCTGCCATCCTGGGCATCTCCATCCCTCCACCCTGAGCATCCCAGTCCTGCCATCCTGGGCGTCTCCATCCCTCTCCCACCACCACAGATATCCCAGCCCCACTGCAGGGACCATCCCACCACTGCATGGGAGTTTCCCACCTCCCTCCTCCGTGCGGTTTTCCCAGCGGGTTCAGGCTCGGGGTAGGATAACAATACCTGAGGTCTGCAAAGCATTAACGGAGGATCCTGTCAGCTCCATGAGCTCATCGGGGGAGCAGCCAGACACATTTGTTACCGGGAGAAATTCCCGCTGCCCTGACCCGCTCCGAACTTGCTCCGGCTTTATTGGTATCTCTCAGCACCTTCCAGATTCATTTCCAGATTCCCTGCCTAATTCCTCTTCTTGACCACCTTCTCCCCACACCTTCAGCAGCTGCTGGAGGACCTGGCATGTCAGGGAGAAAGGGAATTTTTTCCCCTAAAAATCTGTTATCTCTCGATTCCACATTATGAAATAATAGTCACTTCCAAGAATATTTGCTCACCTTGTCATCTCCATCACATGACCACATGGAGGTTTTGGTAAAAAATAAAGATTTATGGGGTTTTGCTTGTTTCTCTGAAGGAAAATACCCAGTGAAAGCTGAGGCTGGGCTGCCATAGGAAACCAGGAAGGTCTTGGCACAGTGAGGCTCTGCCTGACAGCTCTGGGATATGGGCAGAGCTGTTTTCCTGGGAAAACTGAGCCAAATCCCTCTGGTGCAGAGACCCCAAAAGACACCCAAGCTGGATCTCTTGCTGCCATCGAATCCGTGAGCTTGTGAACTTCTCCTGCTCACTGTGGGGATGTTCCCTCTGGCTGTTCTGAGGCTCCCTATAGGCTTGGGGAGAGGAAGATTCTTGACTCCCTATAGACACTGGAAAGGAATAAACATTGGGATCCCTCCATATTTGAGAAAATAAAGGAGGTGCTCAAAGATCTTGGACTGCAGTGATGGCCAGATATGGAAGAAGGATGCAAAACTCACTGAGTGATGTGAAACTATGAAGAGAAATAACAGGAAAAGAAAACCATGGAATAAACTTGTCAAGCTGCTTTGAAAAAGGGAAATTTCTCCCTTTACCCCCAAGTGTTATCCCTAAGAAACCTGCCCAGGGCTGTGGGCCACAGCTGATAGGGAAAACTGCCTTTTCCACCCATGGAATCCAGGAAACACAGGCCTACAACCACAGACACCAGCAAGTTCTCAGAGATCCACGAAATCCTGAAGATAATTTTGGGAATGGATTCATTCCTCAGATTTTGAGTCACCCCTGTCTTTTTGGAGATTTCTTTTCTTCCTTCCCTTTTTTCCTTCCTTCATTCTTGCCTTCTGAATTTTTCTTTTCCAATTTTAATGAGGACTGAGCAAAAGGAGGGAAGGGGCAGGGGCTGGTGGGGTTGCAGAAGTGAATTTTCTGATGGATTTGGCTGATGGGAAGGACACCTTGGATGATCCCTCAAAGGCAATTTAATGGCAATTCCAAAAGTCAATTAAAGCATTTTCCAGCTCTTTCACCCATGACTCTTAGAGATACTTTTCTGAACTCAGGGTGCTCCAGTTTGGCAGGAAAAAAACTAAATCCAGGGAGAGCCTCTGGAAATCCAGGCTGTGCTCACTGATGTCCATTTTGGGATCAGTCCTTCCAGCCACTCAGCCCCACCTGGGGCCTTGGCAAAACAACCAAATAAATAAAATTCACAGAAAAAAACCAATTAAGAACAAAGGAGAAACTCTCTTTTGCCACATTCCCTTCCCTGGTAGGACCTAAAGAATGGGATTCATTTCAACAGAACTGGAGGTGTTGGCACTTCCTTGAGAATGCCCAAGGAGAGGAAGGACAAGGCAGCTGGCTCATGGCTCTCCAGCTTCTCAAATCTGCCACTAAATGAACTTCCAATCAGACTTTGGGATCTCTCAGATCTTGTGGAAGGAGGTGGGGAAAAGGCTTTGGGATCAGGAGCTAAGCCTTCAGCAGCTGAACCTTCCCAAGGGAAGTTGTGGCTCCCTCAGGCTGTGCAAAGCTCCAGCTGCTCCATGGCCTGATTGGAAAAGTTACAGAACTCTCAAAACTGGGACTGGGATGAGTCAATTCCCCAAAATACCTCCTGGGATTGGGGTTTTGAGGGCTTAAGATTTCCTCTTTGGGCTGCGAAATAAGCCATGAACACCCCCAGGGCTGTGCACACCAGGAATTCATTAATATACATACATAGATCTATGTGTGTATATATATCTATATCACATCTGTGTGTGCAATTCCTGGTTCCTGGAACTGAACCTGAAGAGAGGTCCCACTCATCACCATCCTCAAAAATAATTCACCTCTTCCCAGACAAGGAAAAGGAGACACAGAGATGGCTGCAGCCTGGGGTGGTGCAGCAGGAAAGCAAGGGTAGATCCCAATGGACTTGGAGATCAAAGCTTCCTCCTGAGACCCCAAATGGGTCCACTGGTATGGGAAACCCACCTGTGTAGGGCAATTCCTGCCTTGCTCCACTGAGCAGCCTCTCAGAGCACCCCGAGCACGGGTCTCCCTGTCCTGGTGTTCTCCAGGTGCCTCTGGATTTCAAAGGGAGGTTATGACTTTACATGCATTACTTTAGTCCACATCTGACCTCCAGATAGGAATCAGCAGGCTCTGGAATACAAAGAATTACAGCTCTCCTGGGATTTTAGCTCTTTTTTTATGGAAAAACCCTTGCCAAAATGATTCTCTGGCAGAGAGTGAACTCCTGTGTAAAACACGTGTTTGGTGTGAAAGGATTTTTGGCAACTCAGGGTGGGTTTGGAAGCCTGTGCTCTCCTTCATTCTTTCCTCTTGGAAAGAGGAACAGGTCCAAGCCTGAGCTCTTGAGCAGCTGCCTTTAGGTGTTCCAACAGGGAATGTTTTTGACAGGGAGAAGCCATCTGGGTTAAGGAATCCAGAGGGCTGCAGACAGGAATGGAGGGAAAAGGGTTCGGAGCAGGGACCTGGGCTGGGGTAAAGTAACACCTGAGGTCAGTGTGAGATCCTGCAGCTCCCAGGAGACCTCATGAAGAACAGAAGATAATCAACAGGTTGGAGAAAGCTGGGAAGTGGAGAGAGCATCCCACCAGGAATGAAACCTGGCTTAAAAGCAGAAAGCGAGGGTTCACTTGAGGATGCCTCTAAAGCAATATGTGGTATTTTGGATTCCCAAACCTGCAGAATTTTGTAAGATGGGATTGGGTAACACCACAGTTTTTGAGGATTTTGTCTTATCTTGCCCTGGAGCTCAAGGCCTGAGCCCAGGAACGCTGTCTGGCTGGCAGCTCATGGTTAGCTGAGATCAGGGGTGCTGGGATCCTTGGGATCTCAGCCATGCACCTCCCAGGAATCCTCCTGAATAGAGTACATAGCAAAAAGACCAACCAACCAAAACAAACAAACAAACAAACAAACCAAACAACAACCAAAAAAAATGAATTAATTGGAAGATAAATGACTGAGCTGCCTGGAACCAGCTGCAGACACAGCCCTGGCTTCCAAAGTCAGCACTTTCCCCCAGCCTTTACTTCAGGCTATTTTTATTTTGTGATGACACAAATCAAGCCTTTTGTTTTTTCCTGGTCACAAAGACAACGTGAATGGATGGGGTGAGATCCAAAAAAGTGAGAGAAAGAAACTGTGGAAGGAAAAATCCCCTTGAAGAGCAGAGGAGCTGCAGGAGCTGAGCTCAGCACTGACCTGGAGCACGTAGCTCACCCTTCCTTTGCCTAATTTAGACCTGGTCTAGGTGGATTTGGGGGAATGTTTGGATACCTAATTAAGAGTAATGATGTGAAAGGAAGTGCAGGCATAGTGAAAATGGATCAGAAAAGAATTAATTCATGAATAGGGATGTTCACAGCACAGGCTTGATGCTATTTTAGTTCCTCCCTGGGCTGGAGTGAAGCCAGGACAACTCAATGGGATGTGCTGTGCAGGGAGCAGACGGTCCCAGTGCACCCCCAGTGCTGATGTCCCTGCACTGGTCGCATTCCCAGGTAATTTTTCCGTGTGGATTCAGTTCAACCTCCTGTTCTCAGACCCTCCAGTGAGCACTGGTAGCACAAAAATAAACTTCCTATAGCAAATCCTGCCTGAAAAAGGGAGGAAAGCCCAATCTTGGGACAATTCATCAGCCACAAGTTGGGGTGCATTGGCAGGGTGCTGGGGGGGATCCATGCAGGAATAAATCCTGGGGAATTGCCACTCCTGAAGTGATTCTTGGTTTTCTGGCTGCCCCTCACTGAGCTGAGCTCAGAGCACAGATAATCCTGCAGGACTCTGGGGGTTTCCAGCCTCTGCATTCCCGTGTAATCGGCTTTGGCATCTCCAATGATTTTTTTCCCTTTTGGCTTCTCCTCTGGGCTCGGACAGAACAGGGTCAGACCAGACTTGGAGCGAGGGATGCAGACACCCCTCACTTTAATGCACAGAATTATATCAGCAGTGGCCAGAGGTCACATCCTGCTGTCTTCTGGAGGAGAACTCCGTTTCCCTGGATCCGCACAAACCTGGCTCGTGCTGCTCCCTGCAGCAGCGAGGCCGCACGGAGCAACATCTTGGATTAGTTACGAGCTCTTCAGATGAGCTCCAACTCATATTTCATCTGCTTTCCCCCAGCCCAGAGAGCCCAGGCTGTCACACTCACTGCAGGCTGCAGCTCCCACATGTTTTATTCATTATCTGTCCTCTGCTCCTCACCAAGCACCTGCAACACATTTCAGCTGGGCCTGGATCAGCAGGGCTTCATTAGGCCTGACACTTTCTCCCTGCCTTGGATGATGGAGCTGCATTTTATCCCTGCACTTCCAGCCTGGAACACTGCCTGCAGATCAGCACCTTGGAAGAAAGCAGGGTCCCAAAAGCTCAGGACTGAGGTGGGGAGGGAGAGCTTGAGGAGATTGCACAGCCCAGATCCCTGCGAGCTGAGGGACATGGAGTTATTTTAGCCTTGGAGGATCCAGAGGAAAGCAGAGTCTTGTTTTATCCACATGGAGATGGAGCTTTTCCATTCAAACAGCCTCAAACAGGGATTCTCCAAGCTGTAGGGAGCAGACAGCATCTCTATCATCTTTACTTGACCAGGAATTGATACTGGATCAGAGGTTCAAAGTTCTTTGCCCACTGCAGCCCCAGCCTTTCCCTTTCCCTGACTCTCCTTTCCTCTCCAGTGAATATTCCGTGGATGCAGAACAGAAAAGCTTCACCAGGAGAGGCAGTGAAGTTGTTTTCCCTGCAAAGTTCAGCAGATCAGCTTTGGAAATAAGGGATGAATAAGTCCCTCCTTGCTCTGAATCAGGCACAGCTGAAGTGTTACTTGCCAAGCTTAAATAACTGAGAAAATTATTTGGGAATGATGTCCAGTGCCAGGACAGCTTGGGAAGACTGAGATCCTTGGACCAAAAGTGCCTAAAGTGGTCCATGAGCATCACACTGGTTTTTGGCCATTTTTGCCCCACCTAGCAGCTCACTTAGACCCCACATAGATCCTGCCAGCCTTCCCTGGGGCCTGAACTGCTGCCAGAAATTCCCAAGTCCTCCCAAGTCCCAGGGTTTTACTCCTCTCTGTGATCACATTTAACTCTGTGCTACTCCTTCCTTGCTTCCCTGCGCTCCAGGAGCCTTCCTGACATTGTTTTCCTTTTCATTATCCACCCATGTCTTTTTCCCCAAGTCTTTCATCACTTGTCTTCCACTTCTTCCCGAGATTCCCAACAGGTGCCGTAAAAATGCCGGGTAAATATTCATGAGGAAAGGCTGATCTGGGATCAGGGGGATGCTGCTGATGGGATGTCTTGCAATGTAATTAAAAGATAGTGCCAAGAATGTTGTGAGGAGCTCTTTCAAAGGGGCCTGGGAGATGCAGAAACCGATTTCCAAAGCTCTTCCTATTTAAGATGACAGCAGTTCCTTGTTAAACAGCAGGAAAAGGTGGCCCCAGGAGAGAAGAGTCAGTGGCAAAGCAAAGCCGAGGATTTATTCAGTGCTAATGCAGAAGCGAGCTTGGAAATATTAAAATGTCACTTTCTTCTGGAGGTAAAAGCCAAATTAATCCCAAGAATTACAATATTTCACAGGCAAAAGGCTTTATCTTGGCAATAGCACCAAGGGATGCAGGAGGTTGTGTCCCCAGCTCAGGAGCTTCCATGGATTTTTCATGAAGGACCATTTCCTTCTCCATTTTCAGCCCTCTGTGGTGACTTCTGCCAGAGGTTCCTGCTCATCGCTGGAGGAAGTTATGTTTGGAAGGGAAGAAAACTTTGATATCTTTGGATATCAGTCCCACCAATTATTCAGTATCTGAGCACAACCAGCTCTGGCGAGAAGCTGCTGCTGACACAAAATCCCATTTCCTGTGCCCTTTCCAGGCAGGAAAGGGGCATTCCAAGGGAAAATACTTCACTTTGGCATTGTCTGACAGTGCCTTAATGTCTTTCCTAAGGCTGCCAGGAAAAATCGATGGTGATCGGTTGGCTGAGGATAGCGGGGCATGGATTTCTCCATAGCAGGGATTTATCCATGGCAGGGATTTATCTATGGAAGGGTTTACGCAGGGCAGGGGTTTGTCCATGGCAGGGATTCTTCCACAGCAGGGATTTATCCATGGAAGGTTTTATCTATGGCAGGGATTTATCCATGGCAAGGATTTGTCCATGGTTGGAATTTGTCCATGGTTGGAATTCTCCTGCTCACTGTGTTTATCCCTGGCAAGGGTTTATCCATGGCAGGGGTTTATCCATGGCAAGGATTTATCCATAACAGGGGTTTACCCAGGGCAGGGATTTATCCATGCTCTGGCACAGAAGGACAATGAAAGGCTGAAAGTTTTTCCTCTCCACTTTGGCCAACCACCACCCCAAATTCCAAACTAGTGGGAAAAGAAGGGCTGAGGAGGAGCTGATCCCATCCCTTTCCAGTTGGGATGACACAGTGCAGGTTTTGGTGGGAATAGTTGGGTTCTCAAGGCGGGCAGGAGTGGGAAAAGCCTTCCTTGCACCCCTTCCCTGCCTCCCTCCTCAGGAACGTGCCCGTGCAAGTTCCATTGTGCAGCTCCAGCAGGGTTTTCCAGGCTCCATGGGATCCTGCTTGGGCAGCTCCTGAGGGAACCTCACTGGCTTTGAGCCCCTCGCTGCTCCTGGCCCTTCCCTCCCCATCCGTGGCGCTGCTTCCCTGCCCTTTCCTGCCATTGTCCCGCTGGCCCTGAGCAGATGAAATCCCCCAAAAAAGGCCTTTTCTGCTGCCCGTGCCCTCATTGTTCTCCAGAGCCACGGGCAGGAGGAGACCAGGGGCAGCCTGGGATCTCGGGGCTGGATCAGGAATTCCTGTGGATCCCTGCACAGAACCTGGGACTGGAGACACTGTGGGATTTGCTTTTCCAATTCAATGCCAGAACCTTTTCCTTTTAAGGTTTTTTTCTTTCTGTCTTTCTATGTATTTTATTAATTTTTTTCCTGTTTTCTTCCCATTTTTTTCCAATTTTCTTTCTATTTTTTTTCTAGTTTTCCTTTCTATTTTTTTCTAATTTTTTCTCTCTGCTTTTCTTTCTGTTTTTTCTTTTCCTCCTATTTTCCTATGTTTTCTCATTTTTATTTATTTTTCTCTTATAATTTTTTCTTTCCATCTTCTTTCCACTTTTCTATTTATTTTTACTATTCTTTCTATTCTTTCTCTTTTTTCATTCTTGTTTCTTTCCATTTTGGTTCCTATTTTCTTTCTATTTTTCCTTTCTACTTTTCCCTTTTCTCTTCTCTATTCTCTCCTTATTTTTTAATGTTTTCTTTCTCTTCTACTTCTATTTTTCTTTCTATTTTTTCTGTCCAATATTTTAATTTTTGTCCATTTATTCTATTTGGTTTTGTTTTTTGTTTTTTTTTTGTTTTTTTTTTTCCTTTTTAAATCCTTCTGTTTTGTTGGATTTTTTCCCTCTCCTACTTCCCCTCCCACTATTTTTCCCCTATGAAAACTGATCCAACCCCTCACAGGCCCCCTGGGAACTCTTAGCCCTGTAGAGCCCTTTGATGGGGACAGTGCCACGGGTTTATGGTGACTTGGAGAGGTGATTTTACATCCATCAGGATTTTCCTCTGGAAAACAGCCCCCAAAAGGGCTGAGAACTCACTGTGGGTCAATATCAGTGGGATAGAGAAACAGAGTTTTGTTTTCCAAGGCTTTGGGATCACACAGGCAGAGGGATGAAGAGTTTATTTATAGGGTTGTTTCCCACTGTTGTTGGATAGGATGATGGAATGACAATTCCAGAGAAACATAAATTAAAAAACAAAATGAAATCACTTTTCACCCTAAAAACAGGAGGCAGGTGAAGGTTTGGGTTTGGCAAGTGTTGTTTTCCCTGTTCCTCCTGAGCTGGATCTCCTGTGCCACACCACAGTCCAGGAAGGTGGAATTTCCCTCGAGAGATGATGGAAAACAAACCCCAAATTCAAAACTCTCCCATCCCAGGACCCCCAGAAATCATTTCCCAACCATTTCTTCCACCCTCTGTGCAGGCAGGGAGTGGTGCTGGAAAGTTTTCATTCCCAAAGCCCGGAGCTGGGATGTGGAACAGGAAAATGTCCCAATGCCAAAGGTCTGGGATGCCAAGGTGTCACCTGACCATCATCAGGGATGAGCTCCTGGGTGTCCTCGAGCAAAGGGTTCGGGGCTGGCCCTGCCATTCCTCCCCAAATCACTCTCCACAAACCCTGGCTCTCCCCACAGATGGCACTGGGAGGAGTTTTAGCTTGGATAAGTCAAATTAGGGCAGGAAAACGGATCTCTGTTATGTTCTCATTGAGCTGAAGAGCCCAAACCTCCTTCTCTTCCCTGTTTCCTGCCTTGCTATCCTCTCATCCTGAGGGACACCAAAACCTCCCCAACCTCATCCTGCCCCTCCATTGGGGCAGCAGCCCAAATTCCTCACCCCTCCACAGGCCCTGCTGATCTCCACAGGGGACTTGGAGCATCCCCACCTCAGGGAATAATTTATCCCCCAAGAAAGCCTTGCAGAAATTCCTGGATGCATCACTTCCCCAAGGTCCCTGCGGTACAAACCCGACTGGGAATTACAATTCCAGCTCTGTGGGAAAGCCCAGCATTTGTTGCAGCCTTGCACTGGGGTAAGGGTAAAAGAAAAAAACCAAAGCTGCTTTTCATGGAGCAAAGGGTCATTTTCCTTTGGAATCACCAAACTGCTTTGGATGGAGTTGATCTTTGCTGTGTGCAGTGCATGGAAAGAAGGGTATGGAGAGCATCTTCCTCATGGAATGCTAAACTCTCCCAAAAATGGAAAAGTTTTGCCTTCTCCAGTACCTGTCCAAATCCCTGGGAGTTCTACAACCAGGGAAATTTTCTTTCTCACTAGACAAAGCCTCCAACCTCCCCCTCTGCCTGCCACATTGACCCCAGTTCCCAATGAGCCCACCTCTCCCCCAGCCCGTGGGTAAATCCCAACATCCAGTACTCCCTGGAGCACTTCCAGGGCTGGACAGCCCTCCCCAGGCTCATTTTTCCAAGGGGTAAGCTGATATTCCTGCATAAAACACACATCTGCAGGGAAAATGCCAGGAGTGCGGGTGAGTTATGGTCCCACAGCACAGATCACTTGAGCCCTAATGCTACAAGCACCTTCAGCTTTTCCTGACTGAAGTTCCTTCTAATTGCTTCCATATGATTCCTTTCCCTTCAGTTCTTTATTTATCCCTATCCCCTCTGTTGTCCGTCCTGCCATGTTCAATGCTTCAAAAAAAAAAAAAAAAAAAAAAAAAACAACCAAAAAAAAACCCCAAAAACACAACAAAAACNACAACAAAACAAAACAAAAAAAAAGCACCCAAACAAACAAACAAAAAAACCCAACCAAAAAACCCAAACAAACAAACCCCCCCCCCCCCAAAAAACCCAAACAAACAAAAAGAAGAGACGGGAAATGAGTTTATTTCCTAAAAATTGCTGATATTATTTAGTAATTATTTTATTTGAGCCAGGGTTGATGCCCATTCGTGGGTGGGTTTTTGCATGGAGTTGTTCTCCCATGAAAAAGGGTTGCTCTCAACCCTAAGCCAAGGGAAATATAGAAAATTCCATAGAATCCTTGAATGGTCTGGGTTGGAAGGAACCTCATAAACCATCTTGTTCCAACCTAATTTCAGGGACACCTCCACTATCCCAGGGTGCTCCAAGCCCCACCCAACCTTGGGCACTGCCAGGGATCCAGGGGCAGCCACAGCTTCTCTGGGCACCCTGTGCCAGGAGGTCTCCACCTCCACAGGGGACAATTCCTTCCCAATATCCCATCCATCCCTGCCCTCTGGCAGTGGGAAGCCATTCCCTGTGTCCTGTCCCTCCATCCCTTGTCCCCAGTCCCTCTCCAGCTCTCCTGGAGCCCCTTTAGGCACTGGAAGGGGCTTTGAGGTCTCCCTGGAGCCTTCTCTTGTGCAGGTGAATCTCCCCAGCTGTCCCAGCCTGGCTCCAGAGGGGCTCCAGCCCTGGAGCATCTCCATGGCCTCCTCTGGACTCTCTTCAGCAGCTCCACTCCTGACGTTGTTTCCCAGAGCTGGAGGCTCCTCTGCAGGTGGGGTCTCACCTGAGCGGAATCAGGGGGGATGAACTCAGTTTTCCCCCACAAATCCATGGACTGAATTCCCACCCTCCTGCCCAGTCCCATCCCTTTGGCAGAACCTCTCTTTAGCCCCTTCTGGTGCCTTCCAGCTCAGTTTTCCCTCAGTTGTCTCTTTTCCCCCCAAGGTAATTCCATGCTCTTCCTCTGCCTCTGCAGCTCCAGCTGGGCTGTTCCTGCCTCCAAGGGTCCTGCATGTACCCAGGCTACTGGAAACAGAGAAAAAAACATCCCAGTTGAGGGATAAAAAGGACTTTGAGAGAGGAAAGCTTGGGGATCACGTGAAGAAAGAGGAATACAGATCCCTGGAGGATTTGTAGCCATTTCTAATGCACAAAGGTATCTCCAAAGCCACGATTCCCATCGGTGTGGCAGGAACACAGTGCCAGGCACTGGTATTTCCCCTCTCAACGTCCAAATCTGATACGTTGTGGCATCAGAGCTGAGTAAAATCCCTGGAAAATCAAACCTGGACACCTCAGCCTGAACTTGGCACCCTCAAACCATCTGAGCATCTATGCAAGCTCCACCAAAGAGATAATCTTGCATCCAGGGTTTCCCACACCCAGCTGTGTGTGTTCCAGCAGAGCCTTGATTCCACATTTCTGTCTTTTCAAACAGCAGGACATTAATGAAAATTCCCCCCAAAAGACACTTTTGGAAGGGTTTTTTCTTTCCTGGGAATGCAGGAGAGCGAAGCTGTGCTGGTCCTTACAGCTCCTGGGAAATCCATGCACTACTTAGCTGGAAAATGGGGATATCACATTGCAAAACAAGGGGGGGGAAATGTTTCTTAAGGCAAACAGGGCCTCGTTAAGGTTCCTGGAGGGGTCTGAGTTCAATCCCCCAGCACAGTCTGGGGGTGAGGCAGGAGGGCAGAGCAGAGCCTTGAAACAAAGCAGGAGGTGCTGGGTGAGGGATCTCGGATTTCCAGCCAGGCTTTCTTACAGCCAGGGCTCAGGGCTTTCCAGTAGAGCCCCAAAGCAGCCAAATTAATCAGGCTAATGAAGAACCCCAGGCTGCTGGAGGCTTCGGCTGTGCATAACCCCTTAATTAGGGCTAAATCCTTGATTCTGGTCATGCAGAGGTGCAGTTCCTCCATCTGGAACAGGATTAACCCCAGTACCAGTGTGGGAGAGAACAGAAGACAGCCCAGAGGATGGGGTGAGGGAGTTTTGGCTATGGCTGGGGTTCAGCTCAAGTCAGGCTGCACTGGGGACTGGGCTGGGTCTGATATTCAGCCCATCCAAGCAGAGCCAGAACAGGAAAAAGCTTTTGGCTACTGGGAGGAGATGCCCAGGGATGTTGGAATCACCAACATCTGCATTTGAGGACTGGAACTAAACTAGATGTCAACAGCAAAACAGGATTAATTGATCCTAAACCACAGAAAATCTGGATGAATTCTGAGCCTTTGTTGTATCAAAGTTCTTTCCCCTGGGTGAGAGGGTGCCTGTGTATCCCATGGAAATGCTGATTTTTGGAGGGCAGAGTTGGGGGTGGGAACTGCAAAAGGCATTTGGGAACCGAGGCAGGGAACTTGTCATGGTTCACTGTAAACCAAAGCCATTCCATCATGAAGTGTATTTGGCCACCAGGGCTGGTTTTTCTCCACCTGTGCCTGTGTCACTTTGAGCTGCAATTCTGTCCCCGAGGGAGGCTCAGATAAAATACTGCAGTGATCTGTCTGGGGAGGTGGTGGAGTCACCATCCCTGGATGTGTTTAAAAAGCCTGGATGTGGCACTCAGTGCCATGATCTGGTTGAGGTGTCAGGGCATGGGTTGGACTCGATGATCTTGAAGGTCTCTTCCAACCTGGACATTCTGTGAATTCTGTGAATTCTGTGAATTCAGTGGGGGTGGCTCAATAGGTAACTCTTTATTTAAATATATTCATTATATATAAATTATATATTCCTGTGACTGCATCTGTGTGTATTTGTGTCCTCATCACTGTGCAAAACACTCCCATTTTAATGGAGGAAAGCACACAAAAGAGTGAATTCTTTTCTCTAGAGGGAACTTGCTTTGACCCAAGAGAGGAGTTACCTGAACCCAGAACTCTTCCTGATGTTCCCTGTCTGATCCCAGAGTGGATTGGGATCTGCTGCATCAGCGAGCTCCTCCTCTCCCTCAGTGGAAGCTGAGGAGAGCTGCCCTTGGTTTAGACCAGGCTTATCTGCCAGCCTAACCATCCAAGGCTGCATTGCAGGAATTAGTTGGATTTCATAATTAGCCAGGAGGAAGTTTGCCCTGACCAGTGAACCTCAGCAGAGAGGGAATTCATTAAACATCTCTGCTTTGCCAAGCACAGGCTGATTTTGCAAGTCAAAGAAACTTTTTGTTTTTAATTGCATTTTCTTCAGCGGTTTTGCCAGGAAAAAGACCCATGCGTGTCCTTTCCAGCAGAGACAGGCACTTGGCCTTCCCAGATTTTGCTTCTTGACTCTAAACCCAAGACATTTACTGGTTCCCACGTGCCACAATGAAATCCAGAGGGAGGAATGGGGGAATTGGGGCTGATCCTGAGCATTGCTGCCCATGGGGGTTTGCACAGAAAGGCAGAACCCTTTGCTTGACAACAGAAATTGGGAATTTTTTGGCTCTCTTCTGGTGCTTCACATGGGATCCAGATTGCTTTCCAGGGAAGTCTTGGCACAGGGGATTTGGACCAGGGGCTGCAAGGCCTGAGATTCCATTTCCCAGCACAACTCAGCAGAGTCCAGTTCTGGGCACTGCTTCCTCACCTTCCCCAACCCAAGCAATTCCCCAGGAACTTCCCCATCCCAAACCTTCTCCCAGGAACCTCTTCATCCCAAACCTTCTCTCAACAGCTGCTTTATTGGATCATGGAATGGTTTGGGTTGGGAGGGACATTAAAGCCCATCCCATTCCACCCCCTGCCATGGGCAGGGACACCTTCCACTATCCCAGGTTGCTCCAAATCCCATCCAACCTGGCCTTGGACACTTCCATGGAGCTTCATTCCATGTCTCAGGTGCTGGGCCTGTGCCCTCTTCTCCTGCTTCTGCATCCTGGTTATTCCCAGCCAGCTCTGCCGAAATTTCCATAGCAGCTGAATAAAGCAAACCCCACCACCATCATCCTCACAGAGCTGAGGGGCTGCAGGCACTGACCCTGAAGTTCCAGCAGGAAATTCCTTTGGCTCCAGGGGTGACCTGTGTGCCAGGAGCTTCAGGGCGGCAGCCTCAGAGCTGCCTCCTCCTTCTCAGGCATTTTCTCCATCCAGGAAATCCAGTTCCTTGGAGAGGCAGATGGACCTGCTGGTCCAAAAGCAGCGACACCCTCTTGAGTGATGGCTTGGCCCTTCCTGGCACTGTGGGTTCACCAGATGGGTCTGGAGGGCTTTCAGGGCCAGCAGAATCCCCCCTTTTCCTCCTGGGTCCTCCACTCGCTGCTGCTTTGTTCTTCCAGTTCCAGCTCCAGGAATAAACCCAACCAGAGCCTGGGAAAAATGAAATGAAATTCATTCCTTCACTCCACTCTGCTGCATTTCTTCTCCAGATTAATTCTCTTGGGTGGCTCTAAAGCTGGTGCTGGCTTCCTCAGGATGGTTTTTCAACAGGGAGCAAGGTTACCTTGAAATTTCCAAACATCCCAGGCTCTCATGGACATGCTGGGGTAGACAAGGCAAAAAGTGAGGGGATCTGAAGGTTGGCCTCAGGACTGCCATTAAATCTTGTCCCTGGGGGCTGATCTCAGTGCAGGAGATGTTTTCCAGCCCCTCCATCCCTTCTGGGGAGCACCATGAGGGATAAACAAGGCACTGCTGGGCAGGAGGTGAGGTCAGGTCACCCTGCAGGGCCTTCAGGGATGTGTTTCCCTGGGCAGCTCTGGCTGGAGTTGAGCCAGAGTCAACAAGAGGAGCCCACCCCACCCTCAGTGTGGATTTCCCCAGGCACAGGAGACTTTGGAGCACACCCAGGGATTCTGGGAGCTTGAGGTCACACCAGGGAACCTCAATATCCAGGGACCAAAGCAAGCCAAAGGGAAAAAAGGTGTCTCCTTTGGGTGAGGAGCCTCATCTTTGGCGTCATCACTCCTTTAGCCAGATGTTGAGAGTCCTCCTGTAAACACCTCAAAATCCCATTTTTTCTCCATTCCTGGAGAAAAATCCAGCTGAATATTCCTGTTTTGTTGTGTTTTCACACAGGAAGGAGAAATGTGGGAGCTGCAGACAGGCCCTGGCTGGGAGCACTGGGACTGGATTTCTCACAGCAGAAGACAACCCCAAACTTCTCAGCTGAGCCCAGAGGGGAGAAACCCAACTTCTTATGTGTCCTTAACTCTCTTCCCTTTTGCTTTTATTCCTTGGAAAAACAAGAGATTCATCAGTGCCCAGGGCAAGCCTGAAGCCCTCCAGGCTCCCTCCTGGAGCAGTGAGAGCTCAGGCCTGTCCCAAGCAGCCCCAAATGGGATTTATTTCCTCATGGATTTCTAATTCCAGCTGTTCTCCATGCAGACTGAAGAGCCAGCGTGCCTCTGCAGGCCTTCATCCCATTACCTGCAATTCCCAAGCCTTGTTTTCCAGATGGAGAAACTGAGGCACCGAGCTTGAGCTATTCCAGGTCAATACAGAGGTCTGGCCTCTGATAGGGCTGGTTGGGATTTCCTGATGAGGATTTGCATTAATTTAGGAATTTAATGTTTGGGTTGGATGGCAAGTGGTCCCATTCCCTCATCCCAGCTGTCCTGGGAGAGCCAGCACAGGCATTCCACAGACTGCACAATCCTGGAGCTTTGGGGATGCTCTCCTGGGAGAAAACAGCTCCCACCTGCTCAAGGGAATGCTGGAAAGGCTTCATTTTCAATGCAGAAAACAAATAAAACCATGAAATTATGTCCTGGAAAATATCCATGCTGACCCATCTTGCTCTGACACAAGGGTGAGATGGAACACCTGCCTTGGAATATCTGATTTGAAATACCTGCCTTGGAACACCTGCCTTGGAATATCTGCTTTGAAACACCTGCCTAGAAACGCCTGCCTTGGAACACCTGCCTTGGAATATCTGCTTTGAAACACCTGCCTTGGAACACCTGCCTTGGAATATCTGCTTTGAAATACCTGCCTTGGAACACCTGCCTTGGAATACCTGTCTTGGAATATCTGCTTTGAAACACCTGCCTTGGAATATCTGCCTTGAAATATCTGCCTTAGAACACCTGCCTTGGAATACCTGTCTTGGAACACCTGCCATAGGAACACCTGCCTTGAAATACCTGTCTTGGAATATCTGCCTTGGAATATCTGCTTTGAAATACCTGCCTTGGAATATCTACCTTTATTTGATGGGATTGAAATGAGTCTGCTTAGACAGGGATGCACAAACATGACATGGGAATGAGGAAAACTTTTGGATTATTCAATTGCCTGCACTTCAGGAATTGTCCAAGGGGGACCCCAGAAAATCCCCTATGCCCCAGGGCAATGAAAAAGAGCTGGAATCCATTACAAATCTCCAAATAAACAAGCAAAAACTTGGCCAAATCAATGCCCAGCATAAAAAAAATGATGATATGAAATCATTTGCCGAGTGTGGCTGTGTTGTACCAGATGCCAGAGGTGGTGTTTGGCTTTAAGGGTTTTCCCATGGGAACTTGGATGGATGTTATATTCCCTTTGGAGTGTAACTGGGATGGCTTTGTTTCACTTACTGAGGTGCTGGTGTCAAAAGCTTTTAGGATCTTGGAGCAGCTCATCCTGCTGGATTCAGCTCATTCCCAAACCCCACACATTAAAACCCCACAACCCAATTTTCATTTTCAGAGTGGCAGGAGATGCAAAAAAGAGGAGGAAAACAATGGTTTGGCTCCTGAGGCTCGCTCCTGGCATCTCTAAGGAGAGAGAGTTGGGTTGGAGGAGAGGGATTTGGGATGAGGTTCTCCATCTGAAGGGCTGCACTGCCATCTCCAGGTCTGCCTGTACAGCCCCGGCTGCAGCTCCAACCCCGTCCCCATCACTGTGGAATTATCCCTGTTCTGGCTGGATTTTAATTCTAGGAGAAGCAATCAAATATTTATGTTGAACAATATTTTTACAGTAATTTCATTAAAATTCACACTCACCTTCTTTTCCTTCTAAGGATTTATCACTGGGAAAATCTCCAGCCTGGGCATTTTGCTCCAGCAGAGATGTGGGTGCTGACAGTGATGGTGGATGCAGGGGTGCTCCATCAGGCTGCTCTCAGCCCTCTCTGCATCCCCCAAATCTTAGGGAAAAGCAATGATTTCTGGGGAATTTTTTATTTTATTTTATTTTCCTTTTTTTTTATTTCTGGCAGAGAGTCCTGGGGGTGGTTGGGTGTTCCTTCCGTGGTGCCACTACCTTCAAATCCAGGTGTCCCCGATGTCACCTTCCCTGGTCTGCTCCAGACGGACACCTCTGCTCCAAAAGGGTCTGGACGTGGCCCCAAAAGCTTTGGATCATCCAGGCACCACCAGGGCTGCAGCATCCCGAGACTGCAGCATCCCGAGATACCCATGAGATGGCACTGGAGCCGCAGCCTTGGTGATGGGGAAAATCCACGTGAGGGATTAGGTCCCAGAAATTTCCTACACTCAAATATCTGACACAGGGCTGGGGTTTCTCTTCTTCCTGGGAACCCAAGTGAGGCGTGGAGCAGCTCCTGAAGGCAAAGTATGTTGGAAATCCGAGGAACAGAGGTGTGGGGAATGCAGTAGGTTAGAGGTTCGTGGGAGTTCTTTGCATACTTGGTGTATTTCTGACTCTGGCCATGGAGGCAATGCAGGAACTGCCAGGCTGAGCCAGAAAACCCCAAACTTCCCCAAAAAAGGGCCTGAGTGCACAGGGCCGAGGCTGGTGGGGGGGTTGGGCTGGACTCAAGTGCAAATTGATGCCCATATTAGTGCCTCTCATCCCATTTCAGGGCCTCTCTCTTCCCAGCAAGTGTCCCAAGCATTTATTCCTGCCTGGTTCCCCTCCTCAACCTCCTGCAGGGCTTTCCCTGCTGTGGACACCTCTGGCATCCCATGGATGCCCCAAAATGATGCCCAGCCCTGCTGGCACCTTGGAGTGTCCTGAGCTTTTCAACTTGGCCACTGGGGCAGGATCTGAGATGCGCCATGACCCTACAGGTTGTGGTGTGAGCATCCCATCCCTTTGGGCTTTGGGCTTCACCTGAAATATTCAGGCCCTGCTCTGAGGCAAATCCTTGGAGACGGAGAGGTTGGATCATCCCACCTGATGTCAGGTGAGCACAGGTTTTGGAGAGGTGGGCAGGCCAGCACGGACACCTGGGAATGGCTCTTTGTAGAGTCAGGACTTGCAGATTCTTAAAAATACCCCATAAACCTTCCCCAAAGTTCCTTAGATGCCCTCCTGTCCTTCCAAAGGGGCCGGGGCCAAAGCTGTGGAGGGGTGGCACGGATGTCCCACTGTCACAGCATGGTGCCTTTGGCTCTGCTCCACAGGTGCATCAAACCCCAGAACTGAGCTGTCCCACCCCATAACAGGGACACCTTCCACTTCCCCAGGTGGCTCCAAGCCCCATCCAACCTGGACGCTTCCAGGGACGGGGCCGCCCCAGCTCCTCTGGATAACTGGTGCCAGAGCCTCCCCACTCTACATTCATGGGGTTATTTCCCTCCAAATATATCACAGGGACTTTTGGGAAGAGATTTGGCACCTGGGGTGTTAAATTTACCAAGCCCTGAGTCCCAGCCCAGCTCACATTTCCATGTTCCATCAGCTCCCCATCTCTAATCCAAAGGTTGTTGCTCATGGATCCTGGGAATCTGGCTGTTGGGCTCAAGGAGAGGCTCTCCCAGGTGTTCAGGAGCACCTGGCACACAGGAAAAACCTCCCCCAAAGCCAGGGATCCCTGTATCCTCACACTCCCTGCTCTGCATTCCTGCAGACACTCGGATCCTGGAGCAATAATGGGATTAACAGGCATTTTCCCACTGGAACTAAAAAAAATAATGGGAAAAAAAGCTCCAATGTTGGCACCAAAATGCACACATGGATATCAAATTCCCTGGAAAACCCCAGGGGGGAATCGCCCCAGCAGGAACCCCCCCAGGGATACTGCCTGTGTGGAGCTCTGCTCTGAACCCAGCAGCTCCAAGGTTTCCCACTCACTGCTGAATTCCCGAGGCAAAACAAATGGAATTCTGTCCAGGCCCCTCCTCGGTGCCCTGTCTGCACCTCAGTGCAAGGAACCTGGAATAAAGACATGAAATGCAAACTACACGAGGGATTTTTTTCTACCCCAAATCCTCCTTTTATCCCCGTGTTTGAATCCTGGAATTTCTCTGGGCTGCCTGTTCCATCTGGGGCACAAATACATGAAATAAATATAAAGAATAAATGTATAGAATAAATATATGTAATAAATATATAGAATAAATGCATCTAATAAATACAAGTAATAAATACATAGCACATATAATAAATATGTATAATAGATATAATACAGATAATAAATGCATATAATACATATAAATACATATAATAAATATATATGTCATATAATAAATATATATACTAAATGCATAATAATATACAATAAGTGCATATAATACATATAACAATGCATGTAATAAATATATAGCAACACATAATACACACATAATAAATACACAATGATAAATCCAATAAATGCATATAACATATGTAATAAATACACATAATACATAAAAAATGCCTATAATAAATACATAATGATATATAATAAAGGCATATAATGAATTAATACAATAAATATAAAACATATAAAAATATAATGCATACAATAAATGCACCTAATAAATACAAAATAATACATTTAATAAATATATCAAGGAGATATTTGGGGCATAAATACATCACAGTTTTCACTATATATACACTAATTATATATTTTTATAAATATATATTTTAGATAAATCCAGGCTGTTCCACAAACGGAAACTCATCAAGCTCTATCTTGCAGATAATGATTTCTATTCTTATTTTTCTTTATCAAGCTCAGGGAAAACAATTAAAACTTCTCCCAAATAATAATGATTAAAAAAAACCAACCAAACAACAAACCCTGCAAGAAATCCGAGCCCACATTTAATCTGCAGTCTTCAAAAGTTTCTTGGAAAGCTTAATTAAATGGGAATTCATCTGTGCATTGGCTCTGCCTTGTAAAGCCTGATAATGCTGGAGTCTTAATTAAAAAAACGAATGCAGCTTTTGGTTTTTATTCTGCCACTTCAAGGGGAAAAAGCACCAGGCAGGGCTGTCAATAGAGCTGAGAGACACCTCAGCCCCACATTGCTTTTGTTGTGCTTAATCTCCCAGTGTCACTTCCAGGGATCACATTAGAATTATTCCCGATTTATTTATTCCATGGCTCTATATGGGGAGAGGGAGCAGGGCCAGAGGAGTTTTAGTGCCTGGAAAGGTTTCATCCCAAAAGTTTAATCCCAAAGCTGCCACCTCGGGCTCAGCATCTCCCGTGGTGAAGGATATTGGATCCTGCAGCTCCTGCCTCCATTTGGAGTTTCCCAATAACCTTCAAAAACCACTCCAGGACAGGGATGGGCTCCTTCCCCTTCAAATCAGGGTTATTTCTATGGAAAATTGGAGATTAGTGTTCTCCTGACCCACTGGAGATGTTCCTGTTGGGTTAAGAGAGGTTTTTCCCTCTCCTCCCCACCAGCAGCATTTCCCAGCACTTATCCCCAAATTTCACCAGTGTTGATGGAACCTGGAAACCACCCCAGGACTTTCTGCCTGGTTCTCTCCAAACCCTCCAGCTTAGCCCTTTTCCCAACCCGTTCTGGGGACAACCTGCCAGAAACTGGGAATAAAAACCCACCCCAGAGCATCTCCTGGGAAAGAAGTCCTGTTCTGCTGCCCAAAAATGCCGGAAAAAGGCTGCTCCTCCTGAAGACCCTACTTTGTTCCAGCCCCCGAGGAAGTTCTGGGGAGTCTTAAGTGGATTTGGTGGGTTTAGATAACATCAAGATAACAACATCAGGGCTCCGGAGACTTTCAATCTTCCAGGGAAGAAAAATGTTGACAGGGAGAAAATCAACCTTCTCCTGGAGATATTTTCCCACCTCAGTATCTGCTGGGGTGCTGCATTGCTGCATTGCTGCTGGGAGATGGGCTTTTTCTGGGAAAAGCCTCATCCAGATATTTTTCTTCCACCTTAGTGCCGCATTCCAATGGGGAATATGGAAAAGCTTGCTGACTTTGCTGCTGGATTCGGTCTCCTTCCAGCTCCAGACAGTGATATAAGGATCTCTTTAATGCTAATTAATGCAACGACACAAGGAATTAATTCTGTATTAGGCAAAGCTGTTAATTATCCCCAAATAAAACAAAGGGAAAAAGGGAATCAATGTGCGGAGAAATGACAGCAGATCCTTGGCTTCCCTCTCCACATCCTTCCCAACACCCTCTTCAGGAAAAAGCAGCCTCAGGAACAGCTTCTGGGCAGCCCTGAGGGCTCCAGGTTTACTTTGGAAAGACAAGGAATTCCTCCCTGCCCTTGCAGGGAGCTTCAGGTCCTTGGCCAAGGATGAATGGCATCATCCTTCTTTTATCCACAGGGAAAACGGAGCAGGGATTTTTTCTCCCAAGGAGGAGGTGAGATGCAGGCTTGGATCTACAACCAACAATGACAAGTGCAACCACAAAGCCATGACAGGCAATTCAGGGCTTGAAATTCCCACTGCTTTGAGGCTCCCATTACTCCAAGGTTCCCATTGCTCTGAAATTCCCATTGCTTTGGAATTCCTTGCTCTGTGCTGTGGAATTCCCATTGCTCTGTGGTTCCCATTGCTTTGAGATTCTCATGGCTTTAAGATTCTTATTGCTCTGTGGTTCCCATTCCTCTGAGATTTCTATTGCTCTGGAATTCCCATTGCTCTGGAACTCCCATTCCTCTGAGATTCCCATTGCTTCGAGATTCCCACTGCTCTGAGATTCCCAATGCTGTGAGATTCCCATTTCTTTGATGTTACCATTGCATTGAAATTCCGATTCCTCTGAAGTTCCCATTCCTTTAAGATTCCCATTGCTTCAGAATTCCCATTCCTTTGAGATTCCCATTGCTCATTCAAGAGGGTTACAAAAGCAGTCTCCCTTCCCTATGCCTCAGTTTCTCATGGGATGCAGTTCTATCACATTCCTGGGACACCTCTTCAGCTTCCCAAAATATTGATTAAAATAGCACCAAAGGAATGATTGTGTCTGGAATGTTCCTGACTGGAGCTTGGTCCACAGAACACAGAATTTGCTTTAGAAAGAAGAAGCAATTCCTGCTTTTTTAACCTCTGTTCCCCCTTCATCCTCTGATATTGATTAAGGAATAATGAGACAATGGAGATTTAAAGGTGGATTTTCCTCTTTTTTTTTTTGTCTAAACTGAACAGGGATAAAAGATAGCAATTTTTCCAGGTGTTTGGGATTTGGTGGCTGCTGGGATCTGTGGATGTGCATGGCCTCGTGGGTTATCCAACCACGTTATCCCAAAATTTGGCACAGGGTGGGGATATCAGTAACGAAGCCCTTGGTGCTCCACCCAGGGTTTCTCTCCAATGGGGCATTTTACACTTCACAGCTCTCCCTCTTCATGGATTCAGCCAGGCTTTATTCACCTGTCTCCTGCCTGGGGAAAAGAGCCTGGAGCCAAAATCCAGGAACCCTGGAATGGGAGAGGAGAGGAGAGGAGAGGAGAGG
>VZTR01016905.1:0-24833 GCA_013400775.1 Chaetops frenatus | reverse complement strand
GGAGAGGAGAGGAGTGGAGAGGAGAGGAGAGGAGCGGAGAGGAGAGGAGCGGAGCGGAGAGGAGAGGAGAGGAGCGGAGAGGAGAGGAGAGGAGCGGAGAGGAGCAGACTGCTTGTGGCCACTCTGAAACATTTAGGCTTGCAAATAACAGCAAAAATCTGTGGCTCCCCCTAGGACATTTTTCCTGCTTTGTCTAATGCCAAAGGGTGGGCAAGGATGTTCTGCACCTTCAGTTGGGGTGGGTTTTAAGCAAAACTGGGTTGTAACCCTACCTGGATCTACCTGGAAGGTGCAGAGCAGCTCTGGGCTCATTCTGCTGCCCTGCAGCCCAAATTAATGTGTCCAGAAGGAGATTTTAGGGTTTCAGTGATGGACCAGAAAGACATGGATGCCACTTCCATCCCCATCCAGGATCCCAGCAGGAGATAGGGAGCACCACCAGCCAAAAGCAGTGAGAGCAGTGGGAATGGACTGGTTAATGTTGTCCTTAACCCCTCCATCCCACCCAAAAACCAGTAAAAACATGGATGCAACCAGCTTGCTGTTGCAGGAGGTCAGCTCAACTCCTAAACTTCTCTAGGCTGCTTTTCCCTCCTCTCCCCTTTTTCCAGCGTGTCTCTCCAGAGATTAGAGCCCTTTAATAGTGTCCTTCCCTGTCTATTTGCTGCAGGAACAGGATGAGCCTCACTCTCCCTCTTCCCCTTTCAATGCCATTAAGAACATCCCTTGCTGGATTTTCTCCCACAAAAGGGGCTTTGTAAAAAGCATCTCATGGCTTATTTCTCTTAACTTGTTTTTGCTTCCCCTCTGTCTGTGAGGGCAGCTGGGGAATGAAATCCTGCTCTGCTTCCAGGGAGGAAAATCTGGGGGGTTTGGGTACTTTGAGCCAAATTTGGTGGCTCTGAGGTCAGGGGGATTTGGGGGTGGGGCAGGAAGGGGCTCTGGGCTCTCAGTTTGGATAAGCAGCTTTGGGGAGCCTTAGAGCAGGGGAGATGAACCAGGCCCAAGCTCCTGGGCTTGGAATTAGAGAGGGGATAGCAAGGGATGGAGGCAATGGGGGTATAATGCTCCTAATTCTGGCTAGGTGGGGATAAGGGCATTAATAACACTCCTTTTGGTCAAAATATGGTGTGAAATTATGGATAATCCAAGGAGCTGGGCAGGACAAGCATCCCCCTCTTGTCCTTACAGCACTTCAACCCCTCTTAAAACCAAGCAGTCTTAAAAGGGTTAAAGAGCACCATTGCCAAATTGGCATTAAACTGTGCTAATGTGGGCTGAGTGACTGTTCAGAGGAACAGAGAGGGGAAAAACGAAGTGCCATGTATTTATAAATAATAAAGGCTAATTTATTAATAATCTGGAATTGAACAAAGACTCTATGAAGCTCAATTAATTATTATGTGTAAAGTGCTTCAGAGATTACTGGATAAAATCTGCTACAGAAGTGAAAGGTGTTGCAAGGGAAAGGGATCAACACCCTGCAGGAAAAACCCCTGGCAGAGCATGCCAGGGGCCTGGAGGGATGTGCTGCCAGCCCAGGGGGTGCTCAGATCCCCAGGGACAGAGGGTTTGGATGCAGGGCTGGAGTTGATTCTTCCCAGCATCTCATGCATGGGGACGGTTATGTCACCCCTCGGGCAAAGGCAGCTGCTGGGGAGGGATGAGCCCTGTGGCACGGGAATGCTGTGGGATCCAGCTCCTGATCCTGCTGGGAACAGCCAGCAGGATGGGGCCTGGGTTCATGCTTCAGCACCAGAGAAAATTAACCATTTTTTAAGTGAAATTAATCATTTTTTAAATGAAATTAGGCAGAACTGGAAAATGAGCAGTTCCCAGCCTCCTGCTCCCCATTTCTGCTCCTAAAAAGAAGAAGAGGGAGAGAAAACCCCCTTGGATGTACAAAGCCTACAGAGGAACGGAACAAATAATTCCCACCTTTTTCTCCCAACAGCACACTCAGCACTGGTCTCTGTCTGGAGCTGATTTTTGGAGAAAACCATTTCTGACAGCCCAAAAATAATGCCCTGCTCCAATTAGTTCCCTCTTACAGCTCTAATTTGATTCCTACCCAGAAGAAAACACAAGCCCAGACAATTAGCAAGACCTTAAATCCATTTCACCCAGCCTTGAGTGAGTCCATCTCGTGAAACACCCCTCACAAAGAACCTCATGGATGAGACTGAGCTGACCTTCCCCTCCCATGGGAGCTTGTGGGGTCCTTCATCACCCACCAGAAGTTTCTGGATGTGCCATCCTGGGATGGAGAGGGGCTGCCAAGGTGGTCCAGGATCACATCACCTCCCTGTGCCTCTAACCCTTACAACTGCAGTTTGCAGTCAGGTTTGAAAATGTGCCTCGAGTTTTGTTTAAGTTTGTGCACTTTAAGCCTGGCCCAGTTTTTGGCTGGGACAAGGTTCATTAGCCCCTGCCTGAAAGTTTGTGGGAAAATGGAGTGAGGGAGTTAAAAACTGCAGAATTATTCCAGAGNGGGGGGGTGGGGGGGACTGAATGTGGTTTCTGTTCATAACAGGGTCAGCCCTGAGCTGTCCATTCCTTCCCAAAAAATCCCAAAGATTCCACCCTCTGGCTCTGCACTGATTCTCCATCATCCCTGTGCTCTACAGAACCCTTATTTTGCACCTTCTTATTTGTGTTTTTATTAAAACTTTGAAGCATTGCCCATTCCCCTCTCCCCAGCAGCCTATTCCGGGAATATCCTCCGGAGAAATGAACAGAGCCATTGTTGGACAGAGCACAAACAACAGTTGTTATCTGTGCTATGACTTTGAAATTATCTAGAGCTTAGCAGGGAAGGCTTGGTGGAGCTGGGAGGAGCAGAAAGGTCTCTGCTCCCTGGGAGAAGCTTTGATTTGTGTCAGGAAAGGTTTCTCCAAGCTCCAAGGAGCAGGAGAGAGGTGGTGCTCTGAAACCTCTCAAAACTCAGGTCCTTTGCCTACAGAGGCTCCCAGTTCATAATCATTGACCAAAACCTTTGAGTTTTACACTAAAAAACCCCACTGGAAGCTGCATCAGGCAGTGAAGGGTGGGTTGGCCATCACATCTCTGATTCCTGCTGGTTGTGTGCTTTTGCTGTTTGCTGGAGAAGAAGCTGTGGGTAGGATCTGGCTTCTCCCTAACCTTGATTTCTGCAGGAAAGTAAGTCTGGACTTTACAATAATCAGAGTTTGAAATGCAGGAAGATCTGTGGGAGTTAATGAAGGCCTTGCAATCAACTGCTGGCAGAAATCCCATTATGGCATGGGGATGGTGACAAACGACACCCAAAAGTGTTGAAAGGAGGAAAACAAACACGGTGACCCCTTATCCCCACATTCCTGGGAGGAAAGCCCAATTTGGCAAAGACATCACCTTTGAAAAAGAGGGGTTTGCAAGTGATTTAATGCCAGCATCCATTTGAATGTGAAATATCCAGGTTGGAATTTGTCTGTTGTTTAAACTCCTGGATTTTCTCCATTTCCCCCACATGCACCAATGGCTCTGTGACTTCTCTTTCAAGCCTGAACCATCCTGGAGCACTGAGAAACATCTTGGTCTTCGGCTCCTTTGATTTTTTCCCCTTTTAAATGCTTTTTTAAGTGCCACTGTGTTCTTTTGGGGTCAGATTAACCACGCAATAAATTTGCATAATGTGGATCCATAATGTTTAATCAAAGCCTCTCTGGAAAGCTGTTATTGTCCAGGAGCTCCCATAAATCCTCACGATCACCTCCATGTTAAAGACTAAAGCTGCCCAGGGTATACTGGGCACTAATCACCTGCAACATTGAGTTGAAAGGAAATTGTTCTTTTCCTTTCCCTTCCCATTCCATGTGAAATCCTAAAGCTCTTTGAGTCCCATGTGGAGGCATTTTTAGCAGTGGGTGGGAGCAGGTCACCCCCATCTTTCTAAACATTTTTGGGGGTGTCATGATTCAGTTTGGACTTCCCCAAATTTCTTCTCCAGCGTCCCAAGGTTGGGTTATTCATCCCCAGTAGGATGAGCAAGCAGAGGAGCACCACTCCAGTGTGCCAGGAAGAGATGGAGAGCCATGTGTCAAAATCGTTTGCACTTGGAAAATTATAAGACTCAATTAAGTCCTGAGTTTCTTTTTTTTTTCAAGCTTTTAATTTCCTTTAAATGAGTCAGGCAATAGGGTGTGACAGAAAGGCTGGAGAGTCAGGGTGAGCCTGGAGAGCTGATCCAAATCCTTCCTGAAGGGCCATGGCCAGGAAAATCCCTCCCTGGGGCTTGCAGGATTGGGGAAATACAGGGATTCCCTTTTAGAGAAATACAGGGATGAGCAGAGGGGGGAATTGCCCCACTGATTCCATCTGTGTGACCTCCTTGTCCTGGCAGTCCTGGTGGCCATGGAGGGGCTTTCCCAACTGGAATACTCTTGTCCATTGTCACCACTGTTTATCTGCAAATGCTGTTATCAGTCATGGGGATTGTCCACCAGCTCCACCCTGGGGTCTCCCTGGAGATGCCCTGGTGAACAACCTCAGGCTGGAATAAAATCCAGAGTGTCCCTGGGCTGCCAACACGGCGGGGGAAGGACTCCAAGTGACAGAGAGGAAAGCAGATTAAATTGGGAAATTGTCTTTGGATGCCTCCAGGAGTGGAATGGGAGTGAAATGGAGACGAAAGACACAGGTGGCTCTGGAAAAGAAGACTGTTCCTGCCTTTCAAAGATTCAAATAAAAAGAGTTCAAGAAAGCCCAACCCATGGGATTTCCTAATTCCTGTAGGATACCCAGGGATGGGATGAGCTGAGCTTGTCCTTGTGAGTGCATTCACCATTCCAAGAGGGCTACAAATAATGGCAGCTTCCGGGAGGTGACATCTCCAAGCCTCTTAGGAGCCTAATTCTATAACAACACTAATTCAACATAAAGCCCTCATGAATAGGGATCGGACTAATGCCGGGTTTGGATGTTAGGCAGCTTAGTCTTGCCCATCTTCATTTAACTGAGTGCCTGATTCTGAAAGGCAGCACAGTTCCAGTTTATTTCAGGAATTTCCATGGAAAAAAAAAAAACCCTTTTTAGGGTTTTCCCTCTGCTAGGGTTAATTGCCCAGTTTAAACCAGCCTAAGTTTTTATTTTGTTTGGTTTTAGGCTCAAGCCCAGATTGATCATTCAATAAAATGTGGAGAAGAAAATATTTCTTGTTGCCCCCAGCTCTAATCCAAGAAGGATTTGAGCTGGAAGAGCAGTAGATCAACAGCAAATTCAGGGGGTTTGGGGCTGCTCCTGTTCCAGAGATCAAATAGAGTCATTTGGGATCATGACTTGGCAAAACCAGCTCTCTGCCCTTTTGTTTTAGGGGATAGGAATGCTCCCATCCTTCACCTCTGGTGCCAACAAGGCTTGGAAGAAACCCTGGAGCACAAGAACATCTTCCTATACCAGGAGTTCATCAGACATCAGCACCCCTTTGGGACAGGCCCAGACCTCACTGACCAAGCTCTGCTCTCCACAGGAGCACATTTCCATTCCCCATTCCCAGCAAATGGGGAGGTGGATCCCTCTGCTTGGGAACCTTCAGCTGAAGAGCCACCACCAGGCAGGGAAGGGTCAAAAGACCTCAAAAATGGAATTAAATAACAAATTTAATCTAGGCGTGTCATCCCTCATTATTCCCGCCAGTATTTATGTTGATTTGGAAAAAAAAAAAAAATCCAGATCAATTCTATAGGATGAGGATGACAACCCTCAAAATATTCCTGTGCCTGTTTTGCTTTCACTTTTTAGGGATGGGCAACATGTTCTCTATCACTGCTCTCCCGTCAAAGGCACATCTGGACTGAGCATTCCTCAGGCTGCTGCAGCAGCACAAACCTGGCAGAGCAAAGGAAAGAATGAAAAGCTCCTCCCCCACATTGGAACCACCTTTCCTGCCTCATCCCAGTCCAAAGGGTTTGTTTGGTTTGGCCCCTTCTCTTTCTTTCTCTTTTCAAATTTCTGGGCTTGAATTCCCTTTGTATCTGTGGGGTCTCAATCCCTGCCTTTGGAAGCCACAAGTGCAACACTCAGGGATATTCACACTTTTTTTTCTCTTCCTTAGCAAGGGTTTACAACCTTCCAGCCCAGGTGGGGAGTAATTCCAGCCAACCTGAGGTTGGGATGAACATCCATCATGGATCTTCATGCAAGATGCTGCCCATCCCACCTGGGGAATCTTCAAAGATTCCCCCATGTTGGGGTTTGGCTGTTCTTTCCTTTTGTTTCTTTTCACCTTTGGAATTTTTGCCCCTAAGTTGCTAAGGAACCTTAATGGCTGAATACTTAAGAGGAACAAAAGAAGTGACTGTGCCCCGGGGCGAAGGGCATCTGTTTACCTGGGTACTAAAGAAGAACAAAAGAAGTGGCTGAGCTCAGGGGAGAAGAGATTGTTCGAAGTTTCTGAGAGCTTTCTCCCAGGGAGATGGGGGATACCTGGAGAGATTGGGCTGGGAAAGGGGCGGGGCTGGGGCAGCTGGGAACACCCTCGCTCAGGGTTTTCCGGGAAGAAAGAGGGGAGTGGCTGCTGCTTTTGCTGCCTTTGCTCCTTGTGATGCCTTTGCTGCTTTTGCGAAGAGGAGTCGGTGGCTGTTGTGAGACCCCCGCCGAGAGCTGCTTCTCCTACCGTAGGGTGAGCTTCTACCCTGAACTGCGACCTGTTACCATTTACCCGAGTGCTTGAGATCCTGAGCCTGCCCCTCCCTGCTCTGTGGGGATTGGGCTGCTGCTGCCCCACCCCCGCAGCTCCTTCAGCACTGCTCTGGGTTTCACTGTGCTGCAGCCACCCCTGTACCCCCCTGCTTGCTGAGACACCCTGCCGTGCCAGCCCGCCGCTTTCCCGAGAGTCCTGCTGGGGCACCGGGATCAACTGCCCAGNGATCAACTGCCCAGGGGGTTTGTGAAAGTAGAGCTTTCTCTCCCATCCTTCCCCGCCCCGGCTGAGCCGCCATCGCCACGTACACCCCGAGCTGGGGCCACAGGGGAATCATCGCACCTGCCCTGCTTACAGAGCACCGCCAGCGCCCCCTGCAGCCGCAGGGGAACCATCGCACCTGCCCTGCCCACCGAGCTCCACCAGCGGCCCCTGCCGGCTGTGACCGGAACGGCACCAAAGGTGCCTGCAAGCCAGCAGGCTCTCACTGGGTTCCTGCTTCTGGTTGTTGTTAAAGCCATAGTAGTTATTGTTTGTTTGCTTTATTGTAAATACTAGTAAAGAACTGTTATTCCTATTCCCATATCTTTGCCTGTGAGCCCCTTAATTTTAGAATTACAATAATTTGGAAGGAAAAGGTTTACATTTTCCAGTCCAAGGGAGGTTCCTGCCTTCCTTAGCAAATACCTGTCCTTCAAACCAGGACACCCCACCAAAGAGCTGCCAATTCTCATCTTTGGTTTTTCTCCTTTTCTCCTCAAAATTGGGGTGATATTGAAAATTTGGTTTCTTTTCTCCTGCAATAAACTTCAAGAAGTTCTCCTTAAGCATAGAATTCCAGAAGGATATAGAATCCCAGAAGGATTTGGGTTGGAAGGGACCTTAAAGCCCATCCAGTCCCACCCTGCCATGGGAAGTGACAACTTCCACTATCCCAGGGTGCTCCAAGCCCCATCCTACCTGGCCTTGGACACTTCCAGGGTTCCAGGGGCAGCCACAGCTTCTCTGGGCACCCTGTGCCAGGGCCTGCCCACCCTTTCATGGAGGAACTTCTTCCCCATATCCCATCCATCCCTGCCCTCTGGCAGTGGAAAGCCATTCCCTGTGTCCCGTCCCTCCATCCCTTGTCCCAAGTTCCTCTCTACCTCTCCTGGACCCTCTTTAGGCACTGGAAGGAGCCCTAATGTCTCCCTGGAACATTCCTTCTCCAGGTGAGCATCCCCAGCTCTCCCACCCTGGCCCCATGGGATCATTTCTACCCCAAAGTCAGTCCAACTTCCCAGTCCCTGCATGAAGACCAGGATGGCCCAACACTTTGGATCAGATTCCGGTGCCACTGGTGCTGTGGGCAGCAGCTGGAGGCATTTCAAGGTGGCCTCAAAGTAGGCAGGAGCATATTTTAGCAGAGTTTTCAAGCGACCTCAGATGTTGCCTTAATTACAGAAGCAGGGAAATAATTCCGAGTCGGGAGGCAGGAGCAGGAGAAGATGAGCAAGCAGTGATAAGGCTCTACCTCAAACACAGATAACTGCAAAGATTATCCCGCAGCCCAGCCAGGTCTCAGCGCTGCACTGAAGTCAAATAGATGGCTTAATGCTGGCCCTGAATTTAAAAAAATGGTATTTAAGGATTTAAATCTTGAAAGGCCTCGTTTCCCAGCCGACCTCCTAATGGAATTGCTGTTAGTTTGGGGAGCGGATCCTGCACACAGCACAGCACATCCATCACTGGAGCATTAATGTAAAGCTCTGTAATGCATCCAGAGCCTTTGGATAATGGGCCTGCCATGGAATGGTCAGGAGTGGGGCCAATCTCTTCCTATAGACAGAAGCTTTGTAGAAGATGGAAAGCCAAGGTCCTCCCTGCTACCCTCTGGATCCTCGGGGCTTTTCTGCTTGTGCCTTTCCTGCCAGGATTGCTGCTCAAGATCCCAAATCCATCTCTCTGGAAGGCACTGTGTTTCCTTTTCTTTAAAACAACATTTTTGGGTAGTTTTTGGTGGCTCTTCTCCTTGAGGTTTGAGATGTGCCTTCCCTCCTCCCATGTGGCTGGCAGAGCTGGATCTGGAGACCCATCTTTTACCCAGCCAGCAGTTTGGGACTGCTCCATAATGATGATTAAACACTTACAAAGTTTTAGTGATGTCTTGGAATTTCCTCCAGGGCACATTAGGAAGAGAGGACCTGCAGAGCTCAGCTTTGATGTGGGAACAGTTACCTGGGGAGGCTGTTGGCTCCATCCAAGAATTTGGACAAGCAGCTGTCAGGAATAGTTTAGGTGGATTTGATGACTTGGATTTTCCAGGTGAGAGTCAAGAGGGTTTGGGGCACCAGGGAACCCCTGGAAAACCTAATCCTGTGAAAGAAAAATGCCTCTTTTTTTCTAGATTGGCTTTAAAAATGAACAGTTCCCGGAAGCCTGATTTGCAAATGCATCCAAAATTCACCATCTGACCATCCACTGTGCCTGTGGCCTCCATCTGATTAGGAGGCAAGGATTCAATTCAAGAATATCTAATTCCGAGTGCAATATCAATAAGGGAAAGTGCCAGTCAGAGGAGCAATTCCGGATGTGTGAGCACATTCCCAGCTCGGAGCGGGAGCAGCCCCTAACACCCGGTGATGGGAACGCAACTGGGGCTGACGGCATCGACTCTGACACCGTGTGAGAGCAGAGCCCTTGGCCAGGGGCGGGGAGGGGGGCAGCTGGTGACATCCAGAAGGTTTCTGGGGTGTAGTTTTGGGATATTTAAGCAAATCAGCCCCAAAATGCCCCAACTTGAGGGTGAATCTCAACCTGTGCTCCTCAGCTGCTGCCCAAAACAGGCAGATTTCCTAAATCCATCCATTTTCCAGCAAAGCTCTGAGTTCCTGTCCTGCTTTTTCCTTGATCTTTCTCAGCATCACCCTCTAAACCCGAGCCGGGGAGCTTAGCCAAGGTCAGGAAAGAGAATTTGGGGTACATTTTTGGGAGGCACCACTTTTCTCTTGACATTTCTCTTATTCCTCTTGACTTGCAACAGGAGAGGGATGGAACTGCATGAGCTTGAACTTCGTAAGGTTTCCTCCACACCTCATTCAGCAGCCCCAGAAATTTAAAGGATTTAAAGGTACCTGAGTTATGACAGATAAATGGACCTGGATAAAGAGACCCTCTTCATCTCAAGCAGAAGAAATCCAATATTCCCATAGGCAAAAGGCCGCTGAGTTTGATGGATCTAGTTGGATCTGGTGGAGCAAATCCCAGGAGCCTAAAGGTTTAAATGCCTTACAAGTTTAAATATTAAAAAGCACAGATTTATTACACAGAATGACCTTTAAAACTTGTCTCATTAAACTACGTCTCCTGGCCCTTCTGGGCCTCAGTGCCTGTGAAGACAAGGCTGGGAAGTTCAAAGCAATGAGCAAAAATGGTTAAAAATGTCACCATTTTATGGACTATTCTGTAAAACTTAACTTGAAAAGGGGAAAAAAAAAAATCCCCAGAGTGTCTTAATGTCCCCACGGGCTTCTCCAGCGCCTGGAATATTTTCTGTCTCTGTTATTGTTTTTTCTTTGTGGAACAGCCACAATAAAACCATGCAAAAACCTTGGACAATTTTATACTGCCCCCAATTCCTGGAGAATCTCACCCTGGGGATATTCTGGGGCACGGATCGTCCCTCCAAAACCAGTCTAAATCCCAGGCTGCCCTTGCGTCCATCAGTAAAAAAGCCTAAACATATTAGAATGCTGAAACTGCTTCTCTCTGGCTGTGGAGAGGACCATGGGCTCGATGGAGGCCGGATCCCTCTCCGGGTGCTCCGTGTGCATCCCTAACGCGAAACGAAGGGCGCCATCCAATTAGGGGCACGCGGGGAGACGGGATGGAATCAGCCACACGGAGGGAAAGGATCGCTCCTGCCCCTCCTGCCCGTCCCTCCCTCCCCAAATCCCGCTGGATTCTGCCTGCTGTCTGCTCGGATTAGCCCGACATCCCAGCCCCTCCGCGGGAGGAGAGCGGCCGAGTGCTGCGGGATGGCAGGAACGAGCTGTGGAAAAACCCTTGGGACACCAAAACCTGCTGGAGAGAGTTTTTTTAGGAGGAGTTTCGCTGCACGTTTCGCTTCCCCTGCTAACCTCCCAAATTTCCCCACTCTTCAAAAAGCTTTCAGAACACAGAGTGTTTATCCAAGATCCCAGCCCAGGGGCATTCCAGGCAAATCAGGGAGGCTCAGGCAACCCAACAGCCAGAACGGGCTGCCCTGACTTATTTCAAATTCTTTTCACACCTTTTTATGGGATATTTTCTCTAGGAGCAAGGTCTCTGTCCTGACCACAGGGCTGCAACCCACATTTGCACTGGCATTGTGCCAAGTGGACTCAAGTGCTCAAAAAGGAGAATTTTGCTTCTTTAAGAGAAGTTTGACACAAATTTGCAGTGAAGGGCCCATTTGGGCACTTTACAAGTGAAAAATCACTTCCAATGTCTTTTTCTGCTCTGATAACACCAAAAAAAAGAGGGAATTTTAGCACCCTTCAGATATTCCATTAAGTGTGGGATTGAGTTATGCCATTTGATATTAACACACATTTTTAACACCCAGTGTCATGTAAGTGCCTGTTTCTAAATTGGAGCTTTTTGGAGTTTCACAAATCTCCAATTTCCCTCTTTCTCACCCTGATTTGGAGCAAAAGCACAGATTTGAGAGGTTGGAATTTCAGACACTCTTGTTTACTGCTGATTTTAAGGAATAGTTTGCAATGCAGATGGAGCAGAGGTTGGGAGGGGGAGGATGTTTACTTGCTCTTCTCCTCAGGCCCAGGTAAGTCTGTCACTCTTGCTAATTAATCTACAATTAAAAAAAGAGTTTGCACCAAATTTGCCAAGTGCATCTTCATTTTTATTTCCTCACCTGCACCCCAAAGAAAAAAAATAATCAGGAGCATAATAAAATAATGTGATAACTTCCTCCAATGCAATTTGCTGCTCTTCCCTGGAAAATCAATCTAATTATAGAGCCAGGATTAAATGAATGTCACAATCACTGCTGAGGCACCTGAGACTCAATGATTTTGAGCACAGAGGGATCATTTTTTACCAGCAGGAAAGGGACCAGTCTGTCTGCTTTTGTGACTTGTAACTTGTGTTCCTGAAGTCCTGGAAAAATGGGATTTCTGCCCCAACTAAGGGGTTGTATCCAGAGTACATCAAGAGGAATTTGCATTGGGAATTTTGAGCAAAAACTTGGTGGTTTGGAACTTTTTGTCCTTTTCATGGTTGGGCTTGTAACTGAAAAGCAGAATTTCATGAATCCATACAATCCTGAGTGGGAAGAGACCCACAGGATCATCCAGTCCAACTCTGGACACCCCAACAATCCCACCCTGTGCATCCCTGGCAGAGATGTCCAAACCCTCCTGGAGCTCCAATAGCCTCAGGGCTGTGGCCATTCCCTGGGGAGCCTGGGCAGTGCCCAGCACCCTCTGGGGGAAGAAGCTTTTCGCAAAATCCACCTAAATCTCCCATGGCACAGCCTCAACTGTTCCCTTAAGTTCAGCTCCTCAGAGTTTGGAAGAAAATATGCAGAAGGGGAATAGAACCCAAGGCCAAACCCCCCCAGCCAAGGAGGTTGAAGTTGTCAAATTATTAATGAAAGAAAATCCTGTTCCCCAAACCCTATTTACCAAAAGAGCCACAGAATTCCCTTTGACATCGTTCCGGGCAGCTTCACGGGTGATTAGGTATTGGAAAACCTCCATGAGGATCACATCACTTAAAAATCTGGAACTCCAAATGAACATAATGGATCGTATGGACAACAATATTCCATTTCCTGCAGGCCGGTGGCATCCCTCATAATCAGAGCTGAGCATCAACCCCAGGATGTTCCCAGGAAAGCTGTACCCACAGGGATACTTGGCAGGCACCAATGAGAAATTCCAGGTGATTCCCACCCCTGGAGAAAAGACAGAGCACAAACAGCTCCATGCTCACCCTTCCCTTCCCCTGGGTTTTTCTGAGGACATAGGAGGGGAAAGTTTTGATATTTTTATCCGCTGGCATCTGTCTGTGGAGGGTTTTGGGGTGTTATTCCTGCAAAGGGAGGTTTGCAGGACAGGGGAAGGGACAGAGGACATGGTAGGGTGGGTAGGGGGGATGTAACCAGGTGTGTGAGAAAAAAAACCATAAATCCTTTTCCAGTCCAACACTGACATTTTTAGGCATATAGAGAATTTCAGCTCCAGGAGGTTGTTGGAGAATGGAGGGGGGAGTTGGGATTGTTGCAGCTGTCCACAAAATCATTTCCAGACCCCAAAATCATCACCAGACCCCAAAATCTGAAATATCCAAAATGTGTCCCTTGTATTGGGATCTTGTGGTGTCACCTTACAGGTGACTGTGGATTCTCCAGTGCCTGATAAGGGTTGAGCTAACATTAAAGACAGATTACATCACATTTTTCCCTGAAATAGGTAAGACCTTTTGGCCAAACCTGGACAAAAGAGTGTTCAGCACTGAAGCTGCACAGAAAATCCTCTGGAAATGTGGTTTTTCAGGAAACAGCCACTCTCCACACATCAGCAGTCGCTGAAAACCTCTGGCTTTCACTGAAACGGAAGCAGGTGTTTCGCTCAAACTCGATTTTTTTCATATTTGCTTGAGGTCAGGGACCTGGATTCAGGGGGGCCTGGAGGAACATGCACAACCTGGTGCTGATTTTTGGGAGGGATTCATTCCACCGCCCACACTGAATATTTCACCAGGTTTCTCCAGAGGGAGCAGTGAGAGCCTCAGACACCTGTAGGAATTACTTGGGGTGTCAGCCAGCTCTCTGCTGAGGCAAGGGAGCAAAAGCAGCCTGGCTGAATGCCACACCAACATCCTGGGGTAGAGTGTTTGAGTTTTTCTCACCCCACATTGATTGGTCAAACCCTTTTTAAAGCCATTTAACCTTTGTGGGGACATTTCCTAGAGAATATCTCACTCTGCTGCAGGCACAGCCTGTGGGGTTTAAACTCTGAAATTAATTCAGCTTCTTTTTGTGGCTCTGTTTGTGGGAAGGGCTCCCCAGCCTGGATTTTATCCGAGCTCCCTCTCAGACTTCACCCTGCAATGAATTGCAGCAGCACAAGAAGAAGAGAGAGTAGTTAATTGGGCAGTAAGGACACAAGGCCCTATTCTGAGGAAGACCTTGACACCTGAAACAAGAGATTTATGATCTCTCCAAAACTCTCCTGGTGTGGAACAAACCCCACACAGCCCCAGCTTGGACTGATTTGTATTTCAGCCACTTGAGCGACGTTGAGCAGCCAATTCCCTGGGTAGGAATTGCAGGTCCTGCAAGTTTCCCCTTTTTCTAGGTAAAGATAAGTCAGGCAGGGCCTCTTTTTCCAGGTTGCTCCTAAAAAGTTGTGTTGTGGAGGTTATGTACCAAGGGCTGCAGCCAAAATTTTACCCATTCCCCACAGAGCACCTTACACTCAACTGCTGGGGGATTCCTGGCAGCTGACAAAAAGTTCGTCCTGCTGGAGACATCCCACAGGTTCAAAGGACCAGGAAAAAGGCAAAAAGCTTGCCTGGATATTCTGAATCCATCCCTCTTCCCTTCTGTACCCATCTCCTCTCCCAGCTCCATGTCCCCATGGCCGTGTCTGGACATGGGTGATGATTTCCCCCCTTTTTTTCCCTAAACCAGAGCGGGATGGATTCCCTGCTTTTCACTTGTAGCTATGGAAACCATTGATTGCTGCTAATGAAGCCTCCCCACCCTCCCAGCTTGGTTTGCACTGCGAGGGCTCTGTGTTGGAGCCACTGGCATATTTTCCAACAGGATCCAGCCCTGGGTTTGCAATGAGGGTTCAGCCCCTCTGGTCCATGCACATCCCCCAGTTCTGCATGCCCAAGGCTCTCCAGCATCTTTCCAGGTCCCAAGGTATTTGCTGAGATAATGGAAATGGGAATGATTTCCACCAAACTCTTCCAGCTTTAGGCAGCAGGTCGTTTCCTGCAAGGATTGGGGCAAATCCTGCCTGGTTTGGGGATTCCCCCAGCCTGAAAAATTGATGCACCTGAACAAATACCCACTTAGGGACCAATTAATCCCCAGGAAGAGCCTGCTCTACCTCAATCAGAATTCTGGGCACAGATTCTGGGCACCTCCACCTCAGTTCCTTCAGGATATTTTCACCTCTGTGGTTTTCCACAAAAGCTCCTTCCAAGCCTCAGCTCCCAGCTCCCATCTCTCCCCAGTTTTGCCTCCACTCCAATCTGCAGCTGCTCGCTGGATTTTTAGTGATTCTTCTTTATATTTAAAGCAATTTTGAAAAAAAAAAATTAAAAATAAAAAAAAAAAAAAGAAGAAGAAGAAGAAGAAGCAAAAAGTTTATGGCAATTTACGCTGCTTTGTAATTAGAGCCAGTGATTAGAAAATCTTTTACTTCGTGATGGAGTTTTCCTTTAAAGAGAAAAAAAAAAGGAAAAAAACCCAAAAAGGGAATAGAAAAAGGCCGCCAAAAGAGCTCAAAGACTGGAATTAACCAGATTATATCTCATTACTTCCAAATGGAAAGGAAAGTTACAGCCTATTAGAGCAGTTGCATCTGCAGCTGGGCAGGAAGGGAAGCAAATTCTCTCCACAGAACCAGGCTTGGGCACAGCACTGGGTTGCAATTGACTTTGGGGGCTGATATTTTTCCACTCTTGGAAGGGAATCAACGACTTTTTATCAGTTTATCTCTCTTTTGTTCTCCCGGGGAAAGGCCACCCCCGTTCCAGCCCCTTTAAAGGCCACAGCCAATTAAGAACCACATCCTCAGCCTGAGCATCTCCCCTCCACAAGGTCATTCCTGGGTGCTATTCCTGCATCCTGAGGAGGAAAAGGAAGAATTTGGGCATCTAAAAAGGGGTGGTTTAACTGCCCCAAGATGTGTTTTACTTCCAGATGAATTCCAGAGAAATTTAGGTAAAGGGACTCCTGTGCACCCCTGTGGATCCAGGGCTGGTTGAGTCCTGCCCTTGCTGCCATCCCTCCCACACCACCAGGAGTCCATCCCAACCTTATCAGCAGCTCATCCCACTGCCAGGGGAGGGTTCCAGAGTTTGTTTCGTCCTGGGAGAAGTTGTGAAAGCACAAAGAAATGGGAAAACAGGGAGGGTTTTGTTCCACCCTCCAGTGCTGCTGGAGAAGCACTTCAGCACACAAAGGCTTTGGGGGCTTTGATTTCCCAACTGCATCTCAGGGAAGGCTTCTCATTACATGAGAAGACTCCCAGGAGATTTTTCCTGATGGAAAAGGGTTTTGGTTGAGGGAAGGAGCAGCAGAGTTCCTTGGAGGGGGGGCTGTGCAGCAGAGACCCAACACAATCATAGCACGCAGGGGACATTGGATGAGGCTTAGAACAACCTGGGATAGGGAAGGTGTCCCTGCTGGTGGAACAGAATAAGATACAGGACTCCTTCCAATCCAAGCTATTCTGGGATTCTGGGATTCTGTGGACTCTCATTGTGGCATTCCAGCTGTGAAATCACACACGGTGTGCCAGGACTTCCTTATCCCCAGGTTTTGGGGAATTTTCAGCAGGAAATTTTCTTTTGGGGTGAAACCTGAGCTCTTGTATTTGTTTTTATCCCAAAAGGATCAGGAGGGAGCTGGGCTGGCACATGTGGGGCTCTCTCCTTCCCCAGTCAAGGCTTGGTACCTCAGCATCCTCTGGGTCTGTGCAGTCCTTGGAGAGAGGACAATGCTGAACTCTTGGAATGATGCACAGCTCCCACTCTGCTCTGACCTTGCCGGAGCAATTTGGAGCTGGAGACAAATTCAGGCAGACAGGGAAACTCATTTAACTGGAGCTCAGTGTCTTTATTGGCGCCGTCTTCTCCTCCCTTTTCCTCCTCCTAAGGAATTCTTTCATTAGCAAAGAACAAAAATTATTTGGGTGCCTGACATCTCCCGAGTGGTGGTGGATTTGCAGCAAGCATTAGCTGGGAGGTTTATCCCAGCCCTTAATAGGCTGGAAGAGGGATGGATGCATTTTGCCTAAACCAGGGAAGCTGATTGGAACCTAAAAATCTGATTCATCTTTAGAGCAGACACCCATCAGGGACTGGGAAAGAGGAGTTCCAGCCAACGTTGTACCAATGTGCAGGAGAGCTGTAGGCTGGGAAACTGGGAGAGAAAACAGCTCGGGATGCACAGGGATGCTTGGAGCTGGAGACCTGGGCTGGGAGAGGATTTCGGCTCCTCCATGTAGGAGGATGTGGCTGATCTCCTGTGTGGGATGCTCAAGGTCAATCCATGACTCTGTTACAACCAATTTAGCTATTTTTAGTGTTGGGGAGGAGAGGCTGGAAGCCTGGAATGTTGTTTGGGAAGTGAAGGAGTTACTTGGGACTGCCTTGGAAACCCTGGAATGAGAGGAGATGCAAAAGCTCTGCTTTCAAAGGTGTGACAGATGGGAGAGGAAATGGAACTGCTGAGGGTCTCAGTGGGTCATGGCAGAAAGGCTTTTCCATGGTTTTTAGTGTCATAGGGGATCCGTGGAGATTCCTGACCACCTCCTGTCCCCTCCTGGGATAGCTCAGCCCACTGAACTCCACTGGAGTGAGGGGGGAATTTTGGCTCCTTCTTAGGCTCTGCCATAAAGGAGGAAAACAACCCCAGGCAGGATTCAAAGGTTCTCAGCCCCAGCCCTGACTCTCCCATTGGATTCTCTCCATCCATTGGGAATGTTGCAATGAGGTAGGTGAGGAAAACCCCACATCCAGAGCCCAGCTTTGGGCAGGAAGGCAAAACAAGCTCTGCACCCCCAGGTACCCTGAGCCCATCCTGCTGTCCCCAGTCCCACTCTCCAGAGGACAATTTTGCCAGCACTAAGTGGGACCTGTCACTGTGATAGCCTCCCCTGGCTCCTGCTGCCTCATGATTGAAACTTCCACTAACTTCCATTTCCATTTTATTTTATTTTCCCGGTTTTCTTTCCCATTTTTTTGCTTGAAGCTTTGCTTGCCTTAATTTGATGACTTTTTTTCCCCTTTAAGATCTGTCACCACTTCTCTGGTCTAAAAGTAGTTGATCAGTTCTGGGGATTTGCTGTAGCCCCTCTGCTCCCAGCCAGGCTGGAATGGGTTGCCCTGAATAATTCCCCCCTTCTCTTTGTTTTTTGGGAATTCACTCCAATACCTCCCCACTAGTGAGCATTTCCAAGAGGTTTGGCCCCATGGCTGGTGACCAGCTCTGGAGATGATTCATTTCCCAGGATGGAAACATGCTTGGCAAAGCACAGAGGGCTGGCTCCAAGGTCTCTTACCTGCAAGAGTTGTCTGGTGGCAACAACAACAAAAATAATTGGAGAAAATGAAACGCTTTTCCTGCCTTTTAAGGGGAATTTTTGGTCAAGTTCTTGGGTTTTCCCAAATGGGGATGAGTGGCCTTCCATCTTTCCCTGCTCCTCTTTCTGTGCTTGTTTTCCCTTTGCTTTCTTGCTGAGGTGACTCCACCCTTCACAGGACTCTACTCATCACTCTCTGGTGGGAATATTGGTCTGGAATTACAGTGGCCAGGGAGTGGTTAAAGTGTGGAAAAAACCTTGGAAAAAACCAAACTGGGCTTGTTGTCGGTGCCTGGATGGGGAAATCATGGCTGTAATCCAGAAGATTCCACGGTGCAGATCCCTCAAAACATGAAAAACCTTCAGATTTGGAAAATGGGCCAAATCCATCCTGTTTTCACACAGCAAAAGATGGAACTTGTCCATTGATGAGTTCTGATTTGTTATTCACAATAACTTCAAAAGATTTGCAAAGGTTTTTGGGGGGGGGCATTAGGTCCTGTATAGCCCTGAAGTGGTTCATTTTCCACAAACCTACTGGAATTGTCTCTTCCAAAGATAATGAAACTTCCTCAGTTACCTGCGTTTCCATTTGGATTCACTCTGGAAGAGCACTGAAGCCTCCTCCTGCTCATGCAGACCCTGCTCTACCTGCCCAGAGCAGCAGAAAATGGACCTGAGAGTGGTAACTGGTGATAAAAATAATGCTCAAATCACGGAATCATTATCAGGTCCTTCCTCTGGGAATGTAATTGAGGTTTTCCTGGAATTCTAGTTTCCTCCACAAGCAGGATTTTCCAGCCAGGCTCTGGATTAAGTGGAGAGGGTGGGTGGGAAGGGAGAAAAGCAATTAATTGGCTATGATAAGGGCAAACAAATTGGGAGAAATTGGGAGGTGGAGGCAGACATTGACAGGGATGGGCACTCATCTGCCTGTGGGACTTTGCTGTGGGGACAAAACTGACTTTTTTGGCTGGAAAACAGGAATTCACCATTCATGGGAATGTACTTCATTTATCCATGTGCTAAGAGCAAAACTCAACACCCTCATTGGGCTCCATCATCCAACCCAACCTCCTCAACCACCACCATTCCATGTTTTCTCCCTTCCCCTCTCCAAAAGAGATCTCAGTGTCTCAGCAAGGATCCAAACCCTTCATGGATGGCTGGGAGCTCAGCTGAAGTGTCTGTTCTTCCATTTTAAACACCTTCTTCCCACTGCCAAAGGAAATGGAGGGATTTTCCAGAGCGTCGTGCTCAACCCACTGCTCAGAGTTTAGGGTTCAGCAGTGTATTGCTAAAGGTCCCTTATTCAGTGTTTTCTTTTTGGGGTGATTTCAAGCTGTTTGAGCCTCTCTGGAGATGAATCTCTGTGTTTTAAAGGGTAAAGCTCTCAATAGAAAGAGTGGGATTTGGGGTTATGGTGCTCCTGTCCAGAGGAGGGTCATTACAGTCATTTTTAATAAAGATTTATTCTAAGAGAAATAGCACTTATAAAACTTAAATGAATCCACAGAGCTGCTGGGGAAAGGGACAGGTTCTCTGCCAATTATTTTTCTTCAAAAACACTTCAAAGATTAAAAAGAAAAAAAAAGAAGAAGCAGAAGGATCAACCCCCTCCATTCATTTATTTATGAATTTATAAAGCAAGAGAGAAAGAAGAATGTAACATGCATAGATTTGGAAATCCAGGGGGATTTGGGGGTAAGGGAAGCTGACCTTCTGCCTCACAGGGCTGGGTTGCAGGGAGGAACTTCTCCACTAGAGCTGAGGAGCTCTGGGGCTGCAGCCCAAGCATTCTCCAAAGGGCTTCTCTACACACAGGGGCCTGGAAACCCTCATGTGGACACTTCTCAGCCCAAAAATCCTTCTTTTGGGTTTTTTCACCCCTTTATTTCTTTTTATTTTAACCCAAATCAAAACTGAGGAGAATGGTGAACTTTTGTTTTTCTCTACAAATCTCTTCTGCAATTTGGTCTAGAAAAGCTTTTGTGCTTTGAATTCTCTAATGTTCATTAAGTCTCCACGTTCAGACAATAAAAAATCCTGGCACTCTGAGTTCTGAAGCACCAGGGGAAGGTTTTCCCTGTGCCTGGAGCATCTCCTGCAGCAGGTGCCTCCTTTTCTCAGCAGGATTCTCCAAGGAATTCCATCTTATCCATGTTGGAAGCAGGACATGAGGGTTTGCCCTACACTGAGGTCTTGTTCCTGGGTTTGTTCCTTACAGCTGGACTTTGCAGCTCAAAGAGAAATCATAACCCTCTTCTAAGATTATTTTCCAGTGTTGACAATCACCCTGAAACAAGGGAAAATACCACAAATAAACAGAGTTTGCACTAAGTTTATCTCGTAAATTAAATCAGACCTGGACTTTGCTGAGGTATCTATGGAACTGACAAGAAAATAATTAGGAATATTCAATTTATCTTAAACAATAACATTTTTTTCAAAGATCAGAGACTTTTAAGGGATAAAATCCATATTCTGCAGGTTTTAGTGCTGGAGACTCTGGGGTTTTTGCCATATCAGGGTTCCATTCCCTCAGTTGAAGGAGCTGTTTGTGCTTGAGCTGAGGCACAGGAGGATGCTTTTTGCATGGGATGCTTTCCCGATCCTTTATGTGCATCCTGACCTCCACAAAGGTGCTGAGGAGACCTGGTACCTCACCAAATTAGGGCCAGGAAATCTCACAGGAGGTTCTTGGAATGCAGCCACCTTGGAACCCAGACCTGCAAACCCTTCCCATGGTCACCAAGACCCAGGGTTAATTCAGGACAAACTCCACTGGAATGGCAGGCCCCACATGCCTTGAAGGGCAGCTCAGTACTACCTTGGGCCACTCATTTGCTTTTAATTTTAAGATAAAGGAAGAAATTTTAATGAAAAGGGAGGAGGGGAGGCAGCAACTGATACCTGGCCTGAATCTTTTGTGTCTCCAACAGGAGATTTCACTGCCAGTTAATTCCCTCTCTCTCTTCTCAATGTCTTTCTCCTCTTCCACGCCCATGGATAACTGATTCCCACCAAACCCCTCTTTATTCTCCAAGCAGGACTCATTTCCCACTGCCTTTTTTAGACCAGAAGGGCAAGGGAAAATAATAAGCACGCAGAGCACTGTGTTCAAGTTAAGGACAGTGATTATCCTTTTGGAGTGCCCCAGTCTGTATTTTCACTACACCAGAGGTTTATTTTAAGTGCATCTCTTTTGAGGGCAGAAATAGGTATTTATGCTTGGAGAAGGTGGAGAAAAGCAGCCAAGACTTCTTAATTTCCCTGGAAAAATGCTGGGCTGTGGCCTTGTGAGGGCATCCAATTTAAAGCCATTGAGTTCTTGCCATGGGAGCATCACTCTTAAAGCTGAAATTAAAGAACAGCTCAAGATTAGTCAAATAATGGTCAAAATTATTCAAGCTGGTTTCATAATTCTTGATTATTTCATAAGGCCTGATTTAGTTTGTCAGATTTGGGCTGGGCAGATCTACTCTCTGGCTTCAGCACCAGCTTATGGCTGCAAAATTGTGTGAAAAAAAGCACCAGCAAAAAGGATATTTCAAAATAAATAACTTGGCTTCTCAAAGTGACTTTGGAAAGACGGACGGAGATCACAGAATTCTTGCTCTAAATTAGATCTGGGTCTGGACACCAAGCAGGGCACCAGAAATGGGTGCTGAGGGGCAGGTACAGCTCGTTCAGGGCTCGGAAACAAGTTGTTCATGTTCACAGGTCACTGATGGATCTCACCTCCCCAGGGACCTTTTCCTGCATCTTCATCCACCGCCTCTCTCGGGGGGCAGAGAGCAGAACCGCTTGAACTGTCCCTCCTCGGGCAGCGGCTCGTTCCCTCCCGCCTGCCATTAAAATGTCAATATTTGCAGCCCTGCTTGGTGTCACTGCGGGGTCCCGATGCCACCCAGGCTGGACCAACACCTGCCAATCCCACCCCGCCGGGGCGGGGAGAGGACGGAACCCGGCTGGGCTGCACAAAGGCGCTGCAATGAGAAGAAATTGCCTTGTCAAAGAGGAGGGCAGCTCTGCTCTTAATGGAAATAATGGTAGATTACACGGGCTTTTGTCACACAATATAATCAAAGACAGGATCAAAGGGAGGGAATACAGCAAATGGTTAGCAGGCAAGACATGCTAATGAGATAAAAACGCTCGCCTTGCCACCTCTCCAAGCTTCAATCGAAGGATAATTGATACTAAATAATGTAATTTTGAGCTGTGGTGAAATGCACTTAAAACCAGCAGACAAGGCTGTGAAAATGTTTTAGTTTTTCTGTTATTCTGCTGTCATTTCTGGCACTTTTTTTCCAAAGGCCTTGTGGATGCTGATTGTTTGTGTGGGAGCTGTTAAAAAGAGAGAATAAGTGGAGAAAAGCCAATTTTGGTGAAATATTGGTGCATTTACACAATATTAACCCAGCCCCTGGGCCTGGGCCAGGAACAGGTTACCTCTGTTGGGCCAGGTTTGGGTTTGAGCAGTGGGGACAGCCCCATGGTGGCAGTGGCAGAGAGCCCTGGCATGGCAGTGCCACCTTCTCTGGCACCAGGAGCTCTCAGGCAGCAGCAAATTTCGGCTGCTGTTCCCACCTGCCACTGGAAGTGCATTTGGAAACTGCTGTGATTTAAATGGGAATGGATGCAGTTCAAAGGATTCTCCAGCAGCAATGCAGTGAGGTGCAAAGGTTTGGCATGGGGTGGTGTTCAAAGGATGGGATTTTATCCCCTGGAGCCACGTTGGCTAAAGCTCCACTGCGTCTCAGGCAGCTCTATGTAGCCCCAGGAACTCCTGATCATCTGAAACACTTCTTCCCCTGGAAAAACTCTGCACTGCCTGCTTTGTGGGAAAATAAAAGTGCCAGATAAGACAGAGCTTAAATATTCCTAAACATTTTCCCATCGCCTTTCCTACGTGTTTTAGGGCAAACCTAACCCCTGGCACTGCTGGATTTCAGACCTTGCCGTCCTCGCTGGGTTTGGCAGCTCAGTGAAGACACAGAATTCCCTTTCTCCTTCATGTTTTGTTTCGTGTCCACTGTGGGGCATGAAATGTTCAGGGAGATCACTGAAGTACCAGCTCCGAGGGCCCTTCAGTCACCATCCAACACACCCAGCTGGCAGCACCGGCTCTCCCGGGAGCATCCAGAGGCTGGAGCAGATGGGAAGATGTTGTAAAGTAATTCCCTGAGATCCAAAGGCAATGAGCAGTGCAGGAAGCTGGATACTGCCGGGGGACAGCACAAGAAGCCCTGCTTGGGGCAGAGCTGATCCAAGGAGCCTTTTATATCCAGCCCAGAAGATCCCACATGTGGAATAACTCCCTCAGGAATCTCAGGCTTCAAGCAATGACTTCATGTCCCAAAATATGAGCATTACAAGAGGGAAAAGCTGTAAATTAAAAAATAGGGAGCTATCATCCTGTGATGAACATCTCTGGAACTGGAAGGGAAATCTTAATCCCTGCCCCCAGTTAACAACCACCAGTCCCCATATGGCTTTCCTGGGGTGCATCCATATTTTTAACATGTTCCAATTGCAGCAAGGATGTGGGGGGAGGAAGATCCATGAGATCTTTGTTAAGTGTGGGTGGGGGACAGATTTTCTGGGGTCCAACAACAGCTGATCTGTGCAAGAGCATTTCTTGTTCTTCCCAAGGTAGGAAGAGCTCTGTGAAAAATGCAAAGAATGACAACTTAAAAATGAAAATTACTTTGGTGGTTGCAGATTTGATTTTTTTTTTCTACTTAGAAGCTCCTTGTGGCAAAATTAATCAAATCAGGACACTCCCCAGAAACTTTTGGTGTTGTTTATTTATTGCACAAGTTCGCCTGAGCAGCTTCCCTGCAGAAAGAAAACTGTTCCATGTCAAGGAAAATAAATAATGAAAAATAAAGGATCTCTCCTCCTGCATTTCCAACCCCCTCTTTGCTGACGGATGCTGCAGGCAATTACTGAGGATAAATTAAGACTAATTATGCCAGTTCTCTTCTGAAGGTTCTGAAGAACCTTGGAAACACTTCTTCACATCAGGATGCCCTGCAGGGTTCAGCAGCACAGGAGAGCACACGAGATCCAGGTTCATGAAAGTTATGGCCATGGATTGAGGAGATGAGGGAGGAATAATCCAAGGATCCAGCTCAGCTGGGCTCTCAGAAACACCAGCCAAGCCTGAATCTCAGTGCACTCTCAAATACAGCCACCACCCCTTTGTTATTTGATGCTTTCTGACCCCAATGTGCTGATTTCCTCTCCCGAGAAGCATTAAATTCTCCTTTTTCCCTCTTTCCCAGCTCCTTGGTGATCATTGCTATGCCCTCTCCTCTTTGCCTGCCTCTCCCTTGGTTCTACATAAACCAGTCGTTGCCTTTCTCGGCCTCTTTTCCCTCTGGCCCAAGGTTTAGGCTACAGCTTGTGTCCCATGAGCTGGAAAACCTTTGGCTCACCCACTGGGATGCGGCCGATGGCAGAGACTGGCACAGGTTGCGAAGCCACCTGCAGCTGATGGGGCAGAGCTGATCCAAGGCAGAGCTGTTCATATCCGGTCCAGAAGATGTCACATGTGGAAAAACTCACTCAGGAATCTCAGAGATGGGCCCTAAACAACCTGCCTTCAGAAGCTCCTCAACATCTCCTCTGGAGTTTTGAGGGGAAGGTCAATGAGCAGATCTGCTGAAAGAATGGAATGGAATGGAATGGAATGGAATGGAATGGAATGGAATGGAATGGAGAGAGTGCCTTCTCAATATCTGGTCTGGTTTTAAGCATTCAAGAGTCAGGTGCGAACATTTTCATATTGGAGCCATATTTCAAAAAATCATGGGATTGAAGAAGGACTTGGGCTGGAAAGGGCCTTAAAGCCCATC